>NHZP01000036.1:0-530887 GCA_003313425.1 Pseudopyrenochaeta lycopersici | reverse complement strand
TGGAACTCTGCATATTCGTTCCCTCACGCGTTCTCAAGTGCAGTTACAGTACATCTATATGCATGGTGTCGTGGCAAATCGGAAGCTGGAGCCCTTCCGTATAGGAGACCAATTGTCTGTCGATACAGATCCATCCCAACCGTACCGTGCCAACTTGGCCATGTTCTTCATAGGTCATGTAGCCGTTAGTCCTCTTGTCAGCAGCGGCCGAAACTCTTTCTGTCTCCTGAAAAGTCCCCAAATCCGGCCTTGCGTTTGTGCTGATCGAGTAATTGTGCTATGGCGTCCAAAAAACTCCATCTTTTCGTTCTCCCAGGACAATTATCCTTTCCCTGACTTGAGAGAGAGCTCTTGTTCTGCTTCAGAGAGCCTTCCGCTCATCTCAGACACGAAGTTTGCGGGGAGGATTCTGTAATTGGGGTCCTCCAGGCTATTCAGCGACCTGGCAGGTAGAGCAGGGAGCAGGAGGACTTACTGTACGCCTGGGAACTTTGCTTCCTACCCTCTGATGCTCGTCCTCCGAGTCATCCTCGATTGGAGACTTTGCACGTTTCATACCCCTAGGGTACTTAAACATGCGGCTGTACGACGGGGAGGCGGAGGCATTGCTCTTTGGTTTGGCCGGCTTTGCGATTGCCTATATCCAAAAAATGTGAGGCGGCAGCTAACTGGAGTAATGGTCGCCACGTACCCGCCATGCTGCCATGGTACCTTCTGAATCACTTTCTTGGACTGTAGATGTGTCCTGGTAGGGTCAGCGTGCTCTGTATTGTCCATGAACACGTACACTCGCGTTGTCAGTGTCGTCCACAACCGTCGGTACGCCGCTCTTTGGAGGTTGCGAAGCGTGCATCCTTGAGTAGTTCAAAAAAGTTGCTGAGAGGAAATGAGGATGCTGACAGGTACGGGACCCCTTTTATAGCTTCTCTGCCACCCTGCCACCAAACCCAGTCCATGATAGGCTTCGGCGGCTTGGACGCTACGCAGTCCTGGTTCTTAGCGCCTCAGCGTTCGGGCATGCCTTCTCATGTCATTGAGACTGGGTCAAGCTAATGATCACGGTGTGACATGCCTGTCTCAGGCCGTGAATAGGCGCGGCAGAAGGCCTGGGCATGCCTTGCCAGGTTTGTGGGCACAGAGTCAGGGATGGTGGTGTCGGCCTTGCACATAGCAATTCTGGGTTCTCCCTGCTTCTTTGGTTACTCATCAGTGGCGTCCCCACGGCATCAGTCGTCAGACATCGCCATGTCCGGTGGCGGAGCATCAAGCCACCCGTTGCCGCTGTTGAATGGACCGATACCTCGCGGGATGTCACTCACATTAGAGTGGTGAGAGCGACCTTGAATACCTATTGCCATTTAAGCCAAAATAATATCTTTGAGAAACAGGCCTGTAGAGCGTCCACGTCTTCCAGATCTTCGTCAAACTCAAAGAGCAGATGCCCGCCAGGCGTATCGAATACAACAAGGATACCACACACATGGCCATACCCACCATAGCTCGGTCTCACATATCGATCCACACCGCTAGGGCATCTTGATCATGGCAGTGCATCGATGCCACTGCTTCATGCATGCGGTGTCCCAAAGGCCCATGAAGTGGGATGCTGGCGCACGGCGGCCTGTGCTGGCAGATATATAGAATGACAGATTTCTCTTCAAGGTGCCTTACTTACCTACTATCTCACCATGGGATACCTGCTTCTTGTCGGCTTCCTCGCTTGTTCTCTGTGCGGACTGCTCTTGAGTATATTTCTCGGCTGGCTTGATGCTAGAGCGCCCAACTCAGACCATACTCCGCGAACAGAGAGCTACCTGGAGCGGCCGTTGGCCTTCATCTTTGGAGTTGTACAAATAGTGGCATTTGGTGCTGCTATTGTCTCTGCAGCGATGGCACTCCTGACGGAACAGAAGGTTCGTTGCTTGGATGCAGTGCATTTCAGTACGCTCCAGCTTTACTCTGGAATCAATGTAAGATCGTTTTCCTCAAAACGTAAGCCTATTTGCCAACAGTACATACAGCTTGCCCGCATCATACGTCGCGTGAACTTTCAACCTCCCTCCTGGGCTACTCCCCTCATATACTGTATCTCCATGTCATTTGCTCTGTTTGACTTTGCAGCATGGATGAAGTAAGTAGCCATCTCAACTTGTTGCTGCAAGTTCGCTCATGTGGATCAGGAATGATGAAATGCTTCCAAACTACACGTTTCATCTGCATCTTGCCATTCCGCCATTACTTTCTGCGGTGGTATCGTGCTCGCGGTTACACCTGCGTAAGAGCTCAGGAGGTCGCAATCCATCTCTCATACGTTTCCTGATCGGAGTCATCTCTTCAAGCACGCTCGTGGTACTATGTCAGCTGAGTGGAGCGCTTGTCCTATTGGTTATGGACAGGAGAGCGACAATCACACACCGCTACGGCATACTCCTTGTAAGTTGCAATCCTGCGATCTTGGTGTATCTAATATGGACAGGCTTGTACATCTGCTCAACACCTCGGTTCGTTTATCTGTTGTTTTGGGAGCATCAAGCGAGGCTTCCGGAGGATTCGGGAATGGTTGTGTACGTCTCACCCGTACAGGGAGAATAGGGGCGAGGCATCTGGACGGAGCAGCCTGTCTGGCTTCATGTAAGGGTTGTCCGGGGCTATTCCTACTCGTGCAAGCGATTGATAGCAGTTCGCAAAACCATTTCTCTCTGGACCATCAAGCAAGGGTTTGAAGTAGTAAAAGCGAGGTTCGGCCATGCGGACGAGCCATTGAATAATGGCTGACCAATGACGACTCGGTTGGATGAAGCACAGCATATGTAACGTCCGTCTCGAGACTGCAGGGACAGATAAGTTACATCGTCTTGCAATCTTCTCAACTCAATGTATTCCACCCATTCGTTGTTCATCATAGTCATATCCTTCACTATTTCAAGGTACTTCGCGTGTGAGTCGACCTTCAGCTTGACAATTAGCGTAGGTCCTCGCAGCTTCCTCTGTGGAGCGTCGTAATCAACACCTCGGGCTCAGCCCCGCCCCCTTGGATTTTCTGTGTTCTCCTTTTGCAGACAGTCGGAAAATACCGCTCCTCTTATCGGCATTCTTGGTGCAGATCCCAGAGTATTCGCCAATGGGATGTCGATACCACTCTGAGCTGGATGGGGGCGGTGCAGCGTCGTATGGGCATAATGCTCCATCAACGAAGTGGGTACGTCCCTCATGGCCTTACTCACGGTATACAGTTGCGGAAGCTCATGATGTCGCTCCTCAAGGAATTCTGCATAACTGGAGCTTGTAAACATTTGTCGTAGATCAGTCAACTTCTGACTCGAAGCTTGCTAATCATAGGTTTAACACTACCCTGCTCACTGAATTCAACTAGTAGTGACTTGGAGGTAATGAAACATGACCGATGGTCTGCATGGGTCTGCATGAGTTTGCCTGGGTCAGCCATATTGTCTCTGTGATAGCGCCCGCCGCCGGCATCCCCGATGCACTTATTGAGTGGCACAGCCGATCAACCTAGTGCAAAGAATCCGCTTTACTGCAAAGTTTGTTGAAGCATGCCTGGAAACCATGGATCTTCGCTCCTTATCTGCTTTTGTATATATCTCCGTTCAGAGCCGCCATGCGGATTAAGGTGGCAGGCACCATCCAGAGACGCCGTACTCAGCTAGGCACTGGCCGACGCAGCGCAGAGTCTGACTGTCTCAAGAGCTCTCCACGTGCCCACACCATAAAACCGTCGGTGTTTTGGTGTTCCTCTACATGGGATTTGCGTAGCCTGCTGTGCCGCTGCGTCTTCTGTACAAGACTCGTTAGCTGCAGCACATCCCCAACTTAGGCATCCGCATCGTTGCTGTACGAGGCAGACTCGAGGCCCCTGTGAGACTACTAACCAACTGGAAGTTGACAAATTTGCGGCAAAGGAGGTGCCCACAACAGAGGTTTCGCGAACCTAGCGAGATATCCTTGGCCCCTCCAACTGACGAGCACACTGCCACTTCCACTATGCAGGATTACTGTCAGAAACATGGCTATAGAGTATGACTGGCGTGCCATGGATGGTTGGTCACGTCACTTCCATTATGTGGGAGGATAGCATGCATTGGTCAACTGGCAGAGACGCCGTTTCAGCGTCCTGAACGGAATATCGGGCGGCATTGCCTTGCAACAAGCTCTACTAGAAACCCGCCGGGAGGCGCAGCAGACTACCTTGCATCGATGGTACGATGGATTCTATACTTTCATGCTGCCTGCTGCTCAAAGGTGGCTATGGCTGTGGGCGGTCTCCGTCATGGCGCGGATGGAGACATCCGAAGCTTCAACTCAGTCTTTATAAACACTCCTGCTCTTCTCGTTTTCTCGTTGGCAAATCCGTATCCTCCCCATCTCTTCCTATATTGTCGCCCTTTGTGGGAACAACTTCTATCCACATGGCAAGAGTCCTGTATATCCCCTCCTCATCGGACTCGAACTCAGACTCTGACCCTGAGTTGAGGGTCCCTCCCATCACAGAGTTGGCGCCTCGGACGTTCAAAAGAAGGCGGCTAGGCATGAACTATTCTCCAATATAAGCCTATTGTAACTTACTGTGATTGCAGAAGCCAGTTCCGTGCACCCATCTCCCTTGTCCTGCTCTGGATGTGACGAGATGCTCGAAGCGGATGGCAGATTATACTTTCTTCCTTTCTGCAGTTGTGTGGGTGTCCTCTGGCGAATTCAGCTGATATGGAAAAGCTCATGGGCTGACCTCTCAAGCTATATTGCGGTCGATGTGTCGTTCAGTCAGTGCTAGATGGACTCCTCCATCTCAAGAGTGCACTTGGCCGTGCTGCCTTCGATCTTGTGTACGCTTCAGTGAACGATAGGACGAAACCCCCTACGTCCTCGGTGAATCTGTTCAAGTGCAAGAGAGAAGACCACTCTCAATTCCCTGGCGCTGTAGAGTGCTACGGAACAGTGTGCACCATCTGCACCCTGGGAGACATGTCGGCCCATCGAGGTGTGTACCTGCCTTGTGGTAAGCGACAGCAATATCCGCACGGTAGCTATGCTTACACTATTAGGTCATCCATTTTGCACGGCCCACATCACAGAATGGTTTGAGAAGACGAGGAAGAGAGTATGTCCGACGTGCAGATCAGATGTTCCCGAGGAGACCGCACACTTCAAGCGGGATGGCACATATGCGCTCGGTTGGCCACGCAGCTTTTAGTGATAGACTTTGTTTGCACACGCTAGGAGAAGACTGTATAGAAGAACGAAGGGCATAAGTCAGGAACTTTTTCTCCTATCTGACCGTCGCAAGTCGTAGAGCCATCTGGGCCAGATTCCGTGCTTGCTTTTCAATCCTGCTCTCTGAAGTCAGGCGAGTGCACAGTGAACACTCATGCGACAAGATGTGGTTAAGAAATCAACGCTCTTGCGGTGGTGAGTCTGCTAGGCGGAGCTCTTATCCCCGGAGTCAATGCCGAAAAGCGGCGTGTGGACATTGGTAGGATGCTGTTGCCAGTGGGCATCCCCCTTCTGTGGTGATTCTCCCTATTTCATCCACATTATCATCTAATGTAAGCAGGGTGGCGCTAGTATTGCGTCTCAAGAGCGGGTGCGCTGATGTGTGTATGTACGATGTAGGCTTGCAGGTAGTCGGGTTTATCACGTGGGTGCGGAGCAGTCATGTGCAGTGTCGCAGACCACTACACCGTGTTTGCTCCAAGCGGTTGTTCAACAAGAAGTTCAAGGAAATTTACTATATGTACTCAGGTCGAGCAGGGGAACAGCTACATATCAGGACTACCTCAGTGATGACAGTCAGCAGGGGGACCATCTTATGGACGGTTAAATAAGGCTTCATGCCGCGTATTGCAGAGACGCAGAGCGGGTCGGTGGATATGGAGCGGCAAGACCACGCGTAGGAGTGGTCTGTTGCCTTTGTGACAACCTATTCCACTACAGGAGCCGCGTATGATGCTAACATCAAGAGCAGGTCAAAGGGTGTGAGGTGACAAGCCTCGCGCCTACATCTGGAAAGCCTTGTGCTTTCCATCGTGACCGCAGTTCACCGTACCACCGATGATCGTGAAAGACCCATGCCGTATCTTCACTGCAGGGTGCACGACAAAGCAGATACCTAAAACCATGCATATTTTTTAGACATCGCTCCATTATGCCATTGCAAGCAGCGCTCGAACTATAAAATCGGAGATTCCAAAAGATATGCTCGAAAGCGGCACCGATGCCAAAGCTGCGTCTGCCAAAAGCTTTGGGCGGTCTGACGGGATATATCAATAGTGGCCAGATGCCACGAGTATGATGAAAATTGTGTATGTGTTCTTCTACAGCTTTGGTGGGCAGGCCGATGTCCTGCAATACCAGGGCATGTGGTTGATCTGTGAGTTCGGTGCTGTTCTTCTGGCCACGTGAGCGTCGTTTGTTGCGGGCAGAATGGTCAGTGGTACAATGGTCATGGCGAAACAGGTAATCCATAATGTGAATGATATCGGCCCGCGGCTCACAAGCATATCGCAATTCATGCCAGACAGAGCGTGCATGCTGTACGAAGCTGTTGCCGTCTGATGATCGAGGATTGGAGGTGCGGTCTGCTGTTAGTGTAAAATTACCGGTAATCGCAATGCCGGAGGACGAGTCAAATATGATACTTTCCACAAAGTCTGTCGATGAGTCCACAACCGACGTTCCGAGCATTGACGGGTCTTGTTCTTCTTGCTGCATATTGCGCATTGCTCCGGAAACAGAAGATACGGGCCAGTAAGTGATCTTCACGTATTCGCTGGCTGGAATTAGTGCTATCTCGAATAATGTCGTCAAAGCAAGGCTGTTCATAGCCCCAGCACTGCCAGCGAGCAAGTCTGAAGTGTCACGATCATCGACTGTTGCCATCACGTACTGCCCGTTGCTCAGGATTGTCTCCAGCGATAACACGGTGCAGTCAAAGGTGCCAAACTTGAAAGACGAAGACGCGGTCGTTGTTGCGGCAAATGCATCTGCTACAGACACTGCCCTCGAAGCAGCGACGACTGCCGGAACAAGTCCGCGCGCAAGTGTCGCTCGAACGAGCGTTTCCATAGTGACATTAGGCTCGACCCAAGCGGTAGACGTGTCCAAGTCAATCTGTATGATCTTGTTGAGGCCTGGGATGTCACTAGGAGCGTTGTAAGGTGCTTTCTGGGCGGAACGGTTGCCGGTCTGATGTCGACTAGTATCCTCTATAGTTTTGCGTATAACCGTCACAACTCTTCGATGCTCCTCCCATGGAGTAGGATCATATCCGAAAGTTGTTGCCAGCATTTTAGAGCGAAATAAGCGACAAAAGTCTGGGAAGGCGAATACAGGGAGCCTATGGCTTAGGCTGAGTGTTTTTGGCCCTTATAGCAGGTTCACCGGCACCACGATGTGATACGAAAAACCAAAGCTCTGCAGTCGTGAGTAACAACAAGCGATGGCATATCAGAAATAACATCAGAAGGTGTCAGCAGATTCAAGTGATTGTTAAGGGAGCAAATGATGATTTGCAGCTGATTTTGACCTTCCTGGTCAGCTCGTCTAGCATTCTAAAGGACCTTGTAAGCACTTGACAGATGACGAAAGTAGTGACTGTGAAAGACGCTCTCCCTAGGCTTGCTGTCAGCATTGCGGGCAAAAAGAAGGGATCTTTGATGAATCTTGTCGTAGCCCAGCCATTCAATCAACCAGCTTACTTGTACACGAAGGTATATGACTTTGACTATGCGATAGAAGCACAGAATCATCAGCTCAGAAGGTCAGAAATTACACTCCCTCGAGTCTTACGGCATTTGCCGGGCAGCGACGCATCTTGGTCAGCAATCCTTATAGAGATGAATAGATATGTTCGAGCAGCTGACAGCGCTTCGATGGAAGACACTCATGAAACTGTTGCTGCACGCAATGAAACACCAGCTTTCTACCCCTCAACAACGGCATCATCACTTCAGCGCGCAGGCGGATGTGCTCTGATACTGTACTTACGATTCGTTGTCACCATCCTAGCATCGAGAAGCAAGGTTGGTAGTTTCGCGATCCAAAAGACTGGCTAGTTTCAGCCACATTTATGTTGACAGGTCTAGAAGTACGGTGATATCTGATCGGGGAGACCGAGAATATCGGATTGACTGTCGCCCAGTCCGAAGAGCTGAAGTAGAGACTAGGCTGCGCTTCGAAGAAAGAGTGAGATTACAGTGCGTAGCGAATGCGGCTTCACCTTTGCAGGCAGCAACACCAACTGGAGCCGATCAGCCAAATAAGGGTCCGGAGGTATTGTTGATCGCTGACCAATAACATCGTTTGGTTAATGCTGACGGTTAGCGCTTAACCACGTACGGAGGGTGGGGCTAAGCGCACTTGCTAGCAGATTGGCGTGAAACGGTGTTGCGGCTTTTTGCAAGGGTGAAGCCGCATTCGCTAGCGACTGTACTCAAAATAGAGATAATTCCAGTCTATTAAGAATTGCATCACATGCGCCACATTATTAGAGTACTCATATCAATAATTTAAACAAGTCTATGAGATCATCTATGAGTTTACAGAAACAACAAAGTGATCCACCCGTTCGCTACAATCTCTCCCATATAAACATCCCTGCGCGGTGTGGCCGCGTGTGCGAGGAAGGTCTCTTCACCACTGACTTTAGCATTGGCGGGCTCGCTTGGCCCTAGGAGAGCGGCAATTCTTTCCCTGTAGACCTTGATTCCATGCACTCTCCACGTCATGACTGCGTCTTCGTCCAGCTCATTGTTGTCGATCCTCCTGATGCTTATCTGTGACGCCGCAGTGGGGTCTACTCGCAGGGAAAAAATGGTGCCCGAATTTACAAATAGCCTGTTCGCCAGCTTAGCTATGACGCCTGGGACTGGCTCGACCTCGCGATCGCACCATGACTCTCGCGTGGGATACGAACGAGGCCGACTGTGACTCAGCCATCCGCACTTCTTTGCTACATATTGTGCATCAGCCTTGGTGATGGGATCACCATCGTTGATCAGAGACAGAAACAACGAGCGCCTAGAGCTGGAGCCTTCACGATCATGCTCTTGAAGCGGAGCAATCGATATAGGCGGCGCCCCGAATACGATGCAGTGAACAGACTCGAATCTTGCTACCACTTGGGCTAGCGACGAGACTTTTGTTGTTCTGACGTGTGCATACAGAAGGCTTGCGATGGCAGCTCCTGCTGAATGGCCTGTGAACAACAGCGTCACTCCGTTCTCGACAGCACTCAAGGAGAGCGCCAGCGGATCGATCAGCAATCTGACGGTCTCTAAGAATCCAGAGTGGCATAGGTTCCGCTTCTCGCCCTGCCCCTGATCAGCACTCGAGCGAACTGCCGTTGATATGACTACGAACCAGAATATCCTCAGGCTCAGCTGCACTATTCCTCAGATTCACCATCCAGTCTTTGAGGCCTCGTGTACCAGACACAGCCACAACAGTGACTTGCCCATGCGGGCCCGCATTCCGCTGGCTGATTTTGATTCTCTCAGGTGCAGCGCACGGCTGCGTGGCAGAGGCTACAACGTCACTGTAAGCTTCTTCCGAGCAGGTCGCTGCCAGATGTATCAGAGGCCAAGCGGCAGATGATCTGGATGATGTATCAGATGTGCGGAACTAATATGAGCGGAATCGGGTTGACAAACATCTCGTCCTCAGTGGCAGCAAGTTGGCCTTGCTTTGACCGCTGAAAGAAAGCATGAGTCCCAGTGGCTTGACTTTGACGAGACCGTCTTTTGGCTTGTCTCTCATTCATCCTGATGCGTAGCTTTCGATATGCTCGAGCATGTGGAAAGAAGTTTACCCCTCGCATCGTTCAGGTGGGATACTAAAGAATGTTTAAGTGTGACTCTGCAGCACATTTATAACCAAGCTTTGCGTCTGTTATGCAACGGAATGTCTAAACATTGAAAGGCCATGTTATTGTCCTAAGCGGCCATTGATAAGAACTCTTATGCAGGATAGCCATCGACTGCCACCAGGACATTCTATCTTGTTTCTCAACCTTTTCAAACCCAAAACGATTGCGTTGCTTGACATGCTGAGCCAGCCAGACTGGCACGAACAAGCTGGATCAGCACATGCCATCCTTACACTCATACCAAAACACCTGACATAGTGGGTCAGTGCGACAGTCGCGCCTTCGGGCATTTAGATTTTACGTATGGACTGCTAGTGCCTAAGATGAAGAGCGTCTCAGCAGGTAGTCAACTGAGCCACAGGCATCACGACAGGTAGCGCCCTGAGTCGTCTATGTACCCGTGACGTCTACATCCTGGAGGGAAAAATGGTTCTCCGCTGATTCTCAGAGGTGAATGTGCTGGGTAGGACTTCAGACCGCAACATGATGAGTCGAGGTTATGTTGCTTCATACCAGGGTCTTATAAGTTACAATGCAACATTCGATCAGTACTTAGTGGTGAGCTTGGCTCTCTCATCTTGCGCATTGTAATTCATTCTTCATTTTTCTCTAATGATAACGGAAAGCAGCAAGGCACTGGAGGTAGTGCGCGCTTCTGACGACTTTGCTGAGCTTCGAATTCGACTCGATTAGTTCGCTCCACTCGGCGGTCTACACCATCGTGCGCTGTAAAGTTCACTGAACAACTCAAAAGCCTGATGCACTCCAAAATGCACTTCACAGATGATGTAAATTGTGTGATTCTGGTTTTTCATATACAACATTTTATATCTTCCACTCTACATTGCCGAGCCAATCCAGGCAAATCCTGGTTACGTATCATTCAGACTGCATCTATACCATTTGAGTCTAGCACGTAACGACTTCTTTGAAGTGATCTGGTGGTGATTGAAGACCTTGCCTGACCTGCTCAACGTATAGCCTACTCGCCGTTGGAAGCACAATGTGCGGAACGTCTTAAGCCAATATCGTCGCCAAGTTGCTGCTCGCTATGATTTGTGTCGCCTTCCGAGTATATGAGACTCATCCCTTTGCAATGTGACTCATGAATTTTTCAATGGCGGTTGTGGTGTTGCTATGTTGTTTCTGCCAGGTTTCATCAATGACCGCTAATACATTGGTGAGGTTTTCGAGACTCGAATAACACTCTTCCAACATCTGTTTCAATGCAGCAGCGTTCGTCGAATCGTGCAAGGGCAAAAGCTTGCTATCCTTCGTCAACGAAGTTTCGCTTTGGTCTGGAGCGCCCACGACAATCTGGCCGGTGTTATTTTTCGGATTGGCCGAACCACGTCGAGTGTCCTTGGTCACTAGCGCTTGAGATGACCCGCTGTCACCATCCCTAGATTTTTTCCCTTCATTTCGACCTTGCTTGCCTTTCTTGTCCTGGGCCTTTTCCCGAGATACGAGCTTTGTAGGTGTATCTAGCTTGACCGAGGTCGGTGGAGCTGGACACGGACTTTCCAGGACACTTTCCCTTCCTTTCACGTTTTTCGCAGATTTCCCTTTTGTGGTCTTCATTCCAGCAGTGAGTCCGATAGTCGTACTAAGTTTTGGGGCAGAAAGGAAGTATAATCTTACTATATATACATGCTTCACTCGGCATCTTGTTCATCTTGATATGCCTAGCGGTGCACGATGCCACTTCACTGCTCTCGCCGCAGTTGAATGATGCATGACTGTTGAGCATAAAAATCCGTATGACGGAGGGACGCAGCAAGACATCATTCCGCCCATCATCTTCTCATGTTCTCTCTTGTAAGCGTGCTGTTGCATTGCAAGCAAGGCAACGTAAATCTGTTAGATCATTGCTTAACCGTCATCCATCATGGGCCCATTAGCTCGCATGTCGAGTATAAGACACGGCGTATAAATCCTCCATGTATGTAGAGACTCCCAATAATCTGCCAAGGTTCAGCTTCAGTACGATGCTGACTCGAATTGCTCCACTCGCGTTGGCGTTCGCCATACTTTCGAACTCTGTGGCGCATTTGATGCTTGAAAATCCCATACCATTCGGCAAACCTACGCTGAACAACTCTCCTTTGGACGGTGCTGGGTTGGACTTCCCCTGCAAACTGCGAGAAGGCGTGTACGATCTGACTGAAATGAACAACTGGACAGCTGGTGAGGCGCAAACCATCCGCTTTCTAGGGTCTGCGGTCCACGGTGGAGGGTCTTGCCAGTTCTCTGTGACAAAGGATCTGCACCCTACAAAAGCCAGCCGGTGGAAGGTAGTTCATAGTGTGATCGGGGGGTGTCCCGCAAGTGTGGGCGGTAATCTTCCTGGAGGTCCCACCAGCCACGGGGCGGCCACATTCGACGTCGTGATGCCGAAAGGCATGCCGAGTGGTAGATATACGTTTGCTTGGACCTGGTTCAACAGACAAGGAAACCGTGAGATGTACATGAACTGCGCCCCAATTTCCGTCAGCGGCGGTGGCAACGACACTGCCGTCTTCGAGTCTTTGCCCAACATGTTTGTCGCCAATTTGCCGAGCACAGCTTGCTCTACCCTAGAAGACTTCGATCTTGCATTCCCCGAACCGGGAGACTCAGTAGTCACTGGCAGCCAGGCCAAGATCGCCACGACGCTTGTTGGATCTGGGTGTGCTTCTATGACTACACTAGGTGCCGGTTCTGGAGCCACCCACTCTGTTAAGGGCTCTGCACATAGCTTGCCCAACCGAAGCGGCGTGAAGACGACTTTGTATCCGCAGACAGCGACGTCTGGAATGTCAACAGGGGCCCAGTTCATGATAGATGCCGAGGAAGTCTTCTTGTTCGGAAAGACGTCCACTATCGAGTCTCAGATCCTTGTCGCGCAGGCCACATCGATGTTGGCACCTGAGATGGCAATGCCGACCTCGACTCTACCAGTAGCTACTTCTGATCCTTGCATTCCTTGCGACCCCAAGGATGACATTGTCTGCATCGATCAAAGCCATTATGGGCTCTGTAATTTAGGCTGTGCACTCTCTCAACCTCTGGCTTCTGGGACTGTTTGCTTGGACGGACGAATTTTGAGACGTGGTGCGCGACTGTTACCTCATCATGGCTCGCCAGCCGAGTAGAAAGTCCAATAGCTCTTCGCACTTTCACGCTCCTTCTCAAGTAGAGCTTCTTCGATCCTGCTGCTGGAAGCATTGTGAGCTTGAGCCTATGCTAGCTTCTATAGCTATAGCTAAATCTGCTATCCTTGTGTTGACGCAAGCAGGAGCACGAAGAAAGGCTTCCACATGGCGGAGTCTATCTTAGCTCAGCATAATCTTGTCAGCGATGACGAGGCTCTCCTCCTGAATTCAGACTTTTGATGGGTAACGTACTAGCTTGCTGAAGTTTGAGAGATAATCACGTCTTGGCTGACTCTAGTACCCATGCCCGCCCACTCTCGTAGCTTAAGCAGGTTGGGCTAACGTTAGTGCAGTTCTTCTGATTCTGGTATCACATTGTTCTCTAGTAAGTTAGCAAGTATTTCAAGCTGGCGGCTCGCCCGACCCCGTGTTCATTATCATGTGAGGGAAATGGATAAATTATATTGGTATATTTTTCCCCATCAATTTTGCTGCAAGTTGCTATCATCAGCCAAGGCCGTGTCAGGTCAGCAGTATGGCGGACAATAACAAGGTATCGTGTTATCGAGCAGTAGAAACTACATCGGCCGCGTGGAGATGAATGAGCATTTGGCCCTTGCTCATGTCGGCCGACCAGCTGTAGATCCCATATCGCTGGCTGAACGCAAATCTCTCTTGATGATACGTCCGAGCACATATATGCATTTCAGCAGACGGGTGACCCGTCTCAGACGCCTGGCGGACTTGAAACTCGTAGACTCAACATCGAGGGATGGGGCAGGCCCAAGGAGAGGTGGCTTCCTATCCTGGTGGTACTGCAAAACCGGAGGTGAGGAGGGAGAACATTCGTCTTCCGCTTCGTCAATAACAATTTGGGGCACAGTGCCGGGTTCGAGCTCGATTGCCATCTTGGAAAAAGTCGTCGGATCGGCCTCTAGGATTGGGGTCGATTCCGTCAGGGATTTTCCTTATGTTTTTGTCTTTCGAGGGTATTGTAGCATACGAGACTGGCTGTGGTAGGATCTCAAGCAACGCGCCGACCAACGCACAACAACAGACTAAACTGAAAACTTATACATACAAAGTTGAGGAACGAATCGCTGATTCGCGTGAACACGACTGCTACGAGAATGCATTATGCTTTCACCCAGCATTACTTGGGGTAGTGCCGAAATTCACTCTAGGGCGCCAGTGAATGTAGCTTCCCCCTGAGCAGGCCCCGCCCTAATGCTTGAAGCGCTCAGAACGCTTACACACGGCTGACGCACATGATCATGCTTCCTTTCTGTCTCCCAACAGCGTAATCAAAGGCTCTTTTCAGGGTGACCTGTGTGATAGACCTAGAAAGAATAGAATCGATACTATATGAAGGTCGAATGGGTAGATCGACACGACATCGATGTTGAATCGTCAATGTTTTGAGGCAGGAGGCCGGAACATATATTTGCAAGTGGCGCGTCATGCTGCTCCTCTTACCACGAAACATTCCATCCTAGGGCAGTATTAGAGTAGGTATTAAGATAAATTCTTAACTTAATGTTAATCCAAGTGCCAGTGATTAGGCCAGCAAAGCAAAGTTGATATAACAATTAGCGGTGGTGATCTCTACGGTATCGCGGCTAACAGAAGCGCAGCGTGAATACAGCTAATACAGCGCCCCTACACAGTTTACGCGGAAATCTGTAAGTGCCAGTGAATATGCTAGTGGATAAAAACTATGCGAGTAGTGCTGGCCCTGCTGGGACGGTTGAAGATTTGTCTGTAGAGGGGGAAATTTAGTAAAAAAGTGTACGCACGGATGAAAAGTAGCGACTTTATAGCGCGACAGCAAGGTCTACAGAGATCATAACAGAGATCCAGTGTTACCAATGGGTAATCAGACTGGACTGGAATGATTGAAGGGACTGATTAAGGTAGCAGTCTAGGGCCTTGAGCAGAGCCAGAGATGTCAACAATCAAGCTACAATCAAGCACTTGATTGATTGGCTTGACGATCGTCAATTCGATCAATCCAAGCCTCGTCCTAGTATTTTTGCAATCAAATCAAGCCTTAATACGAAGCTTGATTGGTTAGCTTGATTGGCTTGATGTTTTAGTGTTGCGGGAGTGTTCAGCAACATGTTTTAGCTTCGATTTCAATGAGGCTACTAAGTTTGCTGTACGAGCGATCTCGCGATACTTTCCTGGTGTTATAGTTAGCTTAGTAAGCATCTCAGCTACCTACCTAAAGCTACTTTACGCGTCCATCTTACGCGTCATCTACCTATACTGTCGCCTTTGCCTATATAGACAGTTACTTAGTAGTTTTTTACGCCCCTATTGTTGCTATGCCGCTTAACAAAGCCCCTAAACGTCCCCGTAACAGCGCTGCTGTCCCGAACAAGCGCCTAAGGGTCGCTGCTTGTAGCATCGAGTCCCAGCCTGTCGACGTTAATACGACCCAGCAACTATCTCAGCGTCTATCGCCGCGCAAAGCACTGACGACTGCCGCGTCTCAGGCTACCGAGCCACCCACCTTTGAGTCGCAGTTGCGCGAGTCTCAGCCTAACGTTGCGATCGTCACGTCTATTGAGGGCAGCAAGGCTGCAACAGTAGCTACGTTAGAAGATAATAATAATAGTAGTAAGGGCTTTGATGAGCGCTTTGCAGACGACTTCGAGGGGATTAATTGGTCACGTTTACCTCAATACTGCAAGCCGTTGGCTACGCAGAGGCAGAAAAAGAGCTGGGTATACCTCTACGGCTTTCGCGTTGCGCTCATTAAGGACCCAGACCGCACCTTCTTTGTCTGTCGCTATTGTCATGAGCACAAGATTATCGACGCTGGTGGCGGCGGCATATACGAAACAACGCTATCGACGTCGACCTCAGCGCGCCATTTAGAGCAGAATAAACGCGGCCATCGTTACGCAGCTCCAGGCAAAGCGCACGCTGCGACGAAGGCAGGTAAGAGCGGGCTGCGCGCTGTCTTCAAGGCCGGCAAAGTCAAGGTATCCCAAGACGTTGCCAACGAGCTTGCCGGCTTTAGCATTCAGGATTTTCGACATGCTGCTGTCGCATGGCTCGTCGAGAACAACCATCCAATTTCTGAGTTTGAGTCCCCCGCGTTTCGACGGCTGCTTGAAGCTGCAAATCCTGAGGCAGTGGCGGTATTGTGGACCTCCCATGCGAGTGTTTCACGCTTTGTAATGCGCCGTTTCGACTTTATGCAGCCGCAGGTTGTCGCTGAGCTGTCGCAATCAATAAGCAAGGTCCACATCAGCTTTGACAGCTGGACGACTAAAGGCGGCAAGCGTGGCTTCTTAGGCGTTGTTGCTCACTACGTTAACAGCGTTGGTGACCTTGTAGACGTACCTATCGCGCTGCCGCAGCTGACGGGCGCTCACACTGGCGAGAAGATTGCTGAAGTAGTTAGCAAAACGCTGCAGCAGTTCGGCATAAATCCGCGTACAGTTGGCTACTTTATGCTTGACAACGCTACTAACAACGACGCTGCCGTCCTCAAGCTCGCGCAGCAGATGGGCTTCATCGCTCCCCATCGCCGCCTCCGTTGTGGCCCTCACATCCTTAACCTCATCGGTCAGACGCTACTCTGGGGTAACAACGACGACGCGTACGACAACGATAGCGGTGAGCTTGCTGCTGAGAGCGAGTTAATGCGCAAATGGCGCGAGGATGGGCCTTTAGGCGTGCTTCTTAGCGTTATTAACTACATCAAAACGCCGCAACAACATGAGCTTTTTAAAAACTTTCAGCGCCTCGCTAACGCTGAGCTGCCCACAGATCAACACAGGATACTTGAGCCAATTAAGCCAGTTGTCACGCGCTGGAACTCGTACTACTCTGCCTTTGAGCGCGCCGTGGAACTGCAGCCAGCAGTTAACGCCTACGCTAACCACCATATACGCCGCGTGCGAGATGAGGACACGTACGCGATAAGTCGCGGCAACAAGCTGCCGGAGGCAGCGCCCTGGATGCGATCGGACGGGCTAACAGCCGCCGATTGGGCGGTCGTTACTGAGTACATAGACGTACTAAAGCCGCTAAAGTTGGCAACAAAGCGGCTTGAAGGTCGCGGCAAAAGTGGCCGTTATGGCGCTATTGCTGAGGTCATCCCAGTCTTTGAGTTTATACTTACTTACTACGAGCAGCGCGTCAAGGTGTACGAGGCAGTCGACTATAATGCGCACGACGACGCGCCTGAGGACCATCTCGCGATCAACCTTCGCGCTGCCTGGGCGAAGGCTAGCGATTACTACAATAAACTCGACCTCTCACCAGCGTACTACGCGGCAACGATACTCCATCCGCGCTATAAAACTTACTGCGACGTTGCCTGGGCTGACAAGCCTGAGTGGCTGGACGCTAATAATTGCGCGTTCCGCGCGCTTTGGGCTGAATACAACCGCTCACCACGCCTAGTGAGGCGGCCAAAGGTTGTTACCAACGATATCGACGAGGCTATTGAAGCCCTCATCGATCCTGAGGCTAGCGCGGCTGCTGAGGACAGCGAGATAGACGAGTTTAATAGGTGGAAGAGGTGCGAGCTAAGGGTTGAGAAGGGTAGTGATGCCGCAAACTTCCCAATTAAATACTGGGTAAGCTTGCGCGATCGCTACCCTAATCTCTCTAAGATGGCTATCGACGTCATCTCTATCCCAGCGTCAAGCTGCGAGTGTGAGCGTATGTTCAGCGAGCTTGGCGACCTGCTTGAGCCCCGAAGGCGGAAGATCTCACCCCAGTTACTGGCTGCTATTCAGTGTATAAGGCGGTGGTATAAGGCTGGCTTTGATCAAGGCAGCAGCGTTGCTACAGCAAGAATAACTGACACTGAAATAGACGCTATATACAAGTTGTGCTATTGGGGCCAGGAGGTCGAGTAATTAGTATAGCCGAGCGATCTCTACAACAATAAACAATCAAGCCACCGATTAAGCTTCAAGCCAAGCCAGCCTTATCTAAGCAATCAAGTCAAACAAGTCAAGCCTAACGACTCCAAATCAAGCCTCAAGCCAAGCCGACGACGAGGGCTTGATCGGCTTGATTGTTGACATCTCTGAGCAGAGCTAGTCTAGTACGAGTTAGGATAGTTCATATACGGCTTAACCAGTTATTATTATAACGAGTTGCCCAGGAATGGTTCGCTCGGAGCCTACATTTGTAGTAAAACAGTATCCCTTACTACGGCTCCACTATTAAGCTCTTACATTCCTACAATAGTTATAAAAGATCTTATCTAAGCCTAAGAGCTGTTACGATCCTGCCCTGCACCCTGCAGCGAACCATGGGCCAACCTGGTTCGGTCACACTTAATCATAAACCCCCATGTTAAAGATCGCATTCGGTGTTCTTCAAATAGGTACTCTGCGGCCTCACAGAGTGCAATTCTAGGTGGAGAATACTGAAGTGCTTCCTCATATACCTAATTTCTATCGCATTTTCAAATACCTAATGCGCTCAGAATGCCGCAAATCGCAATGCCGTCATGTCATAGAAGCTGCATTTGTTGACGAAATCTTGGCTTGGTGTATCCTTTCAATTTCAGCGAGCGATTCCAAAGGCAAGAATAGATCAGGTACGTACGGGCTTCTTTTGTAGACTCTGCACATCTTCACTGGCTGTTAGGACAATAGGATGATCGTGAAGCGAAGACTCACAGCCTGCGTGCACTTGAGATGGAGTACCTGGAGTGGAGAGGCTTTGATATGCCCTGAGGCTCTCCACGCGAGTGCAGCCCTACACAACACCGTCTTTGCACAAGTACGCGGCAGACGCCCTTGCGGATTGCGTGCTCGTGTATCGCTTGATGAACCGAGTACAGTGTCCTTCGATGCCGATGCTGTTCTACATTAGTCTTCGTGGAGCGCATCTTGGGGCGATGGGTTCGCAGGCTTTACGCTTGACGCCTTCCTTCGGTCTTCTCAGGTTCGAAAATAGCGGCATAACTGTATGCAGTCGCTTCTCTGTTCAGTCCCTTCAAAGAATCGAACGTTTGTGTAGGCTTGCGTGTTTACTAGGGTTAGGGCTCGTGCGCATTTATAAGTATCTCGAGTAAGACGTACGCGTCAGCGGATATCCTTTCTTTATTCCGCACATACGCCGGACTCAGCGGCAACGACTCCCTTCGCTATGTAAGCGTTGAGGAGTAGCCACTTTTTTCAGCGTTTGTCGATTGTCTGGTTGACAACTCTGCAAAATAGCAGCTTCGTGAGACCAATAATATTAGCATTTCTGGCTGCTTACTTATGTGATGCTTTGTGCGGAGAAGTTGCATCTTATCGATGACGTCGTGTTGTTCTCAACGGCGCGATCGGCCGACCACCGTTGTCAATTCTACAAATCTGCCCTCCATTGTGGCCCTGCACTACGCATTCATTCAGTATGCATGCTGAGGAAGAGCTACTTAGCTAAGCGCGCGATTGGGCTACGCACAGAGGCGCGAGGGACTATGGCGGCGGAGTATTCCTCCTATTCCTTACGGCGGTTAACAGCGTACACTGATTTGCACTGGCATACGGCAAAGATACATGTTTCTCGCTTTGAAAGCCCCCGGTCATGCTGATATGGGCTTTACCTAGTATATATCTAGTGCCAAGCAGCAAAGCCTATCGCCAAACCGATTCGCCAATGGAACCTTGGGCTACCATAAAACCAATGAAGCAAAGTCATCTGCGAAGCAAGAAAACCGGAAACTGCAACTGCATCTCAGTGTATATACTTGCTCAAATTGCTCGTCGTGACAATGAGTGACGTTTATAGAATAATGCAGGACAGTGCAATCAAACTAGCAAAATACGGAAGTCACGTTCACTGTCAATATATTTTGCCATACAGTATATACCCATGTCCCAAAGATTCTTAGAGAGCCAGGTGTTAACGCCTTGCACTAGTGAATAAACACATGCTAATTGTAAGTACGCTGCTCTCTACTTAGTATTCTTAGTCGAAGTGCTTACAGCAAAGACTAGGAATTCGGGTCTAAAACCTTGAGCTGTCAGCAATAAAATAAGCTGGGCTCGAAGGAGTGATTTTGATCTAAAAGATAGCCTATTCTGCCTGGTTTCTTTCCTGTCTTGGCTTGATTCTTACTTGGTTTGGTTAGCGCCAACACTCACAGAAGCAAATTTGATTTGGCTGCTGACTTCTCTGCTTAAACAAGTAAGCTAGTACATACAGCTCCTTGAAAGATCGCGTCGTCCTTCGTCTTTCAGAGCGCTTCGCAACACTCATTATGCGCCTATACAACCTCGTCGTCATCGCCCCAGTGATTACCATAGTCCAAGCCGCATGTTACAAATTGACGACCGGCATGTATGGTCAGAACATGGATGGCGCAGACGCAGTGGTCGACAAGCTCTGTGACTATGACTTAGCTGGCTACTTCACCGAAGGCCAGACCAAATACCGTTGTTTTCAGCTGCCCAAGAACAAGGTCGAACTCTGGGTTGGTTGGAAGGGCCGTGGCGGCCTAACACTGAATAGTAAGGACTGCAAGATGCGTCTTAAGAACGAAATGAATGGGTGTGCTCTTGGTGGTGAAAATGTTGTAGCTGACTGGTACTTCTGGTAAGCACACTTGCCCCTTGTCACACTTAGCAGAACCTTCAGACGGTTTTCTAACCCTAACGTAATAGTGTCGATCCTAATTGGGGAGAATGCTAGATAGAGAAGAGTTGACATCATGGCTAGAAGCAACGGTAGGGGTTCGTAGGCAATAGGTAGATGAGATCGAAGAATTAGATATAGATGAATGTGAACTCCTCGTTCTTCTAGGTTATTTACTCTAATACAGTGAGCCTCATGCTTGGGCGGTAGCTAGACTAGGGCCTAAATATAGTTCCTTGTTACTTACTGAAATGCTTGTACATCTTCACTATTTCCTAGTGAGAGTTGATTGGAAATCCACCATTGTGGAAAAGCAACGTTGTGGAATACCAGTGCACAACCCCACAATAAGCCGTAGAACAAGGATAAGAAAGGGCAACGAAAAATGAGCAGAAGAGTAAGCAATCCACCGTGGTGGGGGTCATGGCGTTGGGTTCCCAACTGTAGCGTTCGCTTTTGCTTGTGCTTGTTCTTTACCAGATTAGGACCAATCAATCATTCACTTCCTAAGACAATATTCATGAGCACCTCCATCTGCCAAACATGATCTCCATCATAATTACGTCCCAACATGCCCGGATGTCATGGATTTGTTCAAGAGCAATCCAAACCAATAACCCATCCAATTGCCAGTCGACGGGCAACCTGGTCAGCCGAAGCGTTGAGCGAGATGCTGCAGCCAGGGACTGGTTCTCGAAGCCGAAAACCTAGGCCAGCGTCAACCAAAAAAGCTTTAAGCGACAATTCTTCCGCGCTAGACGTGAATCTTATCGATGCATGTGGACTACGTAGAGGCCTGCAGAGTGTTCATTGCTAGCCAGACATTACTTATCTTACATCCTGTAAGCAGCTGTCAGTAGTCACACGCTGCCGTTCTGTTCTGGGTGCCAACGCTGACCCTAAGCAAATGTCCTCAACTGGATGACTTTGCCAGTCGATCGAAATTCTGCGCATGTGCGCAGTGTGGCCAGTGGATGGAATGTATCGTCGATCCAATCCAACGCCACACAACGCAGGGATATTCAGTCCAATCAGTTCTGCCTCAGCCACAGCGGTCTGAGCCAGACTAGATTTGGATTGGACGGAATACTCCTGGATTGTGTGGCGCTGGATTGGATCGAACGATCCGTTCCATCCATTGGCCACACTGCATGTGCGCCCAGATCCCGGCTGGATGAGTGCAGATTCTTTCCAGCCTCTGACCGTTGTTGCCTTCGAGACAACGTGAACAACTCGCAACGTTCATGGGAGAAAAGTTTCATCACGACTGACACCTCGCTATCGCTGCGGATAGTAAAGGGAGAGTACCAATTCGCAAGAAAACAAGGAGAGAATCGGCCAGCTTCTCTTAGAGGATTAATTTCCTCTTCAGCGATAGATTTCAAGTTGAATTTGATTTTCAGGAATGATATTGACTTAGAAAAGGACGCGTACATGGTCACGTACAGGCCAGAAGAAGGAGAAGAAGTCCCAGTACTGAATGCGGCGCAATACCGTCGTCGCGCCAAGTTCACGGGACATCTGACGCTCTTTCAGCTGATCAAAATGTGACCTCAATACATACATGCGGATCTAATGTTCGATGCTCAAGACGGGATCTTTCAAGCCTTAAATATCATACTCAAATGTGGAGACTTCGAAATGTCAGATCTACGAGAAGTCGTTGGCCATTTTGCTCCACAAAAGCCCAAGGGTGGATGAAAGCGTCAAGGCTTCGTTGCGTATCTCAAGGGTCCTTCTTCATACTTGATGCAGCGCACTTCTGAGCCATTCATTCAACTTAAAGCGGTAAAATCGTTCATTCAAAAGCGATTCCTTTATGCTGCTGTAGGGGTATCACACGCCGATTCTTGTCATGGGGAATTTGAACACAATCATGTTGGGCTACCAAATCTGGTACATGCCAAGCAAATCCATAAACACAGCTGACACAAGCCGGCCTCTGAGAATTGCGGGGTGACTTAATGAGCGTGGAAACGTACTTGTTCCTGCTGGATAAGCAAAGGTGACTGATGAGCAATCATGACATGCAAGCTAGATGTTCTGAAAATTTGGCTCAAAGCTTGGAGACATTATTATGATCTCTTCCCCATGTCTGGTCAGCTCTCTAACTCATTCGCAAGCTGTTGCTAAGTATTTTAGGCCGTCGCATCCTTGTGCATGTTCAATTGCAGGTTTCCAATCGCAGAAGCTCCGTCCAGTTCAAAGCTAGAGTCACGACAGAGCGCCAAACTGCCTGCTCAGAAACGCAAGTGAATCTCCTTCTCATCAACAGAAATAGACACAGGTAAAGACCATCAGGTCCGGATGATACTACTGTCGTCAATGTTGACCAAGTACCGATATCGGGCATGTGTTGCGGAAGCAGTAGGCTTTCTTGCTTTGACGGCTATGGCTAATGCGCACATGTAAGTACTCGTCCATAGAGCACTTTGATGGCAGCTACCCATCTCCCATGATATTTTCACTGTTGCAACAGCAATGCGAAGATTGTATTGACTGACAAAGCCACTCCCAGGTCGCTCTGGTATCCCGGGCCTTTGGGTGGCGTCAAGGAAGCAAATGCATTTGCTACTCGGCCAGATCCACAACTAAACTTTCCGCTGGGATGTTGCGATAAAGACGGCGGTCCCACGCTACTGGATCCAGGTCTCTGCCGCGGCCATCTCGATCTCTTCGATCGGGAAGAGCCACAGGTGGTTTGGACAGCTGGTCAGGAGGCTTACTTCCAGTTATCTGACTACACCTACTCCTCGAATGCACAGGGCTCCACCCATGATGGTGGCAGCTGCCAAGTAGGATTTTCGGTAGATCGAGGGTTAACATGGAAAGCTGCAGCCTCGTTCTTCGGCAACTGCCTGCGTCGTGGAGGCGACGGGTCCCCAGAATTCCAGACCTTTGACTTTGGGGTTCCACTTGGGGTTCCAGAGGGAAACGCCTTATTTGTGTGGGTTTGGCTTAATCGGGAGCACGAGTCCTACGTGAATTGTGCCAAGGTTCGCATCGGCTCCGGACAGAACAACAAAATATCTACATTAAGACCGTTAAAGGCAAGCCAAACCCCAGTAACGCTTGATAGCTCAAAGGTCTCAAAACACCGTTACAGCCAAGGAAAAACTTTGGCACAAATGAGCAGCCTCTGCAAAGGCGTTTGAGCGACGTATGCAGATGGGATTCGGCACCGATCATGGAAACGAGTTATTTCACAGTCGACGCTAAGTGTATGCCGGGTGCTAAGCTTTCGAACTCGAGAAGCGACGACTTCGAGTATGGTTGGGACGTGTCCGGTGGGGTGATTCACGGGGATAATGCTTACACCATTCGGGCGATCGAATGCGATGCGACCTACCGAGCAGACTCAGTGAGGCAAGTCTAGTACATGTCGATACTGAGCACTGGCCCATTGCATGAAATCTTACGAAGGCGAGACGTTGAGAGACCGCTTTCGCCGGCTGGTCGCTGCGGTCATCACCCAGGCATTCTCCTACATGGTCAGGATCGGAGTGGAGTATGGGTGCGTATGCACGGGCGAAGCGTACATCTTCCTGCGGGTGGGAGACGACCCTAGGACGGTGCACTACTTCCTCTCGGTGCCAAAGGGCGACGTGGGAAAGACGACCGGGTGGGCACCCGGCTCGGAGGGGGCGAACCGCTTGCATCTGACGGCAGTTGGACAGATGTTGGCCTTCACTCTCCAGGCGCTGAAGACACCGCCCCGGCGCCAGCGATGGCGGGCGGAGGCGGCGGAGCAACTGCACAGCTGGGAGGTGGTGTACGACGAGCTGCTGGAGGCGATCCCTGAAGGCACCACGCAGTCGTCGGAGTACCAGCCTCCGGTGGACGACAGCTTCCTCCGCATGTCGCCTGTGCAGCTCCGGGGCAGGGAAGTGAAGCACAGCTCGCCTAGCTGCTGGCAAGCAGAGAAGCGGCGCGAGACCAGCGATGAGGAACCGGAGCCGGATCCGGACACGCCGAGCCGACAGCAGCCCTTGTCGCAGCACTTCTCGCACACGCAGAGGACTGCTGGTAGCTCGTCAAGCGGGCGCGGGCGCGGGCGCAGGCGTAGCCAGGGAACACAGAATGGGCAATACTGCACGCAGGACTGCCTGCGCGGGCTTGCCGAAGGCGGTATGCTCGACAGGTTCTGTCCTAACGCCAGAGAGCACGGGGAGAGATACCATCAGATCGATCGAACAACGTTCCTTGCTCTCATGCGTCAACAGCTTGCGGATGACCTAGACACGGATTGCGATCCCGTGAGCATGCCTGGAGCGTGTGGGGTGCTCTTTCGCATCCGTCTGCGATCGCACGGATACACTGTGGCGGCGAAGTCCACGCCCGCCTACTTCGTCCATCGCCTGCGACGGGAGGCGTCCATCTACGAGCGGCTTCGGCCCATCCAGGGCGTTCACGTGCCGGTGCACTTGGGGAACATCGATCTGCAGACCCCATATTTCTACGAAGGAATCGTCGAGCTCGTACACATGATGTTTCTCAGCTTCGGAGGTAAGCCGATCGGCCAGCATCTTACGGCAGAGAACAAGGCATTAGTCATCGAGCAGGTGAAAGGGTCGGCCGGCGCGATTCATGGGTTCCGGGTGCTGCACAAGGACCTGATGCCTCGCAACATATTATGGAATGAGGAAACTACCGAGGTGGACGGCGTAACGAGCCAGACGGCGTAACGAGCCACTTTTCCCTAGTAAATCTGCCAAAATCCTATCTCTATTTCTATTTTTCTAGCTTCTTTTAATACATAAAATAAAAAAGTCTTAATATTAAAAATATATTTTAAAAGTAGCTTTATAAATCTAGTTAATTATAATATTAAAAATATATTATTTAAAAAATATAGTACTTCACAAGCGAGTTAGTCACACAAGCGAATTAGTCAAGTGTGCCAAGACACCCACCAAAACATTTCATCCCTCTACCTCATCACCACCATGGCTATAAATTCGAAGATTCGGGACAATACGCGAGAAGGAAGAATCGACTGTGCAATAAAAGCGTTACAAAGGAACGAAATCTCAAGTATTAGGAGAGCAGCGAGTATATATCGCGTAAACTATGAAACACTCAGACGTCGCCTCCAAGGCCACCCTGCACGCACCGAAACCGTTGCAAACAACAGAAACCTTGACGATGATGAAGAACAGACATTGACTGAGTGGATATTAGACCTTGCCACCCGCGGATACCCCCCTCGCAAGCGTATGGTTGAAGATACCGCAAACTTGCTACGTCGACTGCGGGGTAACCCACCAGTTGGTGTCAATTGGGTCAACAACTACGTTGGACGCAACCCTGAAGTGCAAATTGCGCAGAGCAAGAAATATGACTACCAAAGAGCAGAACGGGAGGACCCTGAGGTGATCAAGGAGCATTTTCAGCTTCTCAAGAATGTGGCGAACAAGTATGGCATACAGGACGATGATATCTACAACATGGACGAGATAGGCTTTCTAAGAGGTGACATTGGTACAGCCAAAGTTGTGACGGCAAGAGATGGCCCTAAATACCACATACAGCCTGGTGATCGTGACTGGATGACGGTTATTGAATGCATAAATGTCGCCAAACGCCGTATACCAGCCATGGTTATCGCTAAAGGGAAGCTGTTCCAGAACGTCTGGTTTGATAAGGACGCAGGCCTTCTAGATGACTGGGTAATCGCTCATAGCGAAACTGGATGGTCTAATGATAGATTAGGTTATATATGGCTTACAGAGGTGTTTGACCCTTGTATAAAGCAACACACTAAAGGCGTTAATCGACTCCTTATTATGGATGGACACAGCAGCTACTGCTCAGAGCCATTTGAGACCTACGTAAGGAAAAACAACATTATCCTGTTATGGCTACCCTCACATTCCTCGCATATTCTGCAACTATTAGATGTTGCCTGCTTCAGTTCAGTTAAGAAGCGCTATCGTCGAGGGGTAGAGATGTTGGCTTGTGATGGCCAGAACCACGTTGATGTGGACGACTTCCTTCGCATCTACGCTGCTGCTCGTCCTCACGCGCTGAGTAACAGCAATATCGAAAGCGCCTTTAAAGCCACCGGCATTTTTCCATTCAATCCCGATGAGGTGCTTGACGGGTTGGGTGTGATCAACCCAGCACCACCCTCTGAGCCTTGTTCGTCCTCAACAAATTCGGTCACCAACACACCCAAAACGGTGCGCCAGATTGAGAAGCAACAGAGAGCTATAAGACGCCGACAACATGTGCTTGAGCGGCGGTCCACGTCACCTACGATGGTGGCAATGAAAAAGATAGCGAAGAGCGCTAAATTGGCTTTACAAGCGTCAGCAATTATCACCGAGGAACTCGAGCGTTCGAAGGCTCTCAACGCTAAAGTAGTTAAAAAGCGCAACGTTAAAGTTAAGTATATTACCCAAAGAGAGAATCTTACAATCAAGGAGGCAGTTGAGCTATCACAGGAGTCTATAGCACCTCCAGAAGCTACACAAAGTGAAGGTGGCGATGCGACACCACAGGATTCAAGTCGAGCTCTGCGCCGCTGTAGGGGGTGTATGTCAACCGGGCATAATATAAGGACTTGCCCAACACGTAAGAGCCTTTGCGCAATGTAATCATTATACAAAATTAGATGGAGGTGTCAGAATGCAAGAAGATGGTGGTGTTGTTGGTGGTGCCAAGAAATGTCTGACTAATTCGCTTGTGTGACTAACTCGCTTGTGAAGTACGTTATACTACTGTCAGATTCAAGGACTATTTGGCTTGATATTTGATGAATTTTGATGATGAACGTTGTTGATTGATTCTGTGTTTTTTCCCCTCCTTTCTATGACTGCTGCCCTTCCGGAGGTTCCGAAGGCCGTGGTATCGGTCCTTCTATTAATCGCCCTTTCCTGTGTAGTACTTCTGAGTTTATCTTTTATATCTAACAGGCCTTACAGCACTTGTGTAATCTGACACACCCCCTCAGCTTGGACGACTGTGTAAGCTGGATAACTAGTTACAAGCCCCTTGTGCGATTGTGAGGTCCTCAAGCTGTCTCTGGATCTCTTCAAGTGGTGCTTCTTTTGTCACCTCGTGGTTTCTTACTTCTACTAGTCCAAGTTGTTTTAAGAAGTTGTTCCATTTGTTATAGGGTAATGCCTTCGTAAGGCCGTCCGCGATTATTTCAGTTGAACGTACATGCTCTATTTTTATCTTTCCGGATAAAACTTCTTGTCTGAGCCAATGATTGTGGATATCGACATGGCGCAGCTTGGTCTGGAGCTTTGAAACTTCTGCAGTTACCAGCCGGATTGTTTGAGTATTATCGCACTGAATTGTTATCGTAGGTGACGGTAGCTTGACTTCCAGTTCTTCTAGCAGTTGCGTCGTAAAGATCGCTTCTTTAGCCACTTGTGACAGTGCTAGTAATTCGGCTTCAGTCGTTGATGTGGTTACTGTATCTTGTTTGTTTGCTTTCCATGCGATCAGCCCATTGAACAACTTGATTGCATATCCTTGAGAGCTTTTCCTATCTGAGGTGTTGTCAGCAAATGAGGCGTCGCTTGCGACTTGTAGGTGATTGCCTCCTCTAAGTTGCAGTGCTCGCGACTTTGTCTCATTAAGGTACAGTAGTACTCTGTCGGCGGCATCGTGGTGCTCTTTGCTAGGGTTTGATAGGAATCGTGCTAGTCTTGATGTGGCGAAAGCAATATCAGGCCTCGTCGTGACTGCTGCGTATAGTAGTGAACCAACTTTGCGTTGATACTTGTTGACTTCGGATGGTGTTGCCATTCCTGAGCGCGGCTTCAGTTCAACTGTGCTCATTGGTGTGTCGTGTCGATAATTCTGATTGTCAACTAAACGGCTTATCTTCTCAGCGTAAGCGGCTTGAGAGAGATGAATAAGTCGTTGATCCCGCTTTCGGATGACCTCAACTCCTAGAAACCACTGCAGGTCGTCACCGCCTGTCGTCGTGTACTTTCTCATGAGCAGCTTAACTGCTTGTTCTGCTTCTGTAGTCTTTGACTTGTGGTATGCAAGAATGATGTCATCCACGTAGAAGAAGATGATGAGTCCATCTTTGATCATACAGCATGGCTCATGTGGTACTTCCATGAATCCCAGGGCTTTAAGGGTTGTTGTGAACTCCTTTTGCCATAGTAAGGGTGATATTCGGAGCCCGTACAACGCCTTCTGAACTTGGAGGATTGTGCCTTTCTTGCGATATCCGCGCGGCATCTTCATATACACTTCTCGGTCTATGGTTGCATGTACAAATGCGTTTGTCACGTCATATTGTTTTAGTTCGAGATCATACTTAGCTGCAATTGCCATCAGCATTCGAAAGGACCTGCTCGCTAACGTGGCGGCATATGTGTCTTGCGTTGTAATGTGTCGCTGTTGGTCTCCTCGGACTACGAGTCGTGCTTTGCACTTAAGGAATTGATTGTGCTTGTTTAGCTTGTATGTGTACACCCACATGCAGTCAAGGATTTGTTGTCCTGCGGCCTTGATTGGCTTGAGCGGGACCTCTGTCCACGACTTCATTTGTCTATGGCTTTCGAGGTGCACTTGTTCTGCCTCCTTGAATAGCTCTCCCATAGGATGGTATTCAAGGTTAGTGTGCAGCGTGGGCAGTGGTGGAAGTTGGCTTCGGTGGATCTTCAAGCCTTTGGCGAGCATCCTTTTCATCTGAGCCTTATCAATGACTTTCCCTCTATAGTTCCCCACGTTGCCTGCCTGGGTGCCGGCCATGAAGGCGGCTGCCCAAGGAATTGGTTTCGGTGAGCATGAGTTCATGTCAGCTGCCTGCACACCTGTCATTAGACTTGCAAGGAGTGCTGCCGGTGGTGGCGTAGATGGAGGAGTCGGGTATGTGTCCCTGATTCTCCTTCCGCGATAGTATCCTGGTGGATCTTCCTCTTCGGAGTTGTTGGTGTCCTCAACTATATCGTCTTCGTGAAAGGACTCAGTCTCTGGTTGATAGACTGGAGCAGGAAGCTCTATTGTCCTTATGTGGGTTGCAATTTCTTGCAGCGTACTGTGCATGAGGTTGTCCATTAGGTCTTCAGTTTTACCATTGAACACCGTTTGCTCGTCGAATACGACATCTCGTGTGCTTATTACTTTTGCAAGAGATGGGATCCAAATTCGATAGATGTTTGAGGATCGATAGCCAACTAAGTAGCCGACCCAGGCTTTCGGGTCCAGCCGTTGAAGTCGTGATTTGCCTCGGTGAGTATCGTCTGTCATTGCGAATGCTTTGCAGCCATAGGCTTTTAAATGAGCGAGATTTGGCTTCTTAGATATCGTAACGACTCCGTTGTTAAGTGCAACCCTTGTGAAAAAGACCTCGTACGGTGTCTTCCAGTTGTTTGCATAATTTGGTGTTCGATTGTATAGGTACACGCCAGCTCGAGTGATTTCGGGCCATAGCTCCCAGGATAGGTGGGCATCGAGGCGCATAGCACGCGATTTCTCCTTATTCACACCCCCTGAGCGTTCGGCACCTCCATTCTGATCTTGTGTATCTGGGGCGGAAGGCTCGACGGTTATCCCTTGCGATGCCAACCAGCGTTCCACTTCTGGCTTGACTGTCGTGATTTCATTGTCTGACTCGATAACTTTGATTGCGATGTTAAACTGGTTCTTCATAAATAGAATGAAGTTTGAAAGTGTCTTGATTATTGATTTGGCGGGACGATTGTCTGTGAAATAGAAGTCCCATTGCATGCCGGAGAACCTATCTGTGATAAGCATTTGACTCTTCTCCTTTGTTATGCTTTGTGTTTCATATGCATGGAAATCGATAGCCAGTCTTTCACCAGGTCCATCTTCATGGGTTCGTGGTGCTCTTCTGATTTGGCGTCGGGACTTGGATCTCCCACAGGAGTCGCACTCTACTGTAGTGATGCCTTTTATCCGCACCCCCTGAGCTTGCGAAACGAGGTGCTCGACGGCAACTGGCCCTGGATGGCCTAATCGCTTATGCCAGAGCAAGGCTGATGCCTTTTGTGCGGCTCTTTCTGTTCGTGACGTTATCTTGTGTGTATGATTAGAAGCCTGGTGTATTGGTTGATACTCAATCACCCATTGGCCATGAATCTCAGTAAGACTTCCCATGATCGTTCCGTCTACTTTTCTAAGTGTGGTTGGTTCAATTTTGGTGTCCCACCACATGCCTCTCTGCCTTAACAATCGGAATGATACCAGATTGCAGTGTAGGTCAGGGCACAGAGCTACGTCGTGTAACGTTAGTCTGTTAATTCCTTGCCGCCCTGTAAGAGTCAGCTTAATTGAGCCGTACCCCTTGACCCATATCTTCGTATTGCCTGCCCATATGAAGTCTCCATATGTGGGTAGTCTGAAGTTGTAGAGTCTATCAGGGTCGTTCGTCACATGACAGGTTGAACCTGAGTCAAGGATAAATGAATGCCTCAATGGGTAATCATTGAAGTCAGTTCTGAATGACGCTAAGACGAAGGCGGCATCTATCCTTGTGATGCTTCGTCCTTCTAGTCAATCGTCTGGCACCTCTGGAGTAGGAGTGTGCGAATTTTTCATGATTGGTGTGTTTAAACGGGGTTTGCTTTGCCCTCGTAAGAGGCCCTGGAACTCGGGATCTTGCTCTTGCTTCATCCTTACGTAGTTCTCTAGCATGGGTTTTGGTTTGAACCATTCCGGCGCCTTGTCAGGGTGTACATAGTAACACTCCTTGAGTGAATGGCGCATCTCGCATGCTGGGCACTTGGAGCTTCCGACTTTGCCGGATGGCTCCTGGTCTGAGGACGATCTCTTCGTCTCCTTCCGACCACGTTGATCTCGGGGTCTGCCCCGCCTTTGTGGATTTGGAGCACCGGGTTTATAGAGGTTTTCCTTCTTATTTCCCTGTGTGCTTTCTAAATCATCCGCGTGAAACGCTGAGTCATCTGACACTGCATATGCGCTTTTGTGTCTGCCCGTTTTCTGAGGCTTTATCATGACCATGTGGTCTCTGAACCGCTTTATCATCTCGCGGCGTGTAATACCGGAAGTAAATCGACCAGTATCCTGAAATGAGGTAGCCCATGTAGGTGCTACATTCCATACTGCGACTACAAAGTCTTTAGTAACTGAGTTTATGTCCTTTACCTCAGCAACTCCTTTTGCCTCTGCTTGTGTTGCAGCTTGATCGTAATCGGTAAGCCACAGATCCCAGTTGGCTGCATTTCTCATCGGCTTTAGCGATTCGAGGTATCGGTCTCGCGCGCGTTCGTGTTCAATTCGCTCATCTATGCCGACCGTGTCTGTAAGGTTCTTAATCCATTCACGCGGGTTTTGCCCTGTCTTGCAGCATGTTTCCTGCAGGTGAGGTGAGACAGTAGATTGTATGAAGATTGTGATCTCCCTAATAGCCTTCTGCTCATCTAAGTATTTCCTTTCTTGATTCTTGTAGTTTTCATTCCTCATCTTAAAGTACTCTATGTCTTGTTTGAGAGCAGTTATCCCAGACTCGGAGAGGTCAGCCGTTGATTGAGGTCTGACGGTAGCCCTTCGAGGCGTGTAATCGGCGACGTTTGGAGCCGCTGGAGGCTCAGGTTCTTCGAGGAATGCGAGAATGGATTCTGGATTAACTTTATGCCATATTCTGTACGCGTCGCACCTTGCTGATAGCTGCGCCTTCCATTTCGTGAAATCGAGTTGGCTGGTAAGGACTACAGTGGGATCGCGTTGGGTTAGGTAGGCCATTATCGTATCGATTGAGGCAGTGAGACTCTTAATTGTCAGATTCAAGGACTATTTGGCTTGATATTTGATGAATTTTGATGATGAACGTTGTTGATTGATTCTGTGTTTTTTCCCCTCCTTTCTATGACTGCTGCCCTTCCGGAGGTTCCGAAGGCCGTGGTATCGGTCCTTCTATTAATCGCCCTTTCCTGTGTAGTACTTCTGAGTTTATCTTTTATATCTAACAGGCCTTACAGCACTTGTGTAATCTGACAACTACTATCCTTCTATATTTAACCTACCTAGTACTGTACATCTACAGAATACTCTAAAGAGCGTAACTAGTTAACACTAGTTACTTTATATTGTAACTACTTGATTAGATCTTTAACAGTATTAGGTAGGGACGTGCATCAGGTGGTGGAACACGTTAAACTACGGTATTGGTAATCAGAAAATGGCCTGATTAGTAACGCTACACAGGACGTCAAGCAGCTAAGCGAAGGACGTTTAAAACCTAATCATTATTTATAATCTGGCAAGGATAGAGACTGTTAAGTTTAGAAATTGCACGAAATCAAGCATTGGACTGCCCACTACATAGTGCATCAATTATTCTCTCGAGTCATTTGAGAGCGCCTCTTGGAGGGTGGCACCCTATCCAATGAAGTTGCTTTATATTAATGTTTGAAGCCAATGCATGATGTACAAATCGTTTTATGGAAGCAGAACCCGCCGTGAAGTAATTCGAAAGCCTTGAGCTAAAGGAAAATCAAACTACGTCCTATGTCTTTTAGCGGCACCCTAACCATCTTGGACAGAGTCTAATTAAGCGCAAATCTAAATAGTAAGCCTAATTACTGAAGACACGTGAACTGTTATCGGAGATCTTCGTGTCGGGATTGCTTTCGCTCATCGATCTGCTATTACTACGCGTGAAAGTTTCGCCGCAGACTGCTAGTGAAACTTGGCCCAAAGTGCGATTAGTGAACACAGCCTCCATGCTCGGGCTACGCCAAACTATGACTCGGTCTATAGCAAACGGCGAACGTCCGCAATTTGTCATGGTTCTACCGGTATCTCTAATTTTATTCGGCAAAATAGAGAGCTGAATTCCAGGCCGTTTCAGCTGCTTACTGAAGTTTTATAAAAGGACGTAGACGGGTTTTTCATGCCATGATCAAACAGCTTCTACCCTTAGTCTTATGTAATCATTTACCAACCAATCTCATACCAATTCCCAACAGGATGACTTCTACTCAAACTGCTACCCTAGCCGGTAAGGTTGCCATCGTGACAGGAGGGTCGCGGGGCATCGGCGCAGCAACCGCCGTAGAGCTTGCAAGGCGAGGTGCCAAGGTAGGAACAATTAGCAACAGATGAAAAAAAACCAGCGGTTTGACCACAAAATCTAGGTCGCCATCACGTTCGTCTCTCCAAGCAGCGAGAAGCTGGCGGACGAGGTGATCGAGAAGATCAAGGGCTTCGACAACATGTCTTCGGCCATCAAAATCCGGGCCGACGTGCGCGACCTCGGCTCCCCAGACAAGGTTGTAGCAGCAACGAGCGCGGCATTCGGTCCATCTATCGACATCTTAGTCAACAACGCGGGAAAGGAATTTTCTAAACCGCTCGGGGAGATCACCGTGGAGGGCTACGCGGACATCCTGGACGTCAACGTTCGCAGTGTCATCTTCATGACGCAGGCCGTGCTTCCGCATCTTCGGGCGCCGGGACGCATCATCAATATCGGATCTGTATTGGGAAGAATCGGTTTCCCCGGAGCGAGCATCTATGCCGCAAGCAAGGTTGCTATAGAAGCTCTGACCCGTGGCTGGGCTTCAGAGCTGGGCGCTGCCGGCCACACGGTTAATGTGGTTGCCCCTGCCGTTACTGATACGGACATGATGGTTCGCTCATTTGGACCAGACTCTGAGCAGGGAGTTCAGATGCAAAAGATGATGACCCCTCTAGAACATAGGCTGGGCAAGGCTGAGGATATCGCTCTTGCTATAGCGATGCTCGCGGAGCCGTCGAGCAGGTGGATTACCGGGCAGACGATTCAAGCTGGTGGTGGTATGTACATGGCATGAAGCCTACCCTGACCAAGTGTTGATTGGCATGCCCCTGTAGTAGAGTAACCATTAAGAACCCTGGTGTAGCTTCTGGAATCAGACCTGGACATCGTTCGTGTAAACGATCAGTAAACGATCGTCGTTCGAGTATTGTTAGCTTTGTTTTTGTTCTTGTTTACAGACGCGTCGCAAAAGCGGGGAAGCGGAGAAGTCAATAGATAAGAGCATGAACGCGTTAGTACAGTTTTTCTGCAAATTTGATCTATTTCTCTTGTTACTCCTTTATTAACTGCCAGCATGAGCTTAAAGAATCATCGAAAGCGATTAGCTACTTATCTTAACAATACTGGACCGCAACAACGTCGTAGTAAACGATTATCGCAGCTTATTATCCAGGATGAGGACTCTCCTGTCCAGCAAAGGCTGATCTTAACGATACGATCGACGACGAGCTTTCAGAAGTTATCGCAGATCCCTCTATACGTACTGAGTTACAGCGTACCAACGATGACTCAATCTGGCTACCAGAAAGTCAGCCTGACGAGCCAGCCGCTGCCCTAAAGTTTGACTACAGTGGGGTTGATTGGGAGCGTATCTCAAGCTTTGCAACGCCTCTTAGTGATGTTAAAGTCACCCAGTGGGTGTGGAAATATGGGGTTCCTATAGAGCAGAAAGATCGAATGACTAAGGCGAGATTCTGGTTGTGCAAGCCGTGTTACCTAAACGGAAAGGAGATTACCTACAACGTAACGAGAGGTGTCCAAAGCGTGCGCAAGCACATGGCTCAGCACCAACCCAAAGCTTGCAGAAGACGAGAGCCTAGAGGACTTTAAGCTTGCTAACTAGTTTCGTTCGTGTGGCCTTGACCCATCTCGAAGCGATCACCAACGCATTATTACTCGATTAGTCCGAAATACCGACTTTGAGAGCGTTAACCAAGCTCTAAGGAGGTGCCAGCAAGCAGCGCAGGAAGATTCGAAACCCGAAGAACCAAAGAGCGCATTATGAGTTTTTCCCTGAATCTCTCAGTCATTGCTAAGCTCATAAGCTTTGAAGGACAGCGGATTAGGGAACAAGAGATGGCCTCTATTGAGACGTTAAGCCAGTTCCAAATCAGGCGCTAGCGCCTCAACAAATCTAATAGGCTAGTGAGATTTGTCCCCCCGTTTTTAAGATTTGTCCCCCCTTTAAAATTTGTCCCCCGCGCTAGTCTTAAAACTAATTGATATAATAATAGATTACAGCTAATTAAAGTGCACTAATTCTAGATATCTAAAGAGAGTACTAATACTAGATTATTTATATAATAAAATTTATTTTCTATTTATTAGGGTCTAATCCTTCTAAGTTACTAGACGCAGGTTACTAGTTACTAGACGCAGGTGAAAGGTAACTGTTACCTTTTACCTTTTACCTAGCTGGATAGCTAGATCAGGACTAGCCTGATCTAGCTTATGTATTTAGGCAGCTCCTCTCTCCCAAAGGTAAGAGGTATATGCTATTTTGTCTACTTCTTTTAAATAGAGTTACTCTTAATTCGACCGTCCTAACTGTGCGTGTTAACTACCTCACATAATAGCAGATTATACAGCGCTTTAGCTCCTCTCTGTCGTTAATATATAGTTACTTTAGCTGTTACCTCTTAGGTATGTTTTAATAGTAAGGTAGTGCTAATGTCAGATAATAGGTACCTAGAACATCCAGCCGGCCTACGTTATATACAGATATAAAAGGGATAGTTACGTAACACTAATCTTAGGTGTAATAACATAACACCTAAGGAAGTAAAAGAAGATAGAGGATTAAATTAATTAATAATTATTAAATCCTATTAAGATTTATATCTTATTTATTACTTATTACGTAAAGACTCTTAAATCTAATAATTAAAAGTCTTACCACCTTAATAATACGCTAAAGAATATATCTATCCTAAGTATAAGGGACGTAATAGTTATTCTTACTAATTATAATAGCTAAATAGCATAGTTGTCAGATAAGAGGCATAAAAACTGAAGTATACGAATACTGCATCGTGGACGGTATCACCTATGTATCATCGATGTATCAGGTCTGTGTTTATGTCAGAATTTTAATGAATGTGTTGGTCAGAAGGCGGATGATGATTTATTGTTGTTCTGTCTGTTCTTTTCTATAGCTCCTCTGCTTCCGGAGGTTCCGTAGATCGCAATAGTTATCGGTCCTACTATTTATCGCTCTTTCCTTGTATTTGACAATCTGACACACCCCCTCAGCTTGGAGTGATCTTCTAAGCTGTCAAAAACTTATATCTTATGCGATTGTCAGATCCTCTATTTGAGTCTGTATGTCCTCGAGTTTTAACTCTTTTGCTAAGGCCGGTTTCTTGTTTACCAGTCCTAATTGATTAAGAAAGTTCTCCCATTTGTTTGAGGGCAGCGCTTTGGTAAGTCCATCTGCTATCATTTGCGAGGACTTTACGTATTTAACTTGAATTCGTTCAAGCAATACTTCCTGTCGTAGCCAGTGATTGTGGATGTCTACATGTCGAAGTTTGGTTTGGAGTTTTGCAATCTCTTCCGTCACAAGTCGAATTGTCTGTGTATTGTCGCATTGAATTGTAATGGTCGACTCCGGCAATGATATCTGGAGCTCCTTGAGAAGTCGCGAGGTAAAGATAGCTTCCTTTGCTACTTGGGAGAGCGCGAGCAGTTCTGCTTCAGTCGTTGAGGTAGTAACCGTGTCCTGTTTACTTGCTCTCCAGGTAACAAGACCACCGAATAGCTTAATTACATAACCTTGCGAACTCTTTCTATCGACTGTGTTATCGGCAAATGATGCATCGCTGGCTACTTCAAGCTTGTCGCCTCCTCCCAATTGGAGTGCTCTTGATTTTGTCGCTGCAAGGTAGAGCAGGACTCTGTCAGCAGCCTCCTGATGCTCCGTGCCAGGGTTGACGAGGAAGCGTGCAAGGCGCGATGTTGCGAAGGCGATATCTGGTCGTGTTGTAACGGCGGTAAATAGTAAGGAACCAATCTTACGCTGGTATTTGTTGACTTCTGCTGGTGATGCTAATCCCTCGCGTGGCTGGAGTTCAACGCTTGCCATTGGGGTATCATGTCGGACATCTTTCCTATCTGCAAGTCTGCTAATTTTGTCGGCATAGGCTAACTGGGAGAGTTGAATTAATCGTTGTTCTCGGTCTCTGATAACTTCAACGCCGAGGAACCATTGCAAGTCTTCTCCCCCTGTGAAGGTGTATCTTTCTCGAAGAGCCTTGATAGCTTGTTGAGCTTCTACCTCCTTCTTCTGGTGATAGGCTAAGATAATGTCATCGACGTAAAAGAAGATGATAATGCCATCCTTGATCATGCAGCAGGCCTCATGTGGTACTTGTTTGAAGCCTAGTTTGGTGAGGGTTGAGACGAATTCTTTCTGCCATAGGAGCGGTGAAATTCGAAGACCGTAAAGTGCCTTTTCAAGCTTAAGGATCGTTCCGGGCTTCTGGTATCCTCGTGGCATTCTCATGTAGATTTCTCTATCTATGGTTGCATGCACGAATGCGTTAGTAACGTCGTACTGTTTAAGTTCAAGGTTGAACTTGGCAGCGATTGCCATGAGCATTCGAAAAGACCTGCTGGCTAAAGTGGCTGCGTATGTGTCTTGTGACGTGATGTTTTGTTGCTGATCGCCACGAACGACCAGTCGTGCTTTGCATTTAATAAGGCGATGGTGTTTGTCCAATTTGTAGGTATACACCCACATGCAGTCTAATATTTGGTGACCTCTCCGTTTGATGGGAGTGATTGGCACTTCAGCCCAGGACTTCATTTGTTCATGGCTCCTTAGGTGTTCTCGTTCAGCTTCCTTGAACATTTCGTGCAGAGGATGATCTTCAAGCTTTGAGTAGGTCGTCGGCAGAGGTGGCAATTGGTTTCGGTGAGGTTTCACCCCCTTTGCCAGCATTCTCTTCAGCTGTGACTTGTCAATGGGCTTGCCTTCGTGTTCCCCTACGTGCCCTGCTTGAGTACCGGCCATAAATGCTGCTGCCCATGGTTCTGTTTTTGACGAGCCCTGCGTCGTCGTGCTATTAGCTTCAAGTTCGTCGGTCCACGCCTGGCTAAGGAGAGCTACAGGTGGCGGAGTGTCTGGCGGCGTTGGGTATGAGTCCATCACTTTTCTACTTCGGCAACCTCTTGACTTTTGACCTTGTGGACTTGAACTCTCTCCCATTATTGTATCGTCTTCGTAGAACGACCCAGTCTCAGGCTGTCCCTGTCGCGGTGGTGTAGGCAGTTCAATCGTTTTCACCCACGTTGCAATCTCCTGCAGGGTATTATGCATAAGGTTGTCCATGAGGTCTTCCGTTTTGCCGCTAAACACTACGCTTTCATCGAAGACTACGTCTCTTGTGCTGATAACTTTAGCTAGTGACGGGATCCAAACGCGGTAGATGTTTGTAGATTGATAGCCAATAAGATAGCCAATCCAAGCTTTTGGATCCAAGCGTTGCAGTCGCGACTTTCCTCGGTGGGTATCGTCGGTCATTGCAAATGCCTTGCAGCCATATGCTTTAAGATGAGCTTGGTTTGGTTTCCGTGGTCCAGTGACGATACCATTCATAGCAGCGACCCTTGTGAAGAATACCTCGTATGGGCTTTTCCAGCGGTTTGAGTGGTTCGGCGTTCTATTGTATAGGTATACTGCCGCTCTTGTGATTTCTGGCCATAGTTCCCAGGGGAGATTAGCATCCAGCCGTATCGCACGTGCCTTTTCTTTTATCACACCCCCTGAGCGTTCTCCTCCGCCATTCTGTGATTGGGTATCAGGAGCAGAAGGCTCGACCTTTATGCCTTTAGACGTGCACCATCTCTTAACTTCTGGCTTGACGGTCACTATCTCGTTATCCGTCTCAATAACCTTTACAAGAATATTGAACTGCGTATATAGGAAGCAAGTGAAATTATCCAGTAATCGAATAATAGATCGTGCTGGTCTGTTGTCGGCGAAGTAGAAATCCCAGTTATATGCTGAGAATCGGTCAGTGATAAGCATTTGGCTCTTTTCCTTTGAGTAGCTTCCGGCTTCGTAGTCGTGAAAGTCGATCGCGATTCGTTCTCCTGGCCCTTCTTCGCTCAGTCGAGGTTCTCTGCGGATCCTGCGCTTTGATTTGGCTCTCCCACATGCATCGCACTCGACTGTAGTGACGCCTTTGATGCGCACCCCCTCAGATTGTTGGACGAGGTGTTCGATCGCTGCGGGCCCTGGATGCCCTAGGCGCTTATGCCATAGTATTGCACTTGCTCTTTGTGGCGCCCGCCTGGTTCGAGAGTTGAATCGGGTGTAAAAGGCACTGCCGTTTGCCTCTGATTGCTCGAGTACCCATTGGTCGTGTGCTTCCGTCAGGTACGCAATGATTGAGTTGTCCCATCTCCGTAGTGTCGTTGGCTCTTGTTTATTATCCCACCAGATCCCCTGTCTTCTAAGTAGTCTGAATGACACCAGGTTACAGAGGAGGTCAGGACACCAAGCCACGTTATCAAGCCTTAGAGTATGCTTCCTTTCCACTCCTTGGGTTTTGACGTACACTGTCCCATAGCCTTTAATCCAGACTTGTGTATTGCCCGCCCAAATGCAGTCTCCCATTACCGACTCGCGAAGGTGTTCGATTCGATTGATGTTATTGCAGATGTGTGCGGTCGAGCCGGAGTCAAGGATGAATGCATTCTTAAGTGGGTATTCTCGACCATTGGCATTGAACGTTGATGCGGCCATGACCGCTGCAGTAGTTGCTATAACACGACCTTCTAGTCAATCTGTTGATAGGTCTGGTGTTTGTGATGTTTTAATGCGCGGCGTAATCGATCGCGATGCGGAGGAAAGGCGCGGTTTCTTAGCCTCTGGGCTTGATTCCTGTATCGCCCTCTGTAAGTCATTATCATTATCAATTTTGTACTGTACCAGTTTAGTGATACTTTGATTTGGCTTAAACCACTTGGGTGCCTTTTCGGTATACACGTAGTAACAGTCTAATAAGTTGTGGCGCTGTCCACAAGCAGGACAATCATCTCCAGCTGCCGCTGTATTCCCAATCGGGAACTGCTTGGATTTGGTCATTTGACCATCACGTTTTCGTTTCTGCCTGGGTTTCCCCTGGCCGCCCTGTGAGGGGGCAGATGGCGCTCTTTCCGACACACTCAGGGCGTCCCCATTTTGTGTGCCCTGAACGGATGCACCGTTAGAGACGTATGATGCTTCTCCCGCAGCGAAAGCGCTCTTCTGCGTGCCCTTTAATGGGTGGGATAGGCTCATGTGGTCGCGGAAGAGTTTCATCATCTTCTTCCTATTAATGGTCGTTCTGTCATATCCAGGACCGGAGAAGGTAGCTACCCATGTTGGGGCCACCTTCGAGACAGCGCCTAGGAAGTCATTTTTCACATCTTCTGTTTGCAGCACCTCGCTAACCTTTAGGGTTTCAGCTCGGGTTGCTGCTCGATCGTACTCGGTCAGCCATGTTTCCCAAATGCTTGGGGTTCTCATTGGCCTGAGTGCAGCGTGGTACTTCTCTCGCGCTTTAGTTCGTTCTTCCTGTGGGTCAACACCTACCGTCTCCCGGAGGGAGGTTACCCATTCCCGGACCGACTTGCCCGACTCACAGCAGCTTAGTTGCAGATGAGGTGAGACAGTGGCTAGTATATGCTCGATCAGCTTCTCGTACTTCGTCCTTTCTTCTTGATATTCCTTATCTAAGAGCTTGTACGATTCAAGGTGTATCTTATAGTCATCGCGGTCCTCTTTATATGCTTCCTGTCCACTCTGGGAGAGTTCGGAGATCCTTGTTGGAATAGTAGCGGAAGGAATCTCCTCTTGTTGTGTTGGTTGCGTGTTTCCGCGCGTTCGAGAGCTTGACGTAGTGCTCCTCGCCAAAACTGTCGCTGCAGGTTGATAATCGGCAATGTTCGGTAATCGTGGAACTGTTGGCTTCGGTTTCGGTTCTTCAGTACCTTCCGGGTCGACGAGGGGCCAGTTCCTCAATGATTCGCACTTCATCTTAAACTGGCGGTACCAGGCCGTCCAGCTCAGACTATAGATTGAGCGGCCCGACCAGAATGGTCTAGCGCAGCTTGGCACACGTGATCAATCTATGGTCTGAGGAAACTGAGGTAATACTCTAGGTTCCTTCTGCAACTAGGGTCCCGTTAGCCCCTTCTTATCGGGAAGTAGGAGATGAGCCACACCGATAACGTGCATATGCAAGCTGTAAGCCATAGCCCCTTCGTCCCATTAGGGCGCAACGCTAAAGCACCTGGGTCGCGCTAACAGGCGGAATTAGCCAATATGCTCTAATCCCTGATCCCAAGAACTCAATTCTCGCCGATTCGGGTATTGCCGTGAATTCAGAATAGACCATGACAATCTGCAGGTCATGGCCCGGGCTGTACGGGGATCATTACTAGAATTGACCTTAAATTTGGTCAAAACGGTAACTAGCGGCTTCACCAAGCGCAAGTCATTAGAGTACGCAGGGTAGATGGCATGAAGGGGCTGCAGCGTCGATTAAGGTGTTCCCAACACAATCCTGACGGGAGCAGGAGGCATCAGGTCTGATAGAGGACTCAAAGCAGCCGAAAGTCGAGCAAAAAGACAGATTTAAGGCCAGGCCCGTGCGCACAGCCAAGCGCTCGCTTTGTATACCTGGGCAGGTTTCAACACTCTCTACCTGAGCCTCCCGTCAGGATTCGCATGCGCTGGCGACTGGGCGGGCCATGGTTGCCACCGCAAAGGTCACCGAGCATACCTCATCCCATCAATCGCAGAGAGGAGACCGACGCGTCGGCATCTGCTAGAGCAGCCCTTCTTATCATGCGAAGTGCTATGGTTTTGATGAATGTACTTCAGCTACTACACGCTGTCCTTACGTCGACTAACTGATCATTATCCAATCTTGTCCATCTGTCTTTGCAATTACATAAAAAGAGCAGAAATGGTGGCCTGGATGACACGCGCCTTTGGCAAGCCACGAGTTTTTGCTTCCTTTTTGTGTTCCGCCCAGCTGAATTGGCGGGCACGCTAATTGGTCATAGCAGAACATCATCCACTCTCCTGGGCTGACTTAAGGCAGCATGGGATCTCGTCCCTGGACTTGCGGATAAAGATTCGCAGGAATTCCCATCCGCACTTTCACATGGTCATATAAACATAGTCAGATGGTTAAAGCCGCCTTGGGTATGCTATCAAATGCAAAGAACAGCTTAGGCGCCCGCAGTCTGACCGAGCCCCCTTTGTCTCTTACCTCATTTCTTATTCTATTGTCTCCCCAGAGGGCTTCACTTAGGCGCACGTGCTCAACGACATGATGAAGTTCTTGATCAGCTTCTTGGTCCTGCTTCTAGCATACACTCCGTCTACCTCTGCCCAGGATTCGGCTCCTATTTCAGCGATTGCGTCACTACCCCAATGCGCGGTACTTACTCCATCTACTTGGATTTGCATCAGTATTGACATAATTGCAGGTGTCATGCCTTACTACAGCGTTGGCAGAGTCCACCTGCAAAATCACAGACCAGCTGTGTATGTGCGCGAATACTCAGTTCCAGAGTAATGTAGAAGCCTGCGTCTTGCGCACATGCAAGACCAAAGAGGCATTGAGTGAGTAAAGGACAAGCATGGAAGGTCGACCGTTGCTGACTAGCTCGTGCTAGCCACTAAGAATATCACGTCAAGAGCATGCAATGCGCCCATGCGCAACCGAGCGCCCCAGCTTCTTACGACCTACATCACATTAAATGTCACGGCAGCGTTATTCGTCTTTACACGGTTCATCTACAAGATCACGAATAGTGTAACGAAGATCGGGTGGGACGACTACTCTATGCTTATTCTAATACTATCCCTCGTTCCAAGTTGGTTCTTCATAGTCTACTCGCTCGCCAACGGCTTGGGTCGCGACACTTGGACTCTGCCATTTGAGCTTATCACCAACAGCATCCGATGGTTCTTCTTTCTTCAAATCTTCTACGTTCTCCAACTCAGCCTCGTCAAACTTTCAGTACTTTTCTTTTTTCTACGCATTTTCCCCTTAGCACCAATTAGGCAAATATTGTGGGCAACTGTGGTTGTCAATATTCTTTTCGGATTCTCGTTCGTTATTTTGGCCATTTTCGAGTGTCGTCCCATTAGCCACTTCTGGAATTTATTAGATAGTGGACATTCTGGAAAGTGCATGAATCTCAACAGTCTCGGTTGGACCATGGCCGCGATCAGCATCGCCCTCGACTTCTGGATGCTAGGGATTCCCCTTTCGCAAGTGATCCACCTTAAGCTGGCCCGGAAGAAGAAGGTCGGCGTAATACTAATGTTTGTAGTCGGTACATTGTAAGCTTTAGCTTATTTCCTATGACGAACCCTACTTACCTAAGCTATGTTAGTGTTACTATCGTTTCTATTCTCCGCCTTCAATCTCTCGTGCACTTAGCATATTCTATAAACCCCACATGGGATCTTTGGGACGTGCTCTACTGGTCTATTATCGAAATCTATGTCGGCACAATATGTGCCTGCATGCCCACCTTCCGCCTCGTCCTCGTCTGCCTCTTCCCTAAAGTGCTCGGCTCTAGCAAACAGACCTCTCAACGCTACAATTCGGATCAGCGATACAGAAGCGAAAACAATGGCCTCGACCAAGAGGCTAACAGCTCAAGCGGAATGGGCAGCCAGTTGGACTCCAACCAGAGGGACGCCAATCGTAAGGCGCGCCAGGTGATTACGATAAAGAAGGCATTTGAGGTGGAGCATTTTCCGAATACTGATGAGGAGGAGCTTATCCCAATGGAAGACTTGGGACCGAAGACTTCGAACACGAACAATCTAAGCCTTAGTGAGATCAGTGATAGCGGTTCGTGTTAGTATTTACTTTGTTAAATTTGGGAAACCCATATGCCCTTGTTCTCTTGCCTGAGGGTGAGGTCTGATTGCGATGTATAACGTAAACACGTAGCGAGTCGCGCGCCCCATCAACTTTCTCAACCTATCCCACTTCAATCCAGAATATTTCCACAACCAACGATCAGAATGCCTTCAAACGAGAGTGACATTCAGCTTGCAATCGCGGCAATACAAGCCAATCAAATACAGGGTAATAAACCTGCTGCTAGAATCTTTAACGTCCCCGAAACTACGCTGCGCGACCGACGCGCCGGCAAGCCCGCCCGACGCGATTGCGCCCCCAACTCAAAGAAGCTTACTAAGCTAGAAGAGGAGGTAGTTGTTAGATATATATTAGATCTAGATTTACGTGGATTTTCGCCTAACCTGGCTACTGTACGTGATATGGCTGATATTTTACTGGGGCTGCGTGGGGCTGGACGCGTTGGACGGGACTGGCCAAAGAACTTTGTCAAGCGTACAGACAGTCTTAAGACAAGTTTAAATCGAGCATACGACCGGCAAAGAGCTTTGTGTGAGGATCCAGAGGTAATTGGGGCCTGGTTTACGCGGGTGGAGGAGACAAAGGCCAAGTACGGCATCTTAGATGAGGACGCGTACAACTTTGACGAAGCTGGCTTTATGATGGGCAAGATCACGACCCAACTTATCGTAACTAGGTCTGAGAGGAGGGGTAGAGCAAAGACAATCCAGCCAGGCAACCGTGAATGGGTTACGTTAATCCAGGGAATCAACGCAGCTGGATGGGCAATCCCGCCATTCCTAATCTACGCAGCCAAGTACCACTTGTCTGCCTGGTACGAGGAAGATGATCTCCCACTTGACTGGGCAGTCGGAGTTAGTGACAATGGCTGGACAAACAACGACTTAGGGGCTCAGTGGCTAGAGCACTTCAACCGGCATACAAAGACGCGCGTGGTTGGCGCACGTAGGCTGCTTGTCTTTGACGGCCACGAGAGCCACCACTCAGCCCAATTTGAGGAGATATGTAAAAAGAACAACATTTACACTCTGTGTTTGCCAGCCCATTCATCTCACTTAGTCCAGCCTCTTGACGTTGGCTGCTTCGCTCCATTAAAGAAGGCGTACAGCCGTCAGATTGAGGACCTGATCCGAAACCACATCAACCACATCACCAAACTCGAGTTTCTACCAGCCTTTCGGGCGGCCTTTGCGCAAGCGTTTACTCTAGCCAATATCCGCTCAGCTTTCCGAGGCGCTGGGGTTGTTCCATTGAATCCAGCTGTTGTATAAGAGAGACTGGACTTACGTCTCCGTACGCCAACACCTGCTGTATTAGAAGAAGCACCCCGGCAGGCCAAAACTCCGAGTAACGTACGTGAATTTGAAGCTCAATCTACGTTAATACGTGATCGCGTACGCCAGCACAAGAGCTCATCTCCAGCGTCAATTATTGAAGCTGTTAATCAGCTTAGGAAGGGGGCTGCAATTATGGCGTATGAGCATGAGTTGATGCGCAACCGGATCACCAGCCTTGAACGTGCCAATGAGGCAGCCAACAAGCGTAAACAACGTAAGAAGAAGCGGATCCAGAAAGGAGGAGTCTTAACAAGGGGAGAGGCAGAGGATTTAATGGCCCAACGTGAGGCGGATCAGCAGATTGCTCGTGAGGAGCGTCGAGGTGGAGGTCAATCAAGTAGCAGTCGCCCAACTCCAGGGCGCTGCAGCAAGTGCAGACAGGCTGGGCATAACGCGCGTACTTGTAAAAAAGATACTCTAGATGCAGCTTAATATTTGATTGCGATTTACATTTAATACCTTATTGCGTTGTTGTGTTGTACGCCAATCTAGGTGCAGAGAGTTGATGGGCCGCGCGACTCGCTTAGGGGCGCGACCCGCTACGTGTTTACGTTATTCGCGCTGCTTGGAAGAAGCTTCGCAAATACTACGTCAAGCTCGACGACTCTCCAGCGTATTACACGGCCACAATCCTCCATCCCCAGTACAAATTCTATTGCGAAAACTCTTGGCTGGATACCCCTTACTGGCTTAACTATAACAACGCGCAGTTTCAAGCTCTCTGGCAGTCGTACAAGGGTGAATCTGGTAACTGTTCAGAGACCCCGCCACGGCTAAAACGCGTAAGGTATGACGCTGAGATTGACGACGATATCAATCAATATACTGGGCCCGTTAAGACGCCAGGAGACGACGTGGGAGATGAGTTTATACGGTGGAGGAGAGTGGATAACCTTCCAAGAGATCACCCCCACGCAATTGATCTGATTGCTTATTGGCTCTCTCTATCTACAGAATACCCGAATCTATCTCGGATGGCCCTTGATATACTCTCAATTCCTGCTGCTTCTGCTGATTGTGAGCGCCTCTTTTCAGAAGTTGGAGATATGTTAGAACCAAAACGGAGGAAGCTATCCGGCCAGCTTACAGCTGCGTTGACGTGCGTTAGGAGCTGGATCAGCAAAGGCTTTGCAGGTAAGTTAATACCCTTAATATGGGCGTATTGCTGATCTACTTAGATAACAAAAACTTAAATGCCTCCTCCCTCAGTGGCGACGCTGTCGATAAATTATACAAGCTTTGGGAATGGCCAGAGGAAGACGAATGGTTAGATGAAGAAATGGGCCAATCAAGGTTCAAGAAATTAGATTAGTAATACCAATTCAGGCTTTTCAGGCTTTTCCCAGGCCAGGCCGGCCAGGCCACGCTCTTTCTACTACTCAGGCCGGCCAGGCCAGGCCGTTGGTTGGCGTAAAACCAGGCCGGCCAGGCCGAAAGCATTGGCCGGCCTGGCCGGCTTGTTAGCAACTCTGTCCACAGCCTTGACCTCGACACAGGCATATATTTTAGGTGGGTCCGTGAGGAGGATCTCTCCAGAGCATTGCGCATCCCTACGAGCACTCTTTCAGAGGAGGAATTCATAGTGAGCACTTTCAAGCTCATTTGTCATGTCAAGGGCAATATGTCACAGTTCCACATCCATTAGAGCTCTAATTCGGTGCTGGGCTAAGCGGCGATGTCTGGTCGGGATCAAATAGTAGCGACGTAACGAGTAGATAAAGGCTTGTGGGACTGTCAGTTTGGATGGTTTCTTAAGAAGAATCGGTGCTCGAAACTAATTATAGTGGTATCTGAAGCTTGTTCACACCCGCCCGCCTTCCAGTCGAGTTTGTTCTGTAGTGACATTCGAAGAGTGGATAATCCTAAAGAACAAATACATCGGGATGGGGTAGCAGGAGGTTGGAAGCCGCTCACCTGAATAGCCGCAGCAGATCTACTTGGTGTATGAATCGTAATGAAATGGTGTGCTTGAGTGCGGAAACCTTCATATTCTGGGTTCGGACCTAAATCACGGAGGTGGCATGGTAAGAGCCTGCACGTGATTAGCTCCACGGCAACCGTAAGGCGACGAAATTGGTAGGCTTCGCGGCCACGAACAAACAAAAATAGAGCAGATGTACCAGCAGGAGACAAAAAGCACAAAGAGTTTTGGGGAGTTATATGTCTATTGTATTGGGTGTCGTCGACAACCTTGGCGATCTCTGCGCGGACCAAGACAGGTGGGGAGAATCGATGCGGTGGTACAAGCTATTAATATGAGTACCCTAATAATGTGGCACATGTGATGCAATTCTCAATAGACTTGAAACTATCTTTATTTTGAGTTGTCTCTTTCTCTTCTACAGAGCACAACATAGTCTTTATATCTGCGGTCTCAACTTCAGCTCTTCGGACTGGCCGATGGTCAATCCGATATTCTCGGTCTCACCGAAAGTCTATTATTTCGGCTTCTCCGATCAGATATCACCGTACTTTCTAGACCTGTCAACACAAGCAGGCGCTGAGAGGGAAGGTGGAGGCCTTTGGACTCATACACACGTATACATTGGAAACGGTCCTAAACCTTGGCAATCTCTGTTGGAAGTGGTTATAGAAGAGCAGAATGAGATGTCCATTTCATGCTTCAACCTGCTTTTGACGAGTGTATCTGACTATCGATATATAGACCGGAGTGATGCCCTTGCACTAGATTCGTGTACGCAATCGTTGTACGTGGACAGACGTCATACTTCCTTTACATGATGCGGCAAAGGTTGCAACCACTCCGGCAGTAGTTTCTGACGGATTCCAACAGTGATCACCCGCTCTGACCATCATGGCTGAGGCTGAACGGATTGAACCGGACTGGATTTGGATTGGATTGGATACCCTTGCATTTTTTGGCGTTGGATTGGATCGACGATCTGTTCTATTCATTGGCCACACTGGACATGTCAGTATACGCGCAACGAATCGCTAATACTGAGCTTTAGCACAACACAAACTTAGCGCGTATAACATACAAAGTGATCTCGTTGAACTTCAAGATCACAAATGCTTAAGACATAAGAAGCGTAGGAACTATCTACTCTGTAGCAGCATTCTCTCTTATTATAACAAGAACACGACGGAGACAGCAACATCGCTTATGTTCTTGGCCAAGGCGGTTCTCGAAGCCTTGCAGCGCTCGCTGGTACATCTTCTCTGCCTCGTCCAGTCCCCCTAAGCTCTGATAGAGACGGCCCAAGTTGTTGACCGTGCCGAGTGTTGATGTGTGCTCTGGTCCCCATGCCTTCTCTTTGCCTTGCAGCGCCCACTGGAACATCTTCTCTGCCTCGTCTACCCGTCCTAGGTCCGTACAGAGAATGCCCAAGCTGTTGACCGTGGAGAGTGTTGATGTGTTAGTGTCGCAGGCCGGGCGTGCTCTAGCGTAGTCTGGTTTTCACGCGACGTTACCTATTCTGGGATAGCCCTGTGCACGCGCTAAGACGGGACCCCTCGGGGAACGTCTGGTAACGTAACGTAGATCCCAGCTACGGCTGCTGAGATTTGTCCCCACGTTTTTGAGATTTGTCCCCAATTTGAGATTTGTCCCCAGTGCTAATTTAGCGGAAATTAATCGCTCCACTTGGCTTAGTGCGTAATCTATGGACGCGACACCATCGCGACACTGCCGCATCTATGTAGCAGATAGACACAACCATAGAATCGCTGGTGTTGAGTTCGCACGCTCGTCTTGTGTACCTTACCATGGAAGACATTGCGGCCCCACTGGACCAGGTCTACAGCTCCTTTGAAGAAGCGTATGATGCGCTCAAAATGCACGGCATGCAGCATGGCTACGGCTTTGTCCTTAAGCGGAGTTTGCCTCATAACTGTGAGGTCAAAACACGTTACTACTACCATTGTGATCGTTTCAGGAAAAATTACAATTCAACCGCAAAGATCCTAAGCACAAGTACGCGCTCTACTAGATGCCCCTTCAAGCTTGTCATCTTCAAGGTGAAGCAGAGCGATCAGTGGAGGCTGGAGGTGCAGAACAAGAACCACAACCACTGTCGATCAATCAACCCTAGCGCGCACAATGTTTACCGCAGGCGTACAGTTGCACAGAAAGAGGTGATCGAGTCGATGACGCATGCTGGAGTACGGCCAATGCAGATACTGGCCGCCATTCAAAGGGAGGATCAGGACACCCTAGTCACTGCTACAGACATTCGCGGCGAGAGGAAGGCAGTCAGAGAGAAGCACCTGAACGGAAGGAGCCCAGTGGAGACGTTGCTGGATGACTTATCTACAGCAGACTGGGTATTCGCTGTCAAGAAGGATAACAACAATCGCGTTCAGAATCTCTTCGCCCACCATAAACAGGTAGAGCTGCTGCTTGCTAATCCAGATGTACTGTTGATGGACTGCACATACCGCACCAACAAGTATAGACTCCCATTGTTGCATATACTCGGCTGCTCCAACCTGCAGACCTTCTTCTCTGCAGGCTTCTGCTTCCTTAGTAGTGAGACGCAAGCAGACTACTATTGGGCTATCGCAAACTTCCTCCTTAAGACAGGGGTACAACAACCGCGGGTTTTCATCAGTGATCAGGAAGATGCATTGAAGTTGTCTGCTCGGGTACTACTTCCAGAAGCCCCTCAGCTTCTGTGCGTATGGCACATCAACAAAAACGTCCAGACCAAGGCCCAGCAGACCTGGCGCGATGCTGATGGCACGACGAAGGAAGAGAAGCAGAGGATCGCTGAGCATAGGACTGCATTTATGAAACGTTGGACTCTGGTAAGCCCTATGTTAATTGCTTAGTACTTCCTGAAGGGAGCTGCCCTCTGAGGAAATCGCTTGTGGAGCTGACTGAAGCAGCTCGTCTACGCAAAGAGACCGCTGGAGTTCCAGCTGAAGTGGAACGATCTGCTTAAAGACTACAGCCACCAGCAGGAACTCTGCAGGTACCTACAGGAAAACCAATACCTCACACGCACCGAGTGGGCAGCTGCCTGGACTTCCCACCACCGCCACTACGGCACGATCACTAACTCGCCTCTCGAAGGCATGCACGAGGTTCTGAAGGACTACCTCATGACCTCAAGGGGTGACTTGCTGCGCGTCACTGAGAGAATCGAGTAGATGGTCAAGAGCCAATACAATAAGTATATGAAGGAGCTTGCTTCTTCCAAGCATAGTGTCAAATTTGGGCATAGCCTAGAGTTAATGCCTTTTCTACCTCCTGGAATCCATGAGGTTCTGACGCCGCCGGCGATCGAGCGCATCAGGCAACAACATCTGCTATACCAGAAAGAACAGAGGCAACGTCGTAGCCAACATCCCTGCTCCGGGCTGTTTGAGAAGACGAATGGCCTTCCATGTCGTCATACTTTACGAGATGTGAGGACGTCTGGTTCAGCTTTACGACTGAATTATCTTTATGACGATCATTGGCGCTATCAACGTGAGCAAGGACGGTCGATTAGCTTGCCTCCAAGGCCACATCATTCTGTTCTGGAGCCACTCATCGCGCAAACTAGAGGCGGATTGAGGAGGAATGAGGCATCGACTCGGCGAGATCCGTCAGCTTTCGAACTGCGTGTGCCGCCTTCTGTCCCTCACCTTCAGCCTCACCATCAACTCCATGGTCAGACACTTGCTGAAGCCCTGCGACAGGTGAACGCCTCTGTGACCGTGTCGATTCCTACGGCTATACCAAGTGAGAATCCTGTGACTACCTGTGTATCGGTGTCGATCCCTGCACCTGCTCCTATACCTGCGATTACCTCTTCTCCTCCGTCTCCGCCTTTGGCTGTGGCTGTGTCTGTCACCATGGCTCCACCTCCTGCCTGGCAACCTCCGTCGTTGGAAGAATTCCTGGCCGACATCGAGCATCGAAGGTCTCAGCCTGTTTTATATGAGTGCAACGACATGGTCTCAACGACTAACTTTCTGGCTGAGACAGGGCAGGAGGAGGATCCCGCAGAGTTAGTTGAAGCACGCAATATGGCTCTCGCTACGCAAGGACTTTTTGCCTCTTGCACTTCAACTATGGCTTGGAACTATCACTTTGGAGATATGGAAGCTTTCTACATCGAGAGGTTTGCGCAAGTCGATGCCCAAAATGCGCCTGTTGAGTCTCAAGATGTACCTACGCCTCGATCTAAGCGTGCGGCAGCAGTAACAGCTTCTGAGGCTTGGAAAGATCTCAGCCCACGTAAGAGAAAACGGCGTAATAGAATATAGGATCAATAAGACAACGTTCACTTGAGCTACTAGAGACAGCGCAGTGCAGCTGCATTTGTTGTTTTGTAATTTATTTCCCCGCTAGTAGAGATAAGGGCTAGCACTGGGGACAAATCTCAAATTGGGGACAAATCTCAAAAACGTGGGGACAAATCTCAGCAGCCCATGCTGGGCTGTTGCGTTACGCGGGGTGTTTCGTTACCAGTCATCCGCGAAAACCAGTGTCGCAGGCCAAGGTGTCATCTCAGGGAGCCTGAGGAAAAAACTGCATTAGTAATCTTGCCATATAATCTAAGACGTGCGGGGTCAGGTTCACCAGACCAAGACACAATACACACACAATACAACTTTTCTGCTCATCATGAATTCTTCCTGATGCATCATCATAAGCACACCCAAGTGCGACACATCATAAGCACACCCAAGTGCGACAACCAGTCATCCGCGAATACCACCACAATCAAAACGCCTTTTTGCTTAATTGCTTAACAACAACGCAGTAAATTTAAGAATTAATAAATAGATGAGCTAGTCTATCTACGTCCACACTGAGTCCGATTATGTCCTTGGATATGACAGTTACTGCACGTTGGCGGTGCGCGCTGGCGCACTTGCCCAGGCTCAGCTTGACTACCCTTATTAGCTACTCTACCTGCCTCTACGGCAAGCATCAGGCCCTGCTTAAACTGCAAAGCTCCTTCTCAAGCTATATACTGCCTGCGATGCTGCTGCTTACATTTTTTACGTCGCAGAGCTGCGCGAAGCTTTGAAATCTCGTCTGTAAGGAGAGCTGCTGAGTCTAATACAAGCTAATAGCCTTTAACAATCTGCTAAATAGCTCGACTACTTAGGCTTTAAGACTGACAATACAGAAGGTCTTAAACTAGCTAAGCCTGCTGCTTCAGCTAAGATACTGTTATAAACCCTGTCTTATTAAAGTTATAGGTATCTCTTACTAGTACTCTAGCCTCCTCGCGCGTCTCTTGCACAAGGTTGAACCACGAGCTGATAGCAGCTAGCTGCTCATTGAGAGCGCGTTGCGATATAAGCTTTCTATTCCACCTAGTACTGAGCTCTGGCTGGCTATTGATGAAGCGCGTCGCCCAGTTCTTGCCAATAGGCTGAGGAGGAGGATCTGCGTTGCGCGCAGCGAGCAGTGTGTCTGCTATTTGTTGTACTTGGATAATTACAGGTAGATATCCTCGTCGAGCAAGGTCTAGTATCCACTTAATAACGACCTGCTCTTTAGTTGGATCTAGCTTGCGCTTCTAGCGATTGCGCGTGGCCTGAGGTAGGCCACCTTTAAGGCGGTCTCGAAGAGTAGACTTAGGAACAGCGTACAACACAGCTGCATAGTGAACACGAGATAACTTATTTTTCTAAATTGCTTAGATAGCTAGATCTATCCTACCCTCTGTTAAAGAGATTTTAAGATATTGTGGAGAGGCTATTGTTGGTTGAGCGCGCTGAGGGGCATCGATTTTGGTGGGGCACGCGGATGACTGGTAATCCACGTTAGTATTTGAGGTAATTTTACTCCGCGACAAAAGGCTTAAGTGTGAAGGGCTGTAGCAGAATTGATTCAATTATACTAGGCCAACATGCTGTTTACAACAATCTTGAGGAAAGGAAGGAGAAAAGGACAGAGTCGGTCCCGGTCCTTAAGAGTGTTGGCCCCGTTTCGGATAAAATCCTCTAGAACTTCGTGATGGAATCACTTAGAATCCTCCTCGTCAAATCCGCGATAGCAGCCATTTCGGTGTCAAATGCTGGCAGCGATGGCGCGCAGAAGCTCAACATTTTCGATGTCTTGATTCGTATGCTCGTGTTCAGAGGTACCGTACTTACGATTTGCGGAGAGCTTGACGATGGTCGCCTTCTTCTCCGGGTTGACGTAAACAAGCTGGTTCAACACGCCGATCGCGCAGTAGTCCCCCATGTGCCCTGCAGGAATCCACCACTGGTAGCCGTAGCCGAGACCAAACTTGTGGCCACCGACAATCGGTTTTCCGGCCTCGCGGATTGGCGAATCGATTGTTGTGGACGCGCGCACCCAATTCTCGTTAATGATTCGCTTACCCTGCCACAGGCCGCCACTCCTGTAGAGCTCCCCGAGCTTCGCATAGTCCCGAGCAGTTAGATTAAGTCCCGCATAGGACATCTCAGTACCAAGCATATCGGTGATCCAGAAGCTCGAAGACTCGAAACCGAGCGGCTGGACGAGCTTCTCGTTCATATATTCGGTGAGGCTGCGCTTAGTGGCGTGCGCGACGAGCGCACCGAGCACCTGGGTCTCACCAGAGCTGTAGCGGCAGACCACATCAGGTGCGCTCTCCTTCACCATACGTGTGATGAAACCGTCAAGCCCGTCTCCTTTGCCAAAGGTCGCTCGCATGAGCTGGATAATATCCGAGTTCGGATCGTTGTAGTTTTCGCTCCACCGGGCTCCGGACGACATGTGGAGCACATTTTTGATTGTGACCCTATCGTAGGCGGAGTTTAGCTGGACTGGGACGTACTTGCTGATCGGATCTTCGATACTCGTGATATAGCCCTCGTCAACGGCGATGCCGACGAGGCAGGAAACGAAACTCTTTGCGACCGACGCAGAAAGCCACTTGACCTTTGGTCCGCCGGTGAGGAGGTAGCGCTCATACCGTACCTGGCCATCGACGAGTACAAGCAGAGCGCTAGTATCAATATCTGTGAGGAAGTCCTCAGTCGACTTGGTTGCGCCTTCGAAGACGTAAGAAGCGGGGATCGAAACACTTGGCCCGACTGGCCAGACGTATGGGGTTGATGAGACGGGCATCCGGCTCACTGGGGCGAGGTGGTCGGTTTGGCAGAGGTATTCATGCTGTGGGGCCCCGGTAAACATTCCAGTCTCGGCGAGCGAAGCTGGCTTCGTCGGCTTGAAAAGCTTGCGGAAGAGATATCGGAGCCAAAATGAGTTGACATTGGCGGTGCGAGATGGAGACATAATTTCACTGTGGTGCAACGAGAGTAGGGAGTAACCTGTGCTAAATGGTTTGCGTGTAGCTCAGTGCCCCTAGTTGACAACCTTAGAATGGAAGATTGACGCGCTTAAAGTTTAGAGAAGAAGGGGATCTAGAGGCGGTCTTAAATCATACAAAGGCAGTGTCCCCGCACCTGCTCGCTCCGTGCGACCTCGGCTTCGGCGTATTGTCCTTGTAACTAATAAACCTCCGCTTGTAAGATGGTTGTAACGGGCTTAGCATAGTACTATCACGCAGCATCACGATTTTGGCTCCCACCACAAAGAAGACCTAGCGTATTTTCGCTCGAGAAAGAGACAGAGGCGTGTGGCAGCCTCGGTACTTGAACTAAGTAACCCAGCTCCAATGGAAGCTAACCAAATCCTGTGGAAACCCGAGAAGGCCACTCCTAAGGTCTGACCCTAGCAAATGCTATTTGAAAATGCACAAGAATGATTGCCGACTAGAGTCGAAAGGGAAATTTCTAGAGAGATGAGATAACAATAAGATGAGCCAAGGTGTGATAGAAGCTCATTCCTCCGGATAAAGATGAAAGCCAACGGGGGAGACGTGATGTTGAATCACGTGATCGTCGGCGCCGCTAGCGCCGAGGCTGAGTGGCACCCAATATTACTTGCCCGTAATTCCGCCTGCTGTGCCGCTCTGACAATATACTCTTAGAGTTTTACTTTCGTCTGTTATAAAGTTAATGTAAGCCTACGTTAGAATAATAGGTTATTACCTGCATAGCTCTAAACGACTGTACCATATCTACAATCGTCTCCCTTAACCCTCTAAAGTTCATCTTGAGCTCCTTTCTTGTCCAAGAATTGTCCACTTCAAAATGTTCATCTCGCGGTTTGCTCGCTGGTTCCGGCACGGTTTTGGCCCATTCTGGGGCTACTTCCTTCAAAATAGCACAGACATCCTGGAAAAGGAAAGTTCCGCCGACAGGAAGAAAGCGACCTCCAGTTGGGTGCTCAAATGCTTTGAGATGTGCCTCGGCGACATCTCGAACGTCGCAATATGCAGGCAGGGGGGTTGGCGGAACGTCTTTGACGTGACCTGTCATCAGATTCCAGATTTCGACCGCCGACTGATTCAAGTCTGCAGTGAAGTTTGTCTGGCCGACTGGACCATAGATCATGGGGGGAGTTAGGGTTGCGAGGCTGAAATTTGGCTTCTTAGCATCGACAAAGTCCCATGCAGCAAGTTCGGCAAGTTTCTTGGAAGCGCTATAAGTTCAATGAGCCTCACACCGGACAAAGTTGTACTGTTGGCTTGAACTTACGCGTATTGAAGCGGCCTGGCCTTGAGTGCGCGCTCCTTGGTGATCGGGTTCCAATCTTTCTCGGTGTAGACGTACCCCGGTCGTGAGCCCTTAAAAAGTCTTGAACGGCTGCAAACGACGACGTTATGACTACACGCTTGATTCTACCATCTGTCCTTTTCGCAGCACTCTTTAGAATTTCAAGAGTACCGTGGACGGCAGGAAGGTACACATCGTCGAAATTTTTGACGCTGTGATAGAAAGGTGAAGCCACATGGATTATGCCGTCGACACCGTCTAGATGGTTATCAAATGCTCCCGGTGTGGTAATATTAGGGACAATTACCAACTCGTACTGTGAACCAGGCACTCCGAGCTTATTCGCCGCGGTATGGACTTGGGCTGCTGACTTCTGGCTCCGGACAGCACCTCGAACGAAATACCCTGCTAAGGTAAAAGACTTGAGAACTTGAATACCAACAAATCCTGAGACGCCCGTTAGGAGAAGAATTTTGGAGGCCATTGCAACGCAAGTCGATGGCGTCAATTTAATGGGTAATGTAGGTTATGGTGCTTTTCCTGAGTAATCGCAAGGAGCAGACAAAAAATCTAGCAGGGCGGAACGGTACGGAGATAAGAAAGTCTAAGCATTTTGCCGAGGATGAAGTTGTGCGGAACTGCTTTTGAGATCAACCCTCGGGATGATCAGTAAACACCAAGCTCTATTCAACAAATGAACATTACGCCAGCGTGCCCAACGCTCCTGGAAAGCTCGACCTGGTGAGTAATCCAGAGAGTCTTCGGCTTCTCCAACGAAAATAAAGTTCTTAGGTCATATTACCGTAGTTGCACAATAAGATGGTTCACCAGTAATTGTCTGAGACCATCCCCATAACCAAATCAGGCACTAAAATCAGCAGATAACTTAAGGATTGGTCCCCACCAGTCTGAACCGAGGTATTTAGCGCAGTAGCATAAATAGCAAGCCATGGCTGCCAGTTAAGGTTGAAAACAAGCCCTCGACTATTCCGGGACCTACATGGCAGCGAACCGACAGGTTGACGTTCCAACCCGGATTTTTCTTGCCTCTTTCGTCCTAGTCCCGGATCCGATTCCGCTACTACCCCTGCACTTACCCCTTTAGGTCCATCTTTGACTCACTAACCTCTGCTGCCGTGCTAAACCTCCTATCTCTTAACTTAACCTCCTGCAACTGCGCGGCATAGCGCTGTCTTTAATTCATGCCTTATACGTAGAAAATCTACATAGGAGATCCTGCGGATTCTAGCTGCTGCACGTTGTAGTCTAGCCTTTTAACCCCCCCTTCTCCTCTCGCTAAGGTAGGAATGCAGGCAGCTAAGCGGCTAAGCTAACATTACTAGATTCGCTAACTACTTACTTCTACGTTTCTTATCTTAAAACTCTACTTTACGCTGTTCTGCTTACCTACTGTCTAGGTGTCAGATTCAAGGACTATTTAGCTTTATCTTTGATGAATTTTGATGATGAACGTCGTTGATCTATTCTGTGTTCTCTATTTTCTCCTTTTATGGAGAGTGTGTGCCAAGTGGTTACACCCGAGCTTTGTACTACAATACAGTATCGCGTACCCTCGCTTGTATCTGACATTAGCAGAGCCTACAGCGCGCTTAGTGCCCTTTTTTAGCGGGCATAATAGGTAGTAGGTAACAGCAGCGACGATAACGAGGACTATAAAAATAATAACACTAAGGCGTAGGAATATAGACGTCGTAATAGGCGTAGAACAGTAATAGGCGTAGAATAGTAATAGGCGTAGAACAGTAATAGGCGCGGTATTCTAAACAGAAACGCGTTACTTAGACGCGTAGGATGACTAAGAATAGGCCTACTGCCAACCGTAACACCAAAAATTGTATAACAATATTAATCCCTAGGTTCACATATTACCGTATACAGATAATATGCACGGGCTCTGAAGTTATTTAAGTTTCCTAATTAAGTTTTCTATCTAAACTTAAGTTAATTAGTAGAATTGTATGGGCAAACTTAAGTTGATTGAATTGGCTTGGCACTAAGTTGAATAATCAAGTTTCCCAAATAGTTTGATTGTTACGAACTCTGGCAATAGCTCGAGCCCGCTTCCTACTTTCGCCCTCATCGCCCTGTATTTGCTTATCAACCTCGTTTTGAGTAGCCAGGGACTGGCCCTCTTCAACCGTTAATACATCCCCTTGCTGGATTCGGCGTCGTTTTCGTTTTTTTAGCTTTTCTAATTCTCCGTTTGCCTCTCGGAGCGCGCTGCACTGTCCCTTCATTAGAACGCCCATATGCGCAATCAGCTCAGCACCTTTTTCAAGCTGATTAACGAGCTCAATAATAGGAGTTGGTGAGCTGCCCTGGTGTCGTCGAATCCTCTCTCGAATTAGAGTAGATTGCTGGGTAAGCTCGATCGCGTTACATGGTGTTTTTGGCTGCCAATGGGTAGGGCTCTGCAAAGGGCCCTGTGGGCCGGGAGGGGGTGTATGCATTAATTCGAGCTTATCTAGCACAGCACTAGGATCGTACGGAACTAGGCCTGCGCAAGAGAAGCTTGAGCGAACGTTTTGCTCGTTCATTGATGTCGTAAAAGCTGCGTGATAGACTTGTAGAAAGTGTACTTTCGCAATCGCTTTTACCCCATCTTGCATGTACTTCTGAATTGCCTTACCGAATGCTCGTTTTAGGGGGCCGTGGCAGCCGACATCTAGAGGCTGTAATAGATGTGACGAATGAGCAGGCATGCAGACAGGAAGGATCTTCTTGTGCTTGCACCGTAGTCGAAATTCGTGAGATTTATGACTCTCGTGGCCATCTAGGATGAGCATACGATAGTCACCTCGAATACGCTCTTTCGTATGCTTGTCGAAATGTTCAATCTAATCTAACCCACGCTCATTCGTCGTCTATCCTTTGTCGCTAACGGCAACAGCTGTTGTATGAGGGATCCCTTCGTACCACTCGCTTTTATGATGCTTTGCTTTCAGAATAATAAACGGTGGAATAGCCCATCCCTGTGCGTTGATTCCATGAATCCCTGTTGCCCATTCACGGGTACCTGGCTGAAGCTTCTTTGCTCGATTCCTACTCCCTGACCCTGTGGCAACTTTAACTGTTGCTGCTTCCCCTAGGCGGAAGCCTGCTTCGTCGAAATTGTACGTGTCGTCATCCGTAATACCATACCAAGCTCGTACACGAGTAACAAGCTCAAACCACGCCGTGATTATAGTAGGATCCTCACACATAGCTCTCTTATAATCGTATTTTCGTGTAAAACTCGTTTTTAGCTCAGGAGTACGTCGTACAAGGTTCGCCGGCCAATTGATCCCTACACTGCCACCATCACGCTCAGCAAGCAGCTGATTAGCCATATCTCTCACGTACGCCAGTTATGGGGGGAATCCTCTTGAATTGAGATCAAGGATGTACTGAATAACCACGATCTCCTCATTTTTAGAAATCTTTTTCGAATTAGCCTCTGTATCGAATCGAGAAGTGACACCAGCGCGTCGCGTAATCAGCGTGCTTCTGGGCACACTGAACGCTTCTGCGGCTTGCTTATTGTACTGAATTTGATTCTGATTCATTGCTTCGATCGCTAGTAAAAGCCTCCCCTCATCAGCAAGCTCTCTCTTCTTTTTTGGTTGCGGCATGTTGGTGTTGATGAAGGAGACGCGTTTTCTTGGCAGTAGGTGTCAGCTCGCTTGTGGTGTCAGCTGGCTTGTGGTTGACGTTATTCAAGGAGCTCGACTAATATCTACAACGACTTCAAGGCAAAGGTCGGCAGGGTATTGCCAAGGGACAATGATACACGTTGGAACTCATGGTTTCGCCTCATTGACGTGGCTATTGAGAGGCGGGCAAAGTTCATGGATTGGATTCAATAGAATCACGCCAAAATTGAGAAAGACGCGTTCGACTATAACGACTGGAACGAGCTCAGGGATATACATGCATTCGTACAAGTATTCTACCAGATCTCGATACGCCAGGGCCGAGAGAATACACTCGATGAAGTTCTCTCCCATATGGATTTCCTCCACGAACACTTTACATTGACTAAAGACCGGGCTTCTAGTGATCCGCACTTCTACGCGCGCTTCCACGTTGCTTGGCTGAAGTTCGAGAAGTATTACCAGCTTACAGAACAAGCCCCAGTCTACGTTGCCGCTATTCTCCTCCATCCAGCCCTCCGAAAGACCTACCTTAGCGAGCAATGGAAGAGAAATACAGCCTGGGTTAGCAATGCAGTAAAGGCAGTGAGGAGGGTTTGGGCTACAGGTACAAGAACTACCAGCTCCCAGATGTACAGCAAGAGAAAAACGAAGGGCTTGATAAGTTTGATCACTGGAGGCGGAAAGTGTACAGCACAGCGAGTGATGTTAAGGATGAATTTGACTGCTTTATTAATGTAAATAATACACAGCTCTCTGAGTTCCGGATCTGACGATATTTCGCAGGGCTCCCAGCTCGGGATTGGCTACCGAACTGCACTACAATGATGGCTTGAACCAACACAGCAAGCTAACTTCCCTCTGCTCTCTCGTATGGCTACTGATATATTCTCTATCCCACCTATGTCTACCGAAGCAGAACGTATCTTAGGTGCAAGGCGCCAGGTGACATGGGATAGAACTAGAATGTCTGCTAAAATGGTGGAGATATGTGAGTGTGTTAAGAACTGGGTATGTATTCTAAAGGGAAAAGCTAGGCCGTTACTTGCTGGTGTGTTTAGGAATGCGGAGGATATTGACGCGGCTGTGAGAATACTTCAAGAAGACATAGAGAGGGAAAAGAACGTAGATAGTGATAACGAAGACGACCCATTGGCGAATAGCACGGTTTAGGGAGATCAGGGCTTTGTACTAGTAGTAGGAACTAGATGTATAATGTATAGCTGGGGGTTCAGCACCATGAAGTCATCTAACTTGCCTGAGTTGTATATTGTACTGAAACAATGAAACTGTTCCATATGAAACTGGAACTCGGCCTCTGCGCGTTTCATGAAACTGAAACCCACTTCAGTTTCAGTGTCAGAGCGTGGCTATCCATCACTGACCGCAACTGTGACTATAGACTATAGATGCACAATACGTGGTGTTTCAGTCCTCGATCGCCATAACGTGGCAAGTCCTCAGGATGTACGTTATCATGTAATGAATACCTTGCGCCCTATCTCACGCCTGTAAACGACAACCCGAATATGCCTTCCCAGGGCATGCTGCTTGACATACAACCTAGACAGGCACTTTGCTAGCAATACGCCTCCAAAGCTCACATCTCGCACCCCTATCCCCTTCCCACGTCAGCGCATCAGCAATGCTGAAATTATTCTGCACACCCGGCTCCGTATACTCCGTAAGATTAGTCCCCGTCAACTGTAGAGCGGAGTAGGGCACACCGCCTGTCGTATTAAGATTGAGCATCCTGCTGTGTCCGTCCTGTGCCCATGCTGGCCACGTGAGGTTGCCCAGACCCTCCGCAGTAGTCGGGTTCGCCCTCGTGACGAAGCCGCCCCAGATCTGTCTGAAGACGGTAGTGAAGTGACGTGGCTGGCTGGGCGTCGCAGGGCCAAAGTATGCGGTCACATCGCTACCGTGCAGCGCGCCGGGCACAGAGTACTGGTAGTGGAATGCGGTGCGGTTTTGTGTTGTGAAGGCGTCACTGAGCCAGTACGACGGACACACAAAGGTCGCTTCGGCGTAGATGTTGTGTGCGCGCTGTTGTACGCCCGAGGCGAATGAGCTGACGTCGACGGCTGTCACTGGGCCGAGGCCTGTGGTTGCGAATGTATCGTTGGTTGTCAGGTTTGAAGCCGGATATGCGGCGAGGATGGCTTCGAATTCGGCCGAGGCAAGTGAAGGGAAGGCACTTTGCAGCCAGGTTTGAAGAGCATCGGTGCTATTGATTGTGGGGACCAAGAGGGGACCTTCATTTGCATTGTTGCCGACGAGGATGTGCTCGCCATTGACGCGTTTGGCTGTCAGGGACTCGCTCGGATGGGTGCGAATGAAGCCAGTGTCTGGCTCTGTCACGGGAGCGAACGCCCAATGACCGTGGAAGTTGGCAGCGTTTACGTCTGAGTTTGCGATTTGCAGTGTGAGAGAATCCTTGCTGCGCAGACAGGAGAGCGTGTCGGTCGAGTTGGCACAGCCAGCACGAGAGACAAAGCTCTCATACTGTCGTGTTGGGATTGAAGCATTGAATTCGTACTGTGGTGGGAGATAGGGCGAAGCAGCCACGATCTGATACAGTGTTAACAAGGATCTCGGCGTGATCAGATGGACGACCTACGTTACTGAACAATGAAGTACCCAAGGTGCCATTCTTCGCGATACTAAGTAGCATCGCACCACCGCCACCAGCACTTTGACCAGAAATGGTAACTCGTGACTTATCACCTCCGAATTGACCAATGTGATCTTGCACCCACTGCAGGGCAAAAGCCATGTCGAGAATACCGGCGTTAACAACACCATTCTGCTCAACTTCAGCCGACGAGAGGAATCCGAATGCACCGAGCTTTAACGGAGTCAGTCGATGAGATTTGCATCAAGAGAAGAGACTTACTCTATATTGGATAGAGACAGCAACAAAACTGTTACCATTCGCATTGATGATCTCACTCATGTCCTGCTGCCCATTGCCGAAACCATATCCACCGCCATGGACCCAAACGAGCACTGGAAGCTTAGTTCTCTCCTTGTACTTGGGTGTATACACGTTGAGAAACAGACAGTCTTCACTACCAGATGGTACCGGGATGGCCGGAAAGGGCGCAGGAGCTGCTGGGGGACATCCTGGTGCAAAGTCGGTAGCGTCCACTGTGCCATTCCGAGAAACAATTGGAGCTGCTGGTGCTCGCCAGCGGAGATCACCATTTGGGGGTGCTGCGTAGCGAATGCTATGGGGCAGTGGTCAGCATACTCGAGCATTTCATAACGGACCTAGCCGTGTAGTGTTGAGTTTGACATACCCTTTCCAGACATTGAGATGTGTGGTTGAGTTGTAAGCACCCTGGTAGACGTCATAGCCCAGATCGACTGCCAGATCCTGTACGTTGACGAGCGGTGCTGCCAGTGCAGCTTGTCCACTTAGCAAGCAGAATGCCGTAGCTGCAAAATTCCGACGCATAGGTGCCAATTTCATCAAGATGGTTGGTCTTTTTGGTTCTAGGCCACAGTTGTGGATATGCGATGTTTATGTACTTGCGGCTGACATATCCAGCGGGATCCCACGCTTGAGCAGACATGACAAATCAAGGCGTGTCGTGGTGTTGGTCCATGCGTAGTACGGGACAGCTTCGGTGCTTAAGGTAATACTAAACTCAATACGGTCGTGGCCGTCGCATGAACATACAATGATTGCCAAGACTGAAGTATCGACGTTTAAGTCACATGCTTGACCAATCCCTGTAACTCTTTTCCACCACATTCGACCCTTGTTCTATTACCTGTTCACTACTGTTCATCGGTGGTAATGCAACTTTTGTCAATTCTGTACTCGCTGTGAGCTAATGTCTACTTATTATAATTGGACCGACTCGGCGCCGTTGCCACTGCATCCATGAAGACTATGGCTGTGATTGAGTCAAACAATGGTATCTACAAATGGGCTGTGGGCTAATTCTTTTAGCCATACGCTTAGGTTAATACAGAAATTAAAGTAGACAACTCAGTACTAACGGCCCTAATAGCATTAGCCGGTTCGCCCTCCTTGTCAGGCTTAGTAGCTGTCTTATTGAAAGATTGCTTAAGGTTCGCGATAACGTCGTTAATTTCTTCCGTCCCGACCGAGATGCGGACCAGGTCCTAGACATACTCAGTAGCTGTAGTCAGTGCCGTTTCAGATAGGACAGCTTACCTCAGTGACCAGTGTGGCCAATGGATGGAAGCTATTTGGATCGTCCATCCAATCCGCTTCGTTTTGGATTGGATTGGGTTGGATGGAGGTATCCAATAAATCCAAATCGAAATTACTGCCGCCACATTGTGGCGGAGATCAGAGAACGAGGCATCATAGTGCCAATGCATAAGCCATATTAGCTAGCTAAGCGGAATGGCTGATTCCTAGCGAATTTCTTCGCATTGTCGTGAAGATAATTCTGAGTACGGGGCGATAGATACCCCGTGCATAAGCCACAGGAATCATAGCTATTTGCTTCCTTATTAAACGAGCCCAAGGTGACGAAGTCTGAGTTGCAAGGCGTTGAAGGTGTCGCACCTTTTCAAAAAAAAATTAGCTCTGAATCTAACATGCCTCATTAAGTTATTGTTCTTGCTTTGCTCTCCGTAGCAGTTATCACTACTATTATTGCTGCGCACATGACATCACTATTACCTCTTACGGTTGACGCTTTACGGTCATTTGATGGGGAGAAGGTTGCTCTATCTGCTCATTCAATATGCTCTGCACTGTCTGCACCACTCTCCGCGGTAGGACCCTGAAATAATTTTCTCTTGCACTTATACTAACCTTTCTCTGGATAGGATGGCCGAGCTTTCGTCGCCAATGAGTCCCATTATACCGATTCGGACCACGATTGGTCGTGGGTGCAATGGAGGTTGCTTCCCGGACATTCAATCCCTTTGTCACGTTCAATGAAGAGGATTCGAGGATGGTTCTGGGCGTTTGGCGCACCGACAGAGGAGCAGGGGACGAAGAAAAGATTCTGGCTTTGTAAGGAATGTCATCTGGCCGGGAAAGGCGGCCATTACAACTGTCAGATGGAATGCTCAATGCGCTTAGCAGAAATTGATGATTGTCCTTATTCGTGTTCTGTGCCCCGCCTTTTTCTATATCTCATCTGCTTCCGGAGGTTCCGCAGATAGTAGTAGTTATCGGTCCTACTATTGATAGCTCTTTCCTATGCAGTACATCTAAGCTTCTCCTTGTATCTGACAGATGTACTAAACACGTGACATTGTAACACGAGATTTTAACATCTAATTTTATTATATTATCGCGTAACAGAGTGATGTAAGCGTCTTGAATAAGCGCCGCACTCTATTTATAAAAGACACTGCTCTAATGGCCTATTCCAATATTATTTTAGCTCGGTAGGGATGTACTGTCTAGTGTGTCCGCGCTTGTTATCCTACAACCACTTTGTCTCTTCGCAAGCTCCCACTAAGACGCCTTTCAGACATCTTTGCTTACCGCAAACATCTTCGCCATTGTCTTCAGAAGTGTAGATGTACAAGACGCTGCACTTCGAGCGGTTCGTCTCGCAATGCTCAACATGGTGCCTTTATTTACTAGGCTACACCAGAATGCCCAGCAGGTCTAGAGAAAATCTCAATGCATATACTAAGGCGCACTCCGTACGCCTCTTGACCTTGCACAGTATAGTGTTCCGGAGGACTGCAACTCGAAGCCCGAGTTTGCTGAACACTAGACCTGCTGATCTCTCAGGCGCAGTCAACAATGTTACTCGATTTGTAATTTACATACAACATCAGGTGCTGCACAACACTTAATGTCAAGCTACAAGTCCAAGCTGCAGTGTGCGCAAGAGTCGCTCGACGTTTCTCGGTCTTGCCATGCGAATGCCAAGCAGAGTGGTTCAGTCAACGGTTCATGCTCTCTGGTTCGAGTGAGGAAGACCATCATTGCCCTAACCAGCTGCGCAGCTGCTCTCCGTTGGCTGATTACCGTATAGTGTCCACTTTATTGTTACTGCCGATCATACCTCAACAACAACAGGAGAGCCTTTTACAGACTTCGTCCGTACGCCAAGCGACTTTTCAAGTTTTTCCCAAAATTCATCCTAAAGGGCAACAGTGCCTGGCTGAATCACAAGATGCAGCTCCACTTCCTGTCTATCAGCTATAGTGCTTCCCGGCGATAAGTGTAGATCCGTACGTTGGCGCCAGTTATCGAAGTTGCTTCACGAATAAGATTAATTAGTGTTGCGCTGAACGTGCTAAAACGATAAAAGTTGAGATAATGATAACAAGCAGCAGCGTTGTATTGATTGATGTTTTGTCTGAAGCGTGGGGTACTCCATCGTGCAGATTTACATGCAGCATCATAGCTGGACTACTAATACAGTTGCTTCTTGGGGCTCGCTAGAGCATGCCCGGCCTGCGACAATCAGCATAGTCTTATGTTACTATTCCCGTTACAGAGTGACTAGTGTGATGACATTTTTACCGTTTTAGCTTAGAGATTCTCATTCGGCCCGGAGCCTAGCGCATAAGGTGCGGCTCATGCGTGGTAGACCGCTCTTTACGCAACGCACATCTCCAAGCGAGCCGTGATATGTAAGTCACGGAGCCGTGCCTGAGTAATTGTCGCAAATATCGGTCGTCGGACCCTGGGACCCTCAAGCCCTATCTCCGTGGCAGGCTATATAAACAGCGCTTCCATCCTGAGCACTGCAACTACAAGCAATCCGACGAACAAGATCCTCTTCATAAGTCCAAAGCCCAAAGTAAAACGAGCTTTTCGACTCTCATCAAAACTTCCTGCTTCTCCATCAGCCAACGCAAACATGTCGCGCTACTCTGAAGCCCACGCTACGCCTCAGGGGCCCGGTGACGCGCGCCCGACAGCTCTCCAGGTCATTAATGACGAGGGAGCTGAAGGGAAGCTCATTGGACAGCATATTGTCATTACTGGAACATCTTCTGGTATTGGCGTCGAAACCGCCCGAGCCTTGGCCGCCACAGGTGCCAACCTATTCCTTACCGCCCGAGACGTCGCTAAAGCTCAAACCGCACTCTCTAGTTTCTTTGATCCTGCCAGTATGGAAATCATCCAGATGGATCAGAATTCTTTCTCTTCCGTCCGTTCTGCTGCCGATGCTATTCTCACAAAAACCTCACGGATTCACCTTCTTGTAAACAACGCTGGCATCATGGGGATACCCGAGCTTCGCTTTACCGCTGATGGCCACGAACTTCAATTTGGGACAAACCATCTTTCTCATTTTCTCTTTTATAAGCTACTTGAGCCCGCTCTTCTTGCCAACGCTTCCCCTGAACTCCCGTCTCGCGTTGTTAGCCTGTCCTCTACGGCCCACCTTTTCCACGGGATCAACAATTCCGACAACTATAACTTTCAGAAGACCAAGTACGACCCCTCCGTCTCATACAGCCAGTCTAAGACCGCCAACATCTACTTCGCCAACGAGATTGAGCGCCGATTCGGCTCGCGTCACCTGCACGCAACCAGCCTCCACCCCGGCATCATTGTCACTGGGCTGGCACAGCACATGCCTCCTGATGCCTTTAAGGGTATGGAATACCTGTACCCTACTATGAAGAGCGTCGAGCAGGGTGCTGCAACCTCGGTGTTAGCCGCCGTCGGAAAGGACCTCGAGCAACTGGCTGGCAAATACCTCGTTGACTGTCAGGTGGCGGTTCCTCATCGTGAAGGCGACGACAAGTTGACCTCAAAGGGATACGCTCCTTGGGCCTTCGACGGCGAGAAAGCTTCCTGGCTGTGGGAAGATTCGCTGAAGATTGTCGGATTCTCGCAATAATCGACTTTCACATTAATTTTCGTCTCAGCACACACATTAGCAATGTGTTCAGGTGTCAGAATTTAATGAATCTTTTTGGTCATGATCGTGGATCAGAATTGATTGTATTTTCGTTGGTTCTGTTTTCTCTCCTTTTTAAACACAGACCTGATACATCGATGATACATAGGTGATACCGTCCACGATGCAGTATTCGTATACTTCAGTTTTTATGCCTCTTATCTGACATCAGGAATATCTACGTTAGCTAGATAAGGGTATTAGAATAACTATCAAAACAAGAGTTTTCTCTCATAGTTGTCCTTCCATTACTCTAACTTTTATAACAGTAATACAACCTATATAACTGATCTCTGCAGACTATTTGTATTTGTCAGAATTTAATGAATCTTTTGGTCTTGATCATGGATGAGAATTGATTATCATTTTTTGTTTTTTTCTGTCTGTTCTGTTCTCTCTCCTTTTTAAACATAGATCTGATACAGCGGTGATACATAGGTGATACCATCCACGATGCAGTATTCGTGTACTTCAGTTTTTAAGCCTCTTATCTGACAGCATACCCAGTGTGGTTTTCAATCCTGATTTTGTCAATCTTATCAATCAATCCTTATCAATCGATATCAATTCCATCCTCGAATTGAATCGACGATTGATCAGGATTGACGGCCCCTGCACTACCCTGGTTGCCCCTGACGAACGCCACCAAACAAACGCCACCAAACAAACGCCACCAAACACGCCCACAAGAACCTATAGGATCCGAAATCTCTCAAAAGTCCTCTTCTATTGCCTTATTTTATACAGAGCATGGATAATGAACTCAATTTGTCTTTCACAAACCTTTCCGTTGAGGATTCTCTTACTACTGAGGCGACAACAGAGTCTAGAAACACGCGAGGAACTACAGCAAATGCAACAAGGGCACACTGTCGTCAACCAGGACCAAACGAACCAGAAAAACAAGGAAAAAATAGACTTTTCTATTGCAAATACTGTACAGGTGGCTACCGAAGCCAGGCAAGTAACACATTTCGAAACCATCTTGCAAGTGTCCATGGCATCACTGTTGTAGAAGAGCCTTCAGCGATTCATAAATCAACTGTTGACCAGCTTGAACGCCTTTACCTAAAGGCTGCTTCATCCGGGCAAACGTCACAAAAGGTAGACACTCAAGTCTTTCAAAAGGTGCTTAACAAGGAGGCTATTACTGAGGCACTGGCTACGTTAATCATTGCGCGGAATCTGTCCTTTCGTATTGTAGAGTGGCCCGAATTTCATGCTTTTTGCCAGCTCCTTAACCCGGAGGTCGAAGGCTGCATTACAAGCGCGCACTCAGAGGTCAGAAAGAAGATTACGATGCTCTACGAATGCCGGAAAGATTCTATACGAAAGAAGCTTCAGTCATCAACTTCAAAGGTCCATCTCTCAGTTGATGTGTGGTCATCTCCTAACAGACTCCTTCTGCTTGGAATCTGCGCCCATTATATTGCAGAAGGCGACAACAAAGTATCCAGGCTTCTTATCGGTCTTCGTACGATTCCTAGTCATGCTGGAGAGGAGCAATTTAAGGCTCTCAAACCAATCCTTGAAGATTTCAGCATCTTTCGAAAGATTGGATCTGTTATTAGCGACAATGCAAGCTCAAACGATACTCTTTGTTCTGCAATCAGTAACTATCTTAAAGGACAAGATATCTCTTGGGACACACAGACCTACCGTATACGTTGCATCGGCCACATAATCAATTTGGCCGTCCAGGCATTCCTCTTCTACAACTTCGTGCAGGTGAAGGAGTTGGGCTCGTTCGAAGAGCAGGAGGTTGTGGCGCGAGATGGCCCAGTTGGAGCTACCGAAGCCTTACGGCAGTCATTTCGAGTCATGGGTCCCCTGGGTAAGCTTCACAACATTGTTGTCTTCGTTCGAGCGTCAAGTGGCCGCACTCAGGCCTTCATCAACTTGGTGGGAAGGTTGATTCCGCTAGACAACCGTACGAGATGGAACAGCTGGACAAACATGTCTGAGGTTGCACTCAAGTATGAAAGCAAGATCGACGAGTTCTGCAAAGCTCATTGGGTCGACCTAAAGGATGACTTCCTCTCCCCTGTAGACTGGCAAAGGATTCGTACCATCCAGACGTTTTTGGGCCATTCCAGGAGGCAACCCTATACTGTCAAGGACATAAGGCAACTATCGACTTTGTGCTCTTTACTATGGATGTGCTGATCAGGCACCTTGAATCAGCCCTTGATGAATTCAAAGACGACAAGGAGCTCTGTTCTCGGATCAACAGTAGCGGGCAGACTCTTGACAAGTATTATAGCAAGACAGACGACTCTCCTCTCTATTCTGCTGGTATCATACTTCATCCAAACCGCCGCACAAAGTATATTCAAAACAACTGGAAAGCACCCTGGCAAAAAAAGGCTATCAACAGAGTTAGAAAGCTTTGGCGGGGCTACCGGGATAGCGCACACCTTCTTGCGATACCGTCTTACGAAGCCGAAGCGCATCAAGAGACTCAAAAGCCAATCCCTGGATTCCGTAAGATCGCACGAGACCTGGAGGGTTACTCTAGGCCACGCAGCCTAGATGAGTTTGACGACTATTGCGATCAAGAGCCTTACGACCTTGGGAATATGAGTGCTATTGAGTGGTGGCTACAAGACCCGCAGAAAACACGCTTCCCAAGGCTGTCAATAATGGCACTTGATATCCTCTCAATCCCAGCAATGAGTGACGAGGCAGAGCGAGTCTTTTCAGGAGCTCGTCGTACAATCTCATGGGATAGAGCGCAGCTATCAGCTCAAACAATTGAGATGCTTGAATGTATGAAAAGCTGGCATCGAAACGCTTAATTAGGTTTGAAATTGAAATGATTTTTCCTATAGTTGCCCTGCCAATAAGCCACAGCGAGAATTGGCGTTGTGATATCTGTGATGAAAAAGGGGGTGGCGCTTTAATGGCGGAATTGCCAAGAGCATTGATCAATTCCTGGTCAATTCCATGTCAATTCAAGTCAATCGTCAATATCGATTGATAAGGATTGACAGGATTGAAAACCACACTGGATGTGCGTAGTTGGAAAAGAAGGCGCTCCAGCTGAGATCACAATACAGACCGAACATTGAACTCTCTGACAGCCTTCTATGTATCTACTTACAAAGACACGTTGCCTGTGACAGGGCGCATCCCTAGTGACTGCATGATTCCGAACCCACGATACCTTTTTCAATGACGCAAGACCAATCTGACATGTTTCAGTCCACGACGAGAGTCTCCCATGCCCTCGCATCATTTGTACTGGAAAACCTAACCGCGGCCTTTCATCACCTCTTTTCGTATTCGTGGAAAGTCGTAAGTATGCTCTGCCACGCGAGGTTTCCACAGTTCAGCGGAATATGCTTACACACAAATGATTGCGGACGAATAGCCCGACAAGATGAATAGATATAGACCTATCTTGGTGCTTACTGGTCTCTCTCCGATGAAGATGATGTTACATGACCATTAGGCTAAAACATCAGCACCATCTTTCGCATCATTCGCAATTGCTTATGCCGAAAGCGATTGTGGTACTTTCCTTACAGCAAATGGTAACTGACAGCGAAGTAGAAGTCCCTCTCTGCGCAAACTTCAATATAAGGCGTCCGAAAAGGCGATTTCCAAGTCATGTTCGGTTGTTGCATACCGATGCGGAAATTACGTACGCTTTTGCGACGCGTGTGGCATAGGCCAGCAGAACACTTACCAGCGCGAGCATCGTTCTGGTTCCTTTGCTTCACAGCTACCGTAGTCTTTGTCGTCTCATTCGTGCTCTCTGTCTCATCCGCGAGTTCCACAACTCGATTTTGTTTCGCTCTGCTGGCCGTTCTAACCACAACAACGGTACAGAAGCTCGTTGTACTAGAGCTCGTCGTAATCCTTCTACACCGCAAACGCTCAAATTGCGCGATACTTTTTGAGGCACTTCTCAGGTAAGCCGACACCTCCCAATCTTGGCCAACGTTTTGTTCATGCCTATAGCAACTGGACGGAAGCTTCCCTCGCCGTTATCGCAGTCTGGAAGGGCCAGGCCAATATTGTGCAAGCCTTCGTGATAGGCACAGTTGCCATCAATCATCTGCTCTTACTCGGCATCTGCTTCATCCATGGAGGCCATCACATCCGTGAAACAAGCTATCCATTGCTGTTGGCATCAATGCATTGCCGCGTGATACCTTTTTGCGTTGCTTTGTCACTGGGCCTTTCAGTCTTCGGCACTGGCTTGGGAGGTAGGAATCTTCAATCTTACGCGCCGCACAGCACACTTACTATAGATGCAGGAGATGTTGACATTGGTTCACGCAACGGTCACATTACCGCCGTACTGTTGTCGCTGCTGTTCGTGTGCCACCTCGTCTTCCTCTGCCAAATACACATCAGCTATCCGCTCCAGGCACGTGGACTGCTAAGGATGGTCTACCCTCAGGATATCAAAGACGGTACCAAACCCCTCAATCGTGGAATGAGCAGGCGCATCACATCCGCCATGGCTCATCGAATTCAGGTCCAAAGGGAAGAATGGCTTTGTGAACGCTTACTTTTACCAAATGCGTCCGACTCCGTGGGCAACAATCGCAAGCTCTGGGACAGTGCTCTCACAACGGTCATATTGCTGCTCTCATGTGGAGCGAGTCTCGGCTCATGCTTCTACCTAGTCAATGCAATTTCGCCCACCAATGTGACGAGTTGGAAATCTCCACTGCATGTTGGTTACCTTGTCGCTCCCTCCTTCATAACCTCAGCTGGGCTCAGCGCTATGTACCTGCACGGCCGTTGGTGCTCATCCGGCCTGGATTCTGGTCAAGTAGTTTGTGGAGCGATGACAACGACCTTCCGGTTGCTTTGTTTCGTGGTACCTGCTTCCATTCTTTTTGGCTGGGTCACTAACTCGGGAGTAGACATCATGTTCTTGAACAATTTCCAGATTGCGATACTCGGTATAGCTGTCCTCTTACCCATCTACACCATCCAAACAGCTGGTGATGACTGGTAAGGACGAAACATTCTGCTCAACTCTCACGACTAACATGCATCTTAGGCTATCGGGGACGGCTCTGCTGACTTTGTACATCCTCTATGCTAGCTCTACTTTGGTCTCCACTTGATTGGTCACGTCGATGCAAGACTGGCTCAAACGGCAACGTCAGCACATGGGAGATTTCTGAGCAAGAGGCGTCAGAATGATGCAGGCACAGTTGTGCAGTAATCAAGCCTGCAGTCACTGCTCGGCTTGCCACGTTTGTAGCATGATGGCGTTCTTGTACTTATTGATTCATCACTTGAGATAAGTTGTGCACCCATAGGTTCTCATCAAAGAGTACTTCTCCACCTTTCAACTTTGCCCATCCCTGTGTCAGATTACACAAGTGCTGTAAGGCCTGTGAGATATAAAAGATAAACTCAGAAGTACTACACAGGAAAGGGCGATTAATAGAAGGACCGATACCACGGCCTTCGGAACCTCCGGAAGCAAAGCAGTCATAGAAAGGAGAAAATAGAACACAGAATCAATCAACCACGTTCATCATCAAAATTCATCAAAGATCAAGCCAAATAGTCCTTGAATCTGACACCTGCACCTTCATCACCACCATGTCTCTCCTTCAGTTATTCAGTGACGCCGCGCTACAGTCAGCTAGTGATGAGATTGTTCTTGCACCACCTTCAATTAATCACCGTTCCACACCCTCCCTACAGCTAGATGAATTCAAGCTGCAGGGTAAGGTCTATGTGCGATGTTCCTCGCTGGCAAAGAACCCAAAAGCAACGAAGCAGCGGAGCTCAATTATCTGGAGGTTTGGTGAAGATATCCAGCTTCGGACGAATTTAACAAAACGATACTGGTACTGCTACCTCTGTGAGAAGAAGCGGTGTCAGCAGGAGCTCCCTATTGTCGATAAAGGTAATTCAACCTGCCTGGATCACCTTAAGCTAAAACACCAGATTGATCCTCAAACGGGTGGACGAATTGGCAATGATAATCCTACCCAAACAACGATAAATGGGCCGAATCTCTCATCCTTGGTCTTCCGGCGGGACTTCGACATCTTTAAGGAGCTTTTAATCCGATGGATTGTCTACTGCCACATTGCCTTCTATCAATTTGATAACGAGTATTTCCGGGAGCTCCTATTCTACCTGGCACCATGGTTGTCAAAGCTCCTTCCGAAAGCAGGGCGTACAATTCGAAAGTGGGTGAAAGAGGCCTTCCTGGCGCGAAAGGAAGTACTTAAGAAGGACCTATGTACGGCCCGCAGTCGTATTTCGATATCAATTGATGCATGGACATCACCAAGCTATATCTCAATACTTGGCGTGGTGGCGCATTTTATCGATCGATCCGGTAAACGACGAACTGCTATTCTAGCGCTTCGACAGCTAGAAGGGGTGCATAGCGGCGAGAATATGGCTGGTGTCCTACTGCAGATATTCAATGAGTACGGCATTCGGAACCAAATTGGCTACTTCATGGCAGATAACCATGAAGCAAACGATACCTGCGTCGACCATGTCCTACAGGAGCTCTACCCATGGATGACGGCTAGACAACGGAAGAAACGTCGACTCCGCTGTGCTGGTCATATAATTAACCTCTGTGCACATGCATTTCTGATGGGGAAGGATGTAGAAAAGATAGCCCGAGAAATGGATACTGCATTGCGTGACGGTGATATAAAGAGAGTTGAAGAGCTCTGGAGGAAGCGTGGAGCGCTGGGAAAACTTCATAATATCGTCAAATATATACGCGGAAGCCCCCAGCGACGTGAGTTCTTCGGGAAACAGGTATGCGGTGGCGAATTAGCTGCATTCGATGGATTGGAGGTAAGTTTATTATAAGTTTCAGTCTTATATTACATTGACAAGCCTATGAGCGCTACTAACTTTCTAAATAGGTCATTCAGGACAATTGTACACGCTGGAACTCCTTCTTTGTTGCAATTGGTTGGGCCCTTAACGTTAAGGAAAGGATTCAGATGTTCTGCGCGCAATATATACCCAACAAGAATATAAAACCGCTATCCAAGGACGATCTTCTTGAGCCTCAGCACTGGGAGCAGCTGGCCAACGTTCATGATCAGCTGGAGTCATTTGATGAAGCTACTAGTATGGTAGAAGGTCGGCATACAAACCTAGCTGATCACTTCCAGACTCTCGATTGGCTACTCCTACAGTTATACCAGGCAAAGCAGCGTTTTGATGAGCTCTACACCGATACTAATACACTTGAATACAAGTGGCTTGCTGGCGCTGCAGATGTTGCATGGTCTAAATGCAATAAATACTATGATATGGCAGATCAGACGGCGGCTTACTACCTTGCTATCATCATGAATCCAACCCTAAAATCGGCATGGTTCCAGCAGCATTGGGGTAATCACCCTGTTAAATCTACCTGGCTGAGGAACAACATTCTGCCAGTTGTAAAGGATCTATGGCTTCAAGAGTACAAAGGGAGGTCATCCGCATCTACACCAATATCCGCACCACGCCAAAACTCCCCCAAACACTATGTGTCTTGTAGGGAGCATAAACGGTTAAAGTTGGACACTCCGCTGGACGCAGGCCTGATGAACTTCATGAGTATCTATCGACAGATAGTCTCATCACCACTGACGAATACTACAATCCTATTCAGTACTGGAACGACCGCTTCCATACCCAACCTGACCTTGCACAAATGGCGCTAGACGCGCTTGCAATTCCTCCTTGTTCAGACGAATTGGAGCGTATATTTAGCAGTGCCAAGCTTCTCATAACTCACCACCGAAGCCGCCTTCGTATGGATATTATTGAGGCAAATGAGTGCCTTCGGGCTTGGTTTGGGAGGCCTACTAAGGGCTCGTTTGATGATGAGGACATCGGTAAGGAAGAAGGTGAAGTGATGGATGATATCCATGCGTCAAATCAGGCGCCTGAGGATGAGGATGGCTCTAAGGAGGATCAAGAAGGTAGACCTACAACGCCTATTCATACATCTTAAGTGAGAGTACGGAACAATGTGAACACCAAAACTACTGACTAATCCCTTTGCAGATATCTATTTTAGGTAATTGGACTGCTTTGGAGCTCCTGGAGCTCCAATTTAGATTTTCTAGTTGGACTGGATTCACCTCCGAAATCCAGTCCAGTCCAGTCCAAATCAAACACTGCTAGGAAGACGAGTGGTTTCGCTTGGCAGAACTGCAATGCCATGACTGGCATGCTGTACCGATAGCAGCGCCGACTGCGAGTCCGAGAAGATCGCATGCCGTGTGCTAGTTTTTGGGAGGCCTTCTCCGTCGAGAGCCATACATGGCGGATCCCCCAGTCGGTTGACCGGCCTCGCTGATAGCCAGCAGTTCTGTAAGGTGAGCATCCTTGATATCGATTCCTGCCTGCCCGTAGCCCGCCCACTCATTTCACACATGAACCCTTTGGAGCCACAACACTTGATACGCTACAGTATACGGCTGGTGTTAAGTGCTCTGGTGTGTTGTGTGCCGAGTGGTCTCGTGTGACATGTGTTCCGAGGCACATCTCTGCATTCTTAGTAAGCAGGGTTCGATGAACAATGACAGTTCACATGCTCAATCACCGGTAACAAAGCAATCGACTCACTGCTGTATCGCTCAGCGAACTCTGCCACACTCTTATCCTCACAGTCTTGATACGTATCTGATTGTCGAGGCGAAATAGGACTTCAACTCCGGACGCTTCAGACTCAAACTTCGACACGTATCAAAGCAACGGATACTATCGGCGACATCTGCTACGGTGTAGTAGGTGTCTATATATAGATTCTGATTGATTTGTAGGTGAAAGCCAGTTTGGGCTTCGCCCTGCGGCCATTTCGGGTTTTTGCGCAAAGACCAAAACGTTGGCCTTTTCTCATCTTACTCCCTAAGGTGCTCTTTGCATCTTTTCTTCTCAGACTGTCGATTTCGCACCATCAAATTTCTTGTGAATTTCGCTTGCAAGTGAATAATCCAACATCGGGATGCTCGCGCACAGAAAATATAATCAAAAGCCTGTACTGCGCTGAATCGATCGAACATGATGCGGCCATTGATCCTGTCAAGCTTAGAATGGCAATAATCATTCTTTACCACTAGTACCAGAAATGCAACGAACTTAAAGGGGACTCCAATCTCTTGGGCCAACTTTCTCAGGGTAGAGGTATAGCGAGCAGAGTTGCTAACAAGCCGGCCGGCCTGGTTGGCCGGCCTGTTCGGCCTGCTTTTAAGCAAGCAGGCCAAGCCAGGCCGCGACTCGCAGAAAACCAGGCCGGCCAAGCCAGGCCGAAGGTCGCGGCCTGGTAGCCTGGTTTCGGCCTGGTAGGTATGTATATGAAGCCGTACAAATCAAAGTTCAGTTGAGTTGAGATCGGATGAACTAGCCGCAAAATTTTGCCAAGGCTCACCGACAGGGTTTAAGCAACACGAGCTAATCATAATGTCGCAGGCCAAGGCATCATCTCAGGGAACCTGAGGAAGAACTGCATTAGTAATCTTGCCATATAATCTCAGACGTGCGGGGTCAGGTTTATAAGACCAATACACAATACACACACAATACAACTCTGCTGTTCACTATCAATTATTTTGACTTCTCATCATTTAAGCACGTCCAGTGCGACACATAATTTTCCAAGTGCTACCTGGGAGATTGTGATTGGCTTAATCCGTTTAATACTGGAACTTCCTCGAGCCTAACTCCTCCGTTAAAGACCTCTACCATGCCATGTCAAGTCCGATCGAAAAAGCGCACCCGTGATACACAGGCTACTCAGGAAAATATTCAAACCTTCGAGGAGGAGCTCCGTAGCGCTCTCCTTGAGGCGCCAACCGAGACCGCTGCCGCAACTGCCGCCGAAGCCCTCCCCCCTAACGATAGCGATATCTCCTCTGATGATGAGCGATATACAGATAATTACGATGGGATTCAGTGGGAAGCGATATTAAGCAATACATTAAGCCTCTCCGAACGCAGAAGAGGCAACCGAGCTGGATCTACAAGTACGGATACCGTGTGGCTTCGCTGAAGAACCCAAAACGGACATTTTTCGTCTGTAGACATTGCCATCTTAAGAAGTCCACTCATAATCATATCTTTGATGCTACATCATCTGTTTCAGCTGCCGCACGCCATCTAGGGATGAACAGACCTGGCCATAGATTGTGTAAGGACGGAAAAGTTACTGTCCAGATGGAGTCCAGTCAACAAACCTTACGGGGCCTTATTGAAGGCGGGTTTGAGGTCTCTCAGGAGATAGCCAATGAGATTGGCCACTTTGACGTACAGTCTTTTCGGATGAAAGCCGTCATCTGGCTCCTTCAAAATAACCATCCGTTACGCGAATTCGAGACTTCTGCGTTTAAAGAGATGATTGCTGCTCCTGAAGCCGCAGCAGCGGTTTGGAAGAACCACCAGTCAGTTACGCATTTTGTAATGACACAATACGATCTACTCCTCTCTACCGTACGCCGGCATCTCTCATCAGCGCGCTCACTAATACACTTTACCTTTGACGGCTGGACGGCAAAGGGTGGCAAGAAAGTGTTTCTTGGCGTCCATATACACTATCTTGATGACGATGGCAATAAACACGAATATCCCATTGCGTTACCACAGCTAGCCGGTGCTCACACGGGCGAGAGGCTTGGTGAGGTTGTCAATGACGTAATCCAGAAGTTCGGGATCGAGTCTAGCCAGGTTGGCTATTTCGTACTCGACAATATTGGCTCCAATAACGTTGCTGTCGACATCCTCGCAAAACACCACTACTTCAACGGTACCCACCGGAGACTACGCTGCGGCCCTCACACGCTTAACCTTGTTGGCCAAACCGTAATCTTCGGCATTGATAAGAAAGCACTTGAAGCAAATACCAGGGAGAGCGCTGAAGAAGCCAAATTAGAGGCAAGATATCTGCAAGAGTGGAGAAAAGGCGGGCCTTTAGGCATGCTCCGAGACGTAATAGCGTACATCTCAACTCCGCAGCAACACGACCTCTTACGCGATTTTCAGATCAAGGCCAACGAGCAGCTACCGGATCCAAAGTTTCGAGTCAAAGAAATCAAGAAACCTGGCACTACCCGCTGGAATTCATATCACGACGCTTTTGAGCGCGCTGTTGAGCTACAAAAACCCCTTGACGCGTACATGCAATACCATATTGGACAGTATCGGATGGAAATGGCTACTCGGGTCGCCCGCAACCCAAACGCCGCGCTGGTTGACGTACCTGATTGGATGAGGACCGAAGGATTGACGGCCCAGGATTGGCAGGTTATTATAGACTATATTCGGATATTACAGCCACTCAAGGTTGCCTCAAAGAGACTCGAAGGACGAGGAAAATGTGGGCGTTTTGGTGCTCTTTACGAGGTTATTCCAACTTTTGAATATCTCCTCCGCAAGTACGAGAGCCAGTTTGACTTCTTAAAAGATGTTGACTATAACGAGGCGGACGCTCCCGAAGATCATGAGCTTTACAATATTCGCGCTGCTTAGAAGAAGCTTCGCAAATACTACGTCAAGCTCGACAACTCTCCAGCGTATTACACGGCCACAATCCTCTATCCCCAATACAAATTCTATTGCGAAAACTCTTGGCTGGATACCCCTTACTGGCTTAACTATAACAACGCGCAGTTTCAAGCTCTCTGGTAGTCGTACAAGGGTGAATCTGGTAACTGTTCAGAGACCCCGCCACGGCTAAAACGCGTAAGGTATGACGCTGAGATTGACGACGATATCAATCAATATACTGGGCCCGTTAAGACGCCAGGAGACGACGTGGGAGATGAGTTTATACGGTGGAGGAGAGTGGATAACCTTCCAAGAGATCACCCCCACGCAATTGATCTGATTGCTTATTGGCTCTCTCTATCTACAGAATACCCGAATCTATCTCGGATGGCCCTTGATATACTCTCAATTCCTGCTGCTTCTGCTGATTGTGAGCGCCTCTTTTCAGAAGTTGGAGATATGTTAGAACCAAAACGGAGGAAGCTATCCGGCCAGCTTACAGCTGCGTTGACGTGCGTTAGGAGCTGGATCAGCAAAGGCTTTGCAGGTAAGTTAATACCCTTAATATGGGCGTATTGCTGATCTACTTCGATAACAAAAACTTAAATGCCTCCTCCCTCAGTGGCGACGCTGTCGATAAATTATACAAGCTTTGGGAATGGCCAGAGGAAGACGAATGGTTAGATGAAGAAATGGGCCAATCAAGGTTCAAGAAATTAGATTAGTAATACCAATTCAGGCTTTTCAGGCTTTTCCCAGGCCAGGCCGGCCAGGCCACGCTCTTTCTACTACTCAGGCCGGCCAGGCCAGGCCGTTGGTTGGCGTAAAACCAGGCCGGCCAGGCCGAAAGCATTGGCCGGCCTGGCCGGCTTGTTAGCAACTCTGATAGCGAGTGTAGCGAAGGACTTCATTCTAGAGACGATCTATGAGTGTCATCACAAGGACATGAATGTGGACTTGAAGAAAAAGCGCGAAAACAGTTTGAAATGGCACATAAGATTAGGCAAGAGATGGTCTTACGTGGCGTTTTACCAAGGGCTTGGAATCATTTTGACCTGCAGCCACGACTTGGAACTTTCTATGTAAGTCATGTATAATTACTCAAGCGCACGCACTTGATGGCTCTTTTGACACACTTGCTCCATGGGTATCCGAGAGGCGTTCAGGTCAGCCAAATGGATGACTCGCTAACTAGTCAAGGCCATGATGGAAGGAGCCGTACCGCTTGAACTTTCGATGGCTATTGCTGCAGTTCGTGGCATGAGTGGATACCAACAGGAAGAAGAAAAATCTGCCGTCGAGATTCAATGGCTATACCATTAGCACAGCGTTGGCGGCGGCGGGGCACAACGACAAGGCATGACAACACGCAAGGATGATCAAGGCAAGGCGTGGCAAGGCACTATGAAGGGAAGCGCAGCGAAAATAACAAGCAGCGGACCACAAGCGGCGGATATGAAGATGAGAATAATTATCGCAAGGCACTAGGCGGGTAGCAGAGGGTTATAATGTTGGCCTATATGGCACTACGCGGCGACGGTCACTCTGTCAAGCGCAGACAATGATGAACTGTCTTCGCTCTTGTACACTATCTTCTGCGACGCTACAACCTTGTTGGCGTCGCTAAGATGTTCGCCCGTTTCTCAAGATCCAGACACTGAAAACCAGTGGCTGCACGTCAACCTTGCCACTCAAATTCTGGGGCCGTGCAACCAGCCGCACCTACTGATACCTTCACCATACCAAGAACATAGCAAAAGGCACCAGGCTCAGCTCGCAGCACTATCGTAAGGTTCGCTTTCCGATGCGACTTTCTAGCAGTGCAGCGTTTCCGCTTTCCTCTCCTCTTGCTGACCTCAATCGCTAAGAAGGTTAGTCTCAACAGTCGAGCCAGTTGCCGCACAGCGGCTTTCGTTCCCGAGATATTCACATGCGATCAAGCTTAGATAAGCAAGTTCGTGCAGGGGTGTCAGGCGTTGCCGCTAATCTCTCATGCAAGTTGTCCCACAGCAAGTCTCCGGAATTTAGTGTCGCAAGAACAGAGACATGGCGCACGCCCATTCCACGCTCGTTGGTTGACCCGCACGCCCAGGAACGGGGAGCCTGACCCGCCATCCCGGTATTTGCGGAAACTCGCGCGAAAAGCTTCCTTTGTGGCTGTCAGGCTTGGTAACGATTCATTCCTGTCAGCAATAAACGTTTCATCAATCATTGCCCCTATATTAGGCTTTAACCATATAAAAGCCACACGCCACTAATGGTAATAACCTAATCTGCGAAGCGGAAGGGAGCAAAGATCAGCACGTTCGCTAACTTAATCGCAGCGCACAGGCTTCGCGAGCGTTCTGCACACACTGTTAACACATGCTGTAATAGATCCAGTGGTCTGGAGCCAACACCTATTTCCCGCGAATTCTGTCCAGCCCGTTGATGGTCTCCTTTTTGCGCGCATCTGCAATACGAGGACGGGATTGAGAAACGCTCCCGTATGGATGAACAGCTAAACGTAAAATGCCTCGTTGACGATTCTGAGGCCTTTGCTTTCCGGGTAACGATCCTACTGGCTAACTCTGAACGCTCTCGCGTGTAAAAAAGCAATTCTTTCCGGGACACTGGTGGTATTGATTATGGACCATTAAGGGCTGAGTCCAACTGCTTGTATGGCGCAAGAACGCACACCATCTCAAGCACATCATTTCACGCAGATGGATCCATCCGAAGCGAAGGCTCTCTTGGGTGGTAGGCAACACTTCCGATTCCACCGCGGAAGTTCTGTGGCGCCTCGGAATTCTGAATGGCTTTCTGCTGCCGGTTTCTGTGAATCTATCGTAGAAGGAGCATGATAGTCACCACGATTTCATCGCTTAACCTAGAGAGAAAGAGAGAAGACAATCGACGATCCGATGCCCATGATCGGTGTAATACCTCAACTCTTCTTAAACGATGAAGTACGTAGCTCTTGCAACGTCTGATCTATCGCACAACTCATATTATTTTCTATGACCAACGAGACCGCTCCTACACTAAACCTACTACTCAATGCATTCCCCATTTCTTTCGCACCGAAACGAAGTCGTTGGTGTGATAGCTCCTCCTCCAGGTATTTCGCCTGACTTTACCCATCCACCGTCCAGAGTGCAGACTATTTTCACTGTTCATATTGTGACTGGGATTCTCTCAACTCTGTTCATCGGATTACGATTTTACACTGTTCGATTCATCACACGCCACGTAAGGGTAGACGATTGTAAGCTGTCCTACCATTCTTACCAATGACCTCAGCTGACGTTTGTAGATATGTTAATTGTTGCATGGGTTAGGCTCACTTCAATCTGTTTACGGGAAGTTTGCTAAACATCCTGAATTCAGATTTTCGCTCTGGTGTATTCCATACTTGGCGCCATCAGTAAGTAACTCTACATTTGTGCCGACACAGGAAATTGATAAAATACTCTCAGCCACTCTGTATGGATTGGGTCGACACCTATGGGATGTCCCAATTACCGTTTTTAATCCTAATTTTATGAAAGTAGGTAACTCTATCATCTTACCCCCTTGTGCACTCACGAGATAGACTAACTGATGCATTCCCAAGTTCGGGGCTATTGGCGGAACGTTTTATGGCATTTCAATCATGCTCACAAAACTCTCTATCCTCACGTTTTTCACTCAATTCGCGCCCTGGGGAAACGTCCGTGTTGCTATATACATCATCATGGCACTTGTTGTTATGTATAGCCTGGTGACATCATTCGAATGGGTGTACGCCTGCAGGCCACTAGAGAAATACTGGGATCTTACAATCACTGGTGGTTCATGCATTAACTGGTTAAAGATCACAGTCCTTAGCGGTGTTATGAACACTACTACAGATGCTGCAATACTTATCCTGCCAGTTCTACTTTTACGAAATCTCCGGCTGCCTAAGAGGCAAAAGATTGGTGTCATGGTAGTGTTGATGACAGGAGGTTTGTATGTTTTCATCGGCTGCTTTATACGAATGCAGAAACAGCTAACACGCGAACTAGTATTTTGATTGTCAGCATTATGAAATTAAAAATTCAAGTGGAATTGGTCAATACAAAGGATATCTCTTGGGAGGGCGTATCATCAATTGTGTGGATGTAAGTGCAAGCGGTATCGATTTCTGAGTCAAATCTTTCTGACATTAGGCTCTTAGGACGATTGAGGTGCATCTAGCCATCGTTTGCGCCTGCCTCCCAGCTGGAAAACCCTTTCTCCGGAAATACATGCCGAATGTCATCGGAAGTAGTTACGGTGCTTCCGCTAGGACAAAGAGAACCACTGTGCGTTCCACTCATACACAACACCTTGCTTCAAAAGATCCCGGCGAAGACGCTCGGGACATAATCTTGGAAGACAATATACATAGTAAGCTGCGGGTACATACTTGGACTGTATACAGGCCTACTAACAATTGTGACATAGGGAAAGGTTCCCCCAATATATCCACCACGACAGTCGAACTCGCCACAGAACAGGCTGTTCAAGCAGAATACAGTTCGGACAAAGGATTAATCATTATAGATAGTTGAAAAGTATGGCATGACGATCCTCAATCTCTGCCTACATATTAATTAGCATTACCCAATACATTGGTAGGAGAGATATATCTTAAGATCGCCATTTTTCACTGCGAGATCTCTTACTAGCCTCTCGCGCAATTGTCGAGGCGAAATTTCGTATCATATCTCTTGTAGGTGGCAGGCGACGCGCTGTAAGTCCTTCTATATACTTCACAAGCTCCTTCTCTTGTTGTAGGTTGAGCTTCTGTTGGTTGGTGTCCTTAATTGCGCGTGGTGCCTGAATCGAGTAGTTTGGTCTTAAAGCAGTGATTTTGAACCTTTTCCCATAGTTCATAGAGAGAAAACTGGCTGAGAGGGCCAATGTACTCCCTAAACTCATTTTGATCAAAAGCGAGAACCCTTGTGGTCTCCATCTCAAGGGCTCCGATGTATAAACTGATCAATGACATGATATTGTGTCTAGTTTGAGGACTCAACGAGTATATGTGCAACGAGGGCGCAAAGAGGTATTAATAGCACGAGTCGAAAGGCACCATGACGGAGACAACATAGGCGAGTACGTGTTTCTGGTTCCTCGGATATGGCAGGGACTGTAGTCGCTGGGCTGGTCTTCATCCTGGAGCCCATTCAGGCTGGGAAGCAATAATTTCGAGCCCATTACGCCAGCTGCGCCGAGTCGTGCGAGAAGGCCACTGACATGACATAGCTGCTATGGCCCTCGAGCGTCTGCAGACACGCCCCGCTGCTCGCATCCCAGATCTTGACGGTCTTGTCGTACGACGCCGACGCCAGCTGGGCCGAGTCGTGCGAGAAGGCCACTGAGCTGACCGAGCTGCTATGGCCCTCGAGTGTCTGCAGGCACGCGCTCCAGATGTCGTCCATAGCGGGTATAATTGTGATGTTATCTGGCTCTTCATGCTGAAAAAGCTTCCTTACCAAACTCTTCTTTGGACTGAACAGTAACGCAGATACATATGCCTGCAGCGCGCTGGCCTCAATAGCTCTCTTGTGATACATGACAAAGCGATGCGCATCCTTCACTAGCTCAGCAAATGCGCTTGTTTCTCTTCCCTGGTACCCGTTAGCCTAACAGTTTCTGCGACTATAGCAATCAGTGAACACACTTGCGTCAGCGACCAGAGCTTCTTCACAGAGACGATGCCTTTCGACACCCTCTCGCACAGACTGAGAGCTTCTAGCCAGTAGAGAAACTTCTCCTGCAGAAACAGATCAACAATACCTCTATCCTGCAGTACATCTTCAGACCTCACTGAAGACGTGAGATTCGACTCGCACAAATGATCGACCCAGTACTCGCACGCATACGCGATCTGCCCGAGAATGCTGTCCTCCACCCGTCTCGCCAACTCCTTCGTCTGTGCTCCTGGCCTCTCTAAGCCGCACATATCTCTTCGCAGCGAGCTGCGCATAGCATTGAGTAGGCGATAGGTCACCCATCCGTGCTCCTCTGCTACTGCGCCACCGAACACATGCCGCCCGTTACCTGATGCGAGATAGTCTTTGGCAGAAAGGTGGATGAAGGATACAGTGTCTTGGCGGATGGTAAGAAAGGAGCCGCAGTGACTTACTAGGTCAGCCACTGCCTGGAGGTGATCGAACTGGTCGCTCGGGAGGCCAGCTACTACAACGAGTTCTCTCAAACGCAGGGGCCGGAAGGCGACAGTGACTGCTCGAAGAACATCTTTGCAGTACCCTGCTGTCCTGACGTCGTCCTGCCCCAAGATCTGTGCCATCATCCGGTCGTACAGCGGATCTAGTCCGCGTGGCATCGCCTGCAGCACCTCCCGGGTGCGGTAGAGCGGCACACCCTCTATCTCTTTGCACACCAGCGACACCCACAGAAACGTGCCTTCTGCTTTGTTGCGCAGCAGCTGCTGTACCTCTGTTTGCAACCTAGCTTCATACTTCTTTATAGTCGCTAAGTGCTGCACTTTAAAGTCGATGAATGCCGCCACCGCTCTCGATACCTGGTGTGCGCTAACTTCAAGGCTGACCTTGACGCCGGCCGAGTCGGGTTGCAGATACTGCTCAATCTCCGGCAGGTTGCGGCTTGTTACTAGCCACTTGACCCTTGGCTGCCGCACAAGGCTGTCGTCAGTGATAATACGGAGAAGAGCAGACAGGCCAGGTGTGCACTCGTCGAGGGCGTCGACCAGCAGGTATGTTACCGGCAGAGTCGAGTCGTTGAGTACGTCCGACAGTATCTCTCTCAGCGCGATGTCGACCCGCACTGGCCACAGGGTTGGCCCTGAACGTCTAGAATGGGTGGCGTTGGGAAGAGATATAACGATCGTTTCCGGTGACAGAGAACGGCATGTAGCCCTAGATAGTGTAGTGCCTTGCCAAGCATTGCTACCATCACAGCTCTGCTATCCTTATCCATCGCGAACATGAACAATCTAAACCGCTTCTGTCACTTACATGTCAAACTAAAGCACATCTCTACAACCCTAAAGATTGCAGTCCTCACGTAGGGAGCTATTTGTTATTTGACCATACGATAGCTGTATCACCAAAACATATCGAGCCCTTCCACCAGCGACGCTCAACCCACTTGCCGAAGCGTAGGCGCCAATTTTCAGGGCCACGGCACTCCGTCTTATCTTATACCCCTCTTGTGTCATCGTATTCCCCCCTCAACGAGCTGAGATTAGATCTCGGCTGCTGCTTGGTCTAGGAATCGGCTCGAGTGGGCTTGAGACATGGGCACATGGTGAGCCTAATTAGGTCTTTCGTTCGGTCAGCGGAGGGAACAACAGTGGGTTTCGGGGCTTGAGGGCGAGGAAGCTATCGAGGTCATCGTGCGTTGGACCGCATCTCAATGTGCGTAGGATAGCTGTGTTGACCGCTTCGACGCTGGAAACACGTTGGCTGACAAGCGCCGTGGCCGTGCGGATCTTGGCACTGCTCCCAATCCCAAGCCGGATTTAATCATAACGTGTTCCACCAGTCGGTGGCCAACACCAGTCGGTGGCCCACCTCATCAAAACGCGATGATCTCAATGTACAATAACGGGACATCCACGCAGTCAATTTCCTAGCAAATATAGTAATATTATACTCTATCTCTGTCTACATTGAGTTCGTTTGTGACCTTGGATATGACAGTTACTGCAGGTAGGAGATGCTCTTGTAGGTCCTCGCTTCTCACACCTATTTGAAGACCAACTCTTGCTAAGGACAAACTATATCCCTCGCCGGTGATCAAGTCGCCATCCCACTGCCGCCGAGCTCGTCAGTGTGGAAGCGCAGGTGGTCTTTCGGAAGGAAGTCGCTAGAACACCTCGGGTCCAGGGTCCAGTGTCAACGAAATGGCCTCGACGTCAGCGAGGACGTGTTTTGGGCTCCAGAGACGGCGCTACAAATAGGTGATTCTAAAATAGAAAGTGCCCGAAAGATGAAGGGAGCCCAAATCGGAAATGGGCCCAAATCAAAAGTGGCCCGAATTAAGGCCAATCTATTTTTATCGCATCACAGGGTTGAGACAGCCATAAAACCTCAACGCCTCTTTCACCAGTCATCTCAGCCTGGGAATGCCAACAAGAAGCCACTGCACTACTCCCCTTGCAATGGTCGCTTTTACTTCTGGCATAAACACCGTCTATTCGTATTCAAACGCTCCCGAAGTTACGGAGAGCTCGGCTATGCTCGAGAGGAAGTCTATATATCATACTTTGGGCGGAATCCAAATGTTCTGAAGGGAGTTATTAGATGAATGCCGCCAGCATTATTTGGGGCTAGTTAAGAACAAAACCTGTGTCTTTGAACACCAAGACGAGGAATGGAAACCATCGAAGTCTAGGAGTAAAAGAGATATGTCGACTGTGGTGCTCAACGAAGAGTTAAAAACGATGCTGGTAGATGACGTCTCGGAGTTTCTGAAGCAGTAATCTCACTGCACCTGTTCTTCGTCCTTACTCAGCCTATCACAAGCATGAGCCAGCAGCATCGCGTCGTCCACAGAGATTAAGGCAAACAGAGACGAAAAAGGCCACAAACCCGGATGGAAAGACAGACATCTCCGCCAGAATACAACGTCTTCCTGCAAGAGCATCCACCTGACCCGCCAGATCAGACGCCGACGCGTCTCGACGCGTCGACCGATGAACCCCGAACCAACACCACCGACAATAGCCAAACAGCTCGTCCACAACGCAGATCTCAACCCGTCACCTTCTTTGATGGAACAACATGGGGAGGAGCGACAGCCGACCCCGTCGTTCCCAGCTCAAACGCAAGCACATGCCCAATCCAGTCCGATCGACCGACGAACGCGACCCCGAGCAATACAAACCGTGTAACCAGACTGCGAGCGAGGCAGAGAAGGTCACCCGAGCCGTCACACACTAGATGGGAAGAGGTGACTTGGCTTATCGCGAGCCTCCGGGACACCATCATGAGGCAAGAAGTGAAGATGGAGGAGATTAGAACCAATCAGGTCGCGCTAGAAAAGCAGAACGAAACGCTGCGAGTCCAGAATGCCATACTGGGTACGAAGGTCGAGGAGCTAATAAGCCAGAACAACGTGCAGAATGACCAGAATGCAACATTGCGAGAAGAAATTACCGCTCTTAGAAGTGAGTTGCAAATGCTTAGAGCAAATCGCTCATCATGGGCTGCAGTAGCAGCTCGTGGAAAAACACCAAACAGATCTCCAACGGCGACTCCTAGTCCGACCCAACCATCAGACCAGCAAAAGCTCCCGGGAATCACCCTCGACCTCTCCGGGCTAGTCAACACGCAACTTCATGTTGCCAACGTTAAAGAAATCAGAGACCGAGTGAGGCAAGCCTTCAACAGCCACGCCAATACTAAAGACATTAACTGGATCGGAATTGCGAAAACGGTAACAGACCCATACAAAGTCAGGATATGTTTGAGAACCCACGAGGAAGCCGCCAAAGCTAAGAAGCATGACGAATGGGTTCAGTCCCACTTCCGCGGAGCCCGGATACAGGGTGAACAATGGTACCCGGTCAAAGTAGATAGGGTTAGTAAGAACAGTATCTGTGATGACTCGCGGATAAACTTCCGCGATGATGCCTGTGCAAAATTAGGCGCCGAGAACGGAGTGTCCATCAAGAAGATACGCTTCGTGGGTCGTCCGAACCCGGACAAACTCCACTGCTCCATCGCCCTCTACCTCAGCAGCAAGCAGGAAGCGGACGAACTCATACACCGCAAGTATCTAGAGGTCGATGGGGAAGTAGCATACACCAAATAGTATGAACAAGTTGCCAAACCCCGACGCTGTTTCAAATGCCAGAAATTTGGCAACCATGAAGCACGGAGGTGCCCAGCCAGGGAGCCAACATGCGGGCTATGTGCCAGAGCCAGACCTGGACATCGTTCGTCTAAACGATCAGTAAACGATGATCGATCGTTCGGCGAACGATCGTCGTTCGGCTATCGTTAGCTTTGTTATTGTTCTTGTTTACAGACGCGTCGCAAAAGCGGGGAAGCGGAGAAGTCAACAGATGAGATCATGAACGCGTTAATACAGTTTTACTGTAAATTCGTTCTATTTCTCTTGTTACTCCTTTATTGACTGCTAGCATGAGCTTAAAGAATCGTCGAAACGGATTAGCTACTCATCTTGACGACACTGGACCGCAACAACGTCGTAGTAAACGATTATCGCAGCTTATTATCCAGGATGAGGACTCTCCTATCCAGTAAAGGTTTGATCTTAACGATACTAACGATGACGAGCTTTTAGAAGTTATCGCAGATCCCCTCTATACGTACTGAGTTACAGCGTACCAACGATGACTCGATCTGGCTACCAGAAAGTCAGGGTGACGAGCCAGCTACTGCTCTAAAGTTTGACTACAGTTAGGTTGATTGGGAGCGTATCTCAAGCTTTGCAACGCCTCTTAGTGATGTTAAAGTCACCTAGTGGGTGTGGAAATATAGGGTTCCTATAGAGCAGAAAGATCGAATAACTAAGGCGGATTCTGGTTGTGCAAGCCGTGTTACCTAAACGGGAAGGAGATTACCTACAACGTAACGAGAGGTGTCTAAAGCGTGCGCAAGCACATGGCTCAGCACTACCCAAAGCTTGCAGAAGACGAGAGCCTAGAGGACTTTAAGCTTGCTAACTAGTTTCGTTCGTGTGGCCTTGACCTATCTTGAAGCGATCACCAACGCATTATTGCTCGATTAGTCCGAAATACCGACTTCGAGAGGATTAACCAAGCTCTAAGGAGGTGGGTGGTGAGGCGTAGGATCCCATTTCAGCGTGTTGATGACCCTGAATTCCTCGAATTTCTGGCCACGTTGCAACCACTAGTTCAAACCCTAAGGGCTATAAACAATAGGCGTACGATTGCCCGGCGAGTGCTTGAAGATCTAAAATACCATCAGCGTGAGATAATACAGCTTTGCAGCAAGCTCTAGGCATGATCCACCTCGCATTCGACTTGTGGACGTCACCAAACTTACATGCAGTTAATGGAGTAGTTGCTCACTTCGCTAACTGTGAGGGCACCAACTGTAAGCTTCTACTAGGCCTCTCACCGTTTTACGACTCTCACGAGAGCGTTAATATCGCCCAGGACGTATATCGAATTGCCAAGACATATGGAATTGTGGGCAAGCTTGGCTACTTTGTCCTTGACAATGCTAGGAACAACGATACAGCTATTGACGCGTTGGCAAAGCTTCTTAACGTTCCAGAGGCTTCATGGGTTCACCAGCGGCGATTACGTTGTATGGGCCATGTCATCAACTTGGTAGCGAGATCCCTCTTGTTTGGTGATCGAAAGGATATATATGAGGCCGAGAACCAGCTACTAAAGGACTCTCGCGATGAAGTAATGCTCTGGCAGTGCCAAGGACCTGTTGGAAAGATTCACAATGTTGTAAAATGGGTGCGTAAGAGCCCTCAGAGGCACGAGAGATGGCTGAAAGTTTGTGAGCGTGAGCGCAAGAAAAAGCTTATAAAGCCTTACCGCTTAGAGCTTGTACAGGACCAGCAGACGCGGTGGAACAGCACTTATCTTATGATTGATCGCGCAGTGGAACTTATGGCTGAGGTTGACACATTCATCGACGACGAGAGCAACCGCTACTCTATAGCAGTTAGCAGCGGCAAGCGCGTTCAAAAAGGCAAAGACTCACTGTCGTTGTGGGTATTTAAAAATCGCTTCACACACGACGATTGGGGCGTACTGCAAACTTTTCAAGGCGGCCTCCAGCCACTCTTTGAAGCAACAATGGCTCTGCAAGGCGACGCCAGCGCTGGCGATTTTGTAGGAGTTGGCTACGTCTTACCTACGCTTGAATGTATCCTCAGTCGTCTTGAGGATGCTAAGGCTGAGTACGCTGGTCGCGATACGAGGATACACGCATTGCTCGAACATGGATGGGCGAAGGCAGATGAGTACTATTGCCTTATGGATCGCTCGCCAGCACTGGCAGCCGCCATTGTACTCGACCCACGCCGCAAGTGGCACTTTATTAACCGGCAATGGAAGCAGCAAGCAGGTAGAGCTTGGCTAAAGACTGCGAAGCAATCAGTGAGAGATCTGTGGCAGCGCGAGTATAAAGACTTGCCAGGCGAACTTGAAGCCACATCAACAAGATTACTAAGTAAAAAGCCACCTATATTGGGCGCACTAAGAACCTACCTCGCCGCTGCAATTGATGAGGATGACCCTATTGTTGCTACGACTGCAGATGAGTACGATGAGTGGATAAGTAAGCCGCGAGTACGCAGTGTTAATCCTATCAAGTACTGGCATTCCGCTGAGGTTCGTGGCCGTTATCCTCGCCTCGCCCGAATGGCGATTGATATCCTCTCTATCCCACCTATGAGCGACGAGCCAGAGAGGGTCTTCTCCCTTGCTGGTATCCTCCTTGATAAGCGGCGTCAAAGTATGAGTGTAGAGGTAATGGAGGCAAGCGAACTGCTTGCAAACTGGGATGCGCAAGGGCTTATTACACTAGGGTCGCCAGCAGGCTTAGGCAACGATAAGAGCAACCGCGAAGTGGAGGATGAGGAGGGTAGCGAGCAGCTGACACCGAGTGCGACGCAGCTGAGCTTCTCGAGTACTTCGGCAGTAGGGGAGCTGGCTAATAGTCGTTTCTCAACACTAGAACTGTAGCGAAAGTTAGCAGCGATTGCGAGCTCTGATTTTTCTTTCAAATAAACTAAGCAATTTTTATATACAGGCGTTAATAGGATAGGAAATCCTATTCAAGAGAGCTTGGCTTAATAATATATAGTATAGCCTGTGCGCTGCCTATACAACTTTCCTAAAACAGGAATTAGGAATAGCTAAGATTTACGAGATTTTCACAGTTTATATAGTAAATACCTAGTCAATAGAATAAGAACCAGTTCTTGGCCATAAACGTCGTTCGGACGATGAACGATCGTTCAAAACGATCGTTCGGGGAAACGAACGATGTCCAGGTCTGGCCAGAGCTGGCCATGTGGAAAGTGACTGCGCCTCCGAAACCCCAAAATGCGCCAACTGCGCCGGCCCACACAAAGCCAGTGATAGAGGCTGCCCTGAATACAAGAGACTGCTGGATGAAGCGAACCCTCCCCGACATGTCTAGAAAGTTCAAAGTACTTCAAGCAAACGTAAGGAAAATGAGCGAAGCGTAACACAGCATCATGAACGATCACGACCTCGAAGGCTTCAGCCTACTTCTCATTTCAGAACCATACTTGTTCCATAACCAAGACGGAGAATACAAGACGGCCCCTCAATCCAGTGATCGGAATGGTCTGGTCTGACTTGGTCTTGGTTTGGTTTAGACCGCCAAGACTTGGTCTGGTCTGAGGATATCTCGAGACCATGGTTTAGACCGGTCTTACTGGTCTTACTGGTCTGGACATAAATATGCCGAGGCAGAGGGCGGGAGGCGATGCGATTGGCTGATTCTGCTAGCGTGTCGGGTAGGAACCCTTGTTACTCTCGCCTACTGGTCCTCATCTTTACCTTTACAGCATCGAGTCACACACCTTCACCGTTCGTTATCTCTGTTTCCAAGATGGCAGAAACGCTTGTTACTATTGATTGCTACTCCTCATCTTTCCCTTTACAGCATTGAGTCACACGCCATCATCGTTCATCATCTTTGAGATAGCGAAAATTCCTTTTTCCTCATCGTGTATTTTACTCTGCTACGTACGCTGGGCGTACGAGAGGCAGAATTTCTTAAACTTTCCTCAATTCCCGCACTTTACATGATCGCTCATCCAAAACGCCGCTTAGAACAACCTGCTTGTATGCTACTGCTATGGAGTCTCCAATCCCAACCTTACCGTCGTCATTGACTACAATGTCAACATCAGCGTCTCTTACACCATCACCTGTCCCTACACTGTCACCCGCTCTTACTTCATCACCTGTTTCCATGCCATTACTTGCCTTTACTCCATCACCTGCTCCTGTTCAATATCAGGACCCTCCGGACGAGTTCGTACAAGACCGTATCACCTACGTAAAACGCGCAACAATCGCAAAGAAGGATCGTCGTCTGGGTTCATCACACGTATGGAAGTACGGTCTTCAGTACATTCGAAGTAACGATAAGAAAGAGGTTTATTACTGCCATGAGTGTGCGGGTGGAAGTTATAAGCAAGAGTTGTTTGTTGTCAATGGCACTTCCAGAGCTAGAAGTCACCTTGAGGAGAAGCACCAGATTGATCCCCAGAGCGGCATTAAGAGGAACAGTCGTACACGGAAGTCTGTTCTCGGCCAGCAGAAGGGTGCGGCTACTGCGAATAACTTCTTTTGGAAGAACTCGGTCGAGAAATTCAAGGCGCTTCTTATTCGCTGGATCGTGTACTGTCATATTGCCTTCTTTCAACTAGAAAACCAGTACTTCCGTGAGCTTCTCTTCTTTTTAAATCCGCCTCTACTGAACCACCTCCCAAAGGCTGCGAGAACTATTCGAAGTTGGGTCATGGACGCTTTTCTATCGAAGAAGCAACGGCTTAAGGAGGACCTCCAGCGATCTCGAAGTAGGATCTCTATCGCTTTTGATCTCTGGACTTCGCCAAATCCTTACGCCATTCTCGGCGTCGTTGCTATGTGGATTGACGCTACTGGCATGCGACGTGTGTACGGCGAACACACTGGAGAGAATCTTGGATTGGTCGTTCTTGAATTACTAAAAGAGTATGATATTGGTGGAGACCAGATTGGATACTTCATGCTGGATAATGCCTCATCAAATGATACTGCCGTTGAATTCATACTCAAAGAGCTCTGCCCGTGGATGAAGCCAAAACAACGCCGCCATCGCCGGCTGCGCTGCCTGGGCCATATTACCAACCTCTGCTGCCAGGCGTTTCTTATGGGCCGGAACTGTGAGAAGCATCTTGCAAAGCTTGAAAAGCACTATCAATACGGAGACTATGCGAAGGTGGAGGAGCTCTGGAAGAAATTTGGATGTTTGGGTCGGCTTCACAACCTAGTGCGATACATTAGGCTTACCCCACAACGCCGTGAGGAGTTTGCTGCAATAATTATCGGTGGAGATCTCTCTAAATTTAATGGGCTCGAGCTTATCCAGAACAACTCGACACGCTGGAATTCATGGTTCCATTCAATTACACGTGCATTGAATGTTCGAGAGCGTTTAGAAATCTTCTCCGCTCGCCACGTGTCTGGAAAAGGCTCTCAAGGGATTGCGAACTTCAAACTTGATGGACAGCACTGGTTCGAGCTTGAAAAGATTGAACTTGCTCTAAAAGACTTCTACGCCGCAACTTTGCTTACTGAGGGTAAGAAGACGTCCCTTGCTGACTGGTTTTCAACCTTAGACTGCCTTCTTCGAGAAATAAGCGAGACGAAGGACCACTACCACGACATCCACACTGAGGACGATAATAACTTCACGTGGGAGTACCTCCAAAGTTGCGCAGATGCGGCGTGGTCAAAATGCGCCGAGTATTACAACAACCAGCAGCTCAATTGGCAGAATCGGTTCCCTGAAGATACTGATCTTCCGCCAGCGTATTATGCAGCTCAAGTACTTGATCCATATCGAAAATGGGCATGGTTCAGGCAGGAATGGGTTCTTCAGGGCGACAAAGAAAAACAGAGATGGTTTGACAACGCACAATCGGCGGTGAAGCGGCTCTGGGAGACAGAGTATAAGGGAAGGTACCCTGTTGAAATGCTACCACCACCAGTCAGGGAGGAGAGAGATCCTGATCTAGCATTTGATCATCAACGGGAACATAAACGTATTCGAATAGACGCTCCGGTCTCTACAGCTGATTTGTATGAACAATACATTTCTACCGACCGGCTTCATGACGATGACGCAGGTTGTGATGAGGCTATTGCGTACTGGCTATCTCGCTACGACTCTCAAAGAGATCTCGCTCGCTTCACCCTGGACCTGTTTGCGATCTCGCCTATGTCGGATGAGTGCGAACGCCTTTTTAGCAGCGCAAAGCTTACTATAGTTGATCGCCGTGGTAGGCTGAAGGCAGATATTATAGAGGCGTGTGAGTGCCTCCGGGCCTGGTATGGAAGGCCCCAATTTGAAGATGACAACAACAGCGAGGATAGTGAGAATGACAACGGTATGGTTGATATCTAGTAGCATAATACATTTCTTTCCTTCCTTCAATAACTTCAGCCTCGTTCTTGGCGGTCTTGGCGGTCTTGTTGGTCTAACCGGTTAGACCGGACCAGACCAAACCAAAACATCTGGTCTGGTCTGGTTTGACCTCTAGACCAGACCAAACCAGACCATTCCGATCACTGGCGATCTCTGCGCGGACCAAGACAGGTGGGGAGAATCGATGCGGTGGTACAAGCAGGCGCTGAGAGGGAAGGTGGAGGCCTTTGGACTCATACACACGTATACATTGGAAACGGTCCTAAACCTTGGCAATCTCTGTTGGAAGTGGTTATAGAAGAGCAGAATGAGATGTCCATTTCATGCTTCAACCTGCTTTTGACGAGTGTATCTGACTATCGATATATAGACCGGAGTGATGCCCTTGCACTAGATTCGTGTACGCAATCGTTGTACGTGGACAGACGTCATACTTCCTTTACATGATGCGGCAAAGGTTGCAACCACTCCGGCAGTAGTTTCTGACGGATTCCAACAGTGATCACCCGCTCTGACCATCATGGCTGAGGCTGAACGGATTGAACCGGACTGGATTTGGATTGGATTGGATACCCTTGCATTTTTTGGCGTTGGATTGGATCGACGATCTGTTCTATTCATTGGCCACACTGGACATGTCAGTATACGCGCAACGAATCGCTAATACTGAGCTTTAGCACAACACAAACTTAGCGCGTATAACATACAAAGTGATCTCGTTGAACTTCAAGATCACAAATGCTTAAGACATAAGAAGCGTAGGAACTATCTACTCTGTAGCAGCATTCTCTCTTATTATAACAAGAACACGACGGAGACAGCAACATCGCTTATGTTCTTGGCCAAGGCGGTTCTCGAAGCCTTGCAGCGCTCGCTGGTACATCTTCTCTGCCTCGTCCAGTCCCCCTAAGCTCTGATAGAGACGGCCCAAGTTGTTGACCGTGCCGAGTGTTGATGTGTGCTCTGGTCCCCATGCCTTCTCTTTGCCTTGCAGCGCCCACTGGAACATCTTCTCTGCCTCGTCTACCCGTCCTAGGTCCGTACAGAGAATGCCCAAGCTGTTGACCGTGGAGAGTGTTGATGTGTTAGTGTCGCAGGCCGGGCGTGCTCTAGCGTAGTCTGGTTTTCACGCGACGTTACCTATTCTGGGATAGCCCTGTGCACGCGCTAAGACGGGACCCCTCGGGGAACGTCTGGTAACGTAACGTAGATCCCAGCTACTCGGCCCCAATGGCTGATGTCGCACTTTCGAGTGCTTAGGTGAGTGGTCTCATATTGTGAAAGATTGGTGTATTGTTCTTGGTTGCACCCTAGCCTGGCTATCTACAGGAACCGCACGGCAAGCTTAGTAATGCAGTCCATCCTGGCGTGCGACAGCTGATTCTCAGTCTCTCTTCGAGAAAGGCCGTGCGAAGCACGGCCCTACTAGCTCAATGAACAAACACGCTCAATAAACAAAATGACGTAAAATAGCTTTTATATAGTAATTATATCATTAAACGCTTAATTTATTACTCGCAGCCCTAGTCTAGCTATTCTGGCGAGTTATAGTCATAAAATTCTATAATAGGAGATAAGTAGCCCTCGTTATTACTGCTAATAGGGCTATTTTCGAGCTGCGTCTTAGGGACATGAAACTAACTATCCTGTACTTATATTATTGCTTGTTTTTCTTTAGAGAAGGATAGCAGCGTAGGTGCGTCTCCTTTTTGTTGCAGGTGCCGCGTGTAAGGATCTATGCCGCTACAGTTAACGTACGCGACTTTAAGTGCTAAAATCGAGCTCTCTATAATAGAACGCCTTACTATAAACTTGCCTCTCTGTTCTAATATTTGTATAGAGTTGTCAGATTATCAAATACAAGGAAAGAACGATAAATAGTAGGTCCGATAACCATTGCGATCTACGGAACCTCCGGAAGCAGAGGGGCTATAGAAGAGAGCAACAGACAGAACAACAATAAATCATGATCCACCTTCTGACCAACACATTCATTAAAATTCTGACAAGAGTTCTTATATAAATCCTAGAAGCGCTTAGCTAGCGCTAGGTTATTAACTCTATACTCCTAACGCGTTAGTTTATCTAGTAAAGTTTTAATAACAGGGCCGTTAAATATAGTTATATAAGTGTCAGAATTTAATGAATCTCTTTGGTCATGATCGTGGATCAGAATTGATTGTATTTTCGTTGGTTCTGTTTTCTCTCCTTTTTAAACACAGACCTGATACATCGATGATACATAGGTGATACCGTCCACGATGCAGTATTCGTATACTTCAGTTTTTTTATGCCTCTTATCTGACAATAAGACCTACTGCGCGTAATAAGTAGGCCCTTACAGTAACGCTGACTTAACTTTCTACCCTAATTACGTACGTTTAATAGTATTTTCTTCTAAGTATTAAATCGTTTGACGAGCGCCTTTTAGTGGCGCGCGGCGACGGCAGCTTCCTGTTTAGCGGCCTCGTTCACGACCCTCTCTACAGCCATCCTACGGCAATCTCTAGCGTAAACAGGACCTCCGCTGACGTCAACTACACGTTAATTACGCCTACAACGCTCAGCGCGGGCGTGCTTAGCAGCCTTTATTTAGTAGAGAGCTTGCTCCAGCCTTACTGCGTTGTGGGCGATTGCCGAGCTACCTTTAAGCGTTGAAATCACGTCCTCCGCTTGCTCGCGTAGCAGCTACTTTCTTAGTGTATACGCAACAGCTTTCTCTTATAAATTAAGTGTACGTATCGTCTTTAGCGTACTCTATCCTATATTGCTAGGCAACTAGCAGGGTTAAGGCGTTTAAAAAGGCTAAGAGAGCTCTATAAATAAAGGCGTACCTATAGCGCCTAGGAGCTAGCGGAGTAGTTAACTATGCGTAAGAGGAGAGAGGCCCCTAAGCACTACAGGGACACTGTTGTTATCCTCCTTATTAGACGACTGCTAAGTAGGAGTTGAGGGCTCCTGTACGTAGTTAACGGCTGCCGTTACCTCCTTAGCAGCGCGGGCAGCCTCCTAAGCTCTTAGAGGTGTGATTACCTACTTAGGGTAGAAGGGCGAGAGGCCTATTTTGCGCCAGCCTCTCTTTACTATACGCGGCGTAAATATCTGCCCTCTAATTTGTAAGAGAGTTGCTAAGAAATCTAAGCGTCTAATTTTAGTTGCGCCTGTACAAGAGGCCTAGTTAAGCGTCTAAGCCTGATACTACTTTAGAGGCTGAAAACAGCCTACGTTAAGTAGCTAGAGGAGATAAGTAGTGTGTAGAGGGAGGGTAAAGAGCTGTATACGATTACTCTCCGCGTACTTTACAAACTTAGACGTAAGGTAAGATCCATAGCTATTAATAAGGAGGAGTCTCTATGTACCCTAGGCGCTCTCTGCAGTTATCTTGTTAAAGTGCTTTATCTAGTCTATAGCTGTAAAGTCGTTAGCGTAGCTACTGTTAGTAATATTTATAAAGTAATTATTAGGTAAATTGACTGCCTATTACTCTAGGATTGACTTTGCCTTAATAATAAGCATGGGCGCGATAACTCAGCTATCTGCGGAGCAGCACTCTACTATAGAAATGAGCTCTTGATTTGTCGCAGTAGGTATAAGGACCTAACGCCCGCGTCTTGTATATACGTAACAGTCCTTTGCAATACCTATACAGATCCCTATTTTACCTATATTATACTTGTTTGCGTTAGAGATAGCGAGGCGTTGTTCGTATACTTGTAACTTATTGAACCACGCCTAAAGGCCGTCTGGAGACTGCGCTAACTTTTAAGCTAAGTTAATAGGCTTTGCCTTTGTCTTATAGTACTTTATATAGGAGTTAAGCTAGCGAGATGCCTAATTGACGCCTACGCGCGGCGGATTATTATCTCCTTTATAGGCTTCGGCCCACAGCGCGTCAGCATGCTGCTGTACGAGCTCCTTTGTAATACTAAATCTAACGTCGTTAACAGCGTCGCAGAAATATTTAAGGGCGCTATCTTGCTTATCTAATAGCTTTTTATTGGCGGTACGGCAAGTTAACTTATTATTGCGGCTAAGAAGTGCGCGGCGTAGGCGTTGGCGTAGATAGATAATGCCGCGATCTCAACAGTATGCAGAGACGTTGGGCCGCCTCACGCCCTGCAGCTCCACGACCGCCTTTTCGATAATTTGACAGTCGCGAATGTACGGCGGGACCTCCTTCTCGACTTTTGGCATTTTATTTCATGTAAATTGGGCGTGTTTTGATGGCGCTGGGGAAATAGGTGGTCGGATTGTTCATTGAGCGTGTTTGTTCATTGAGCGTGTTTGTTCATTGAGCGTGTTTGTTCATTGAGCGTGTTTGTTCATTGAGCGTGTTTGTTCATTGAGCGTGTTTGTTCATTGAGCGTGTTTGTTCATTGAGCGTGTTTGTTCATTGAGCGTGTTTGTTCATTGAGCGTGTTTGTTCATTGAGCTAGTAGGGCCGTGTGAAGCACGGCCTTTTTCGGAGAAAAACTGAGGATCAGCCATTGGGGCCGAGTATCGCCTTTTATTACGGACGAAATTTAACGGACGGTGTCATGGGCTGATAGGCTACGGTCGGCTACATTTGCTGTCGATGTACAGGACAATTCCCACATTCTGTTTGTTAAGTTTTTGTTCGATCTCCACCCACCAGTAGCACTACGTACCAAAGTATAAAAAGCTGTAGCTTTCCCTGCTCCCTCTGTGTATCGGCAAGCATCTCATCGCCTTATTCCGCCCCAAATATTTGACAGGTTCCGCCGGCCATGAAAGAAGCAATCGTCCACAGCGCTGAAAAGGTTTCACTCACAACGGCATATGAGTCATTTAATTCGCTAAGCATTGAAAGGTTGTGATCATAGATTCGCCAATTCCCACACCAGAACCTGATCAGGTGGTGGTTCGGGTCATAGCTAGCGGGTGCAACCCAAAAGACTGGTACTCAATACCAATTGTTACTTAGGTCTCGTGCTAACAGCCTCTAGGAAAGCAGCGGAGCTTTTCGAAACACCACCCCATAACGCAGGAGATGATATTGCTGGTTTCGTGCACGCAGTCGGTGCCAACGTTTACGAATTCAATCCGGGCGATCGTGTTGCTGCCTTCCACGAGATGACGAAGCCGGGAGGCAGCTTCGCAGAGTACGCCGTGGCATGGCAGTACATGACATCTCACATACCGGACAATGTCAGCTTCGAGGAGGCTTCGACAATCCCTTTGGCTGGACTAACAGCTGTGATCGGTAACTACGTTCGGCTGGGATTACCGGAGCCATGGAAACCTGCGACCGAAAAAATACCGTTTCTCGTCTACGGCGCAGCGTCGGCTGTGGGAGCTTTTGCGATCAAGCTGGCACGCCTATCGAACATTCACCCCATCATTGGCGTGGCAGGGAGGGGAATCCCGTATGCCGAATCGCTGATCGATCGAACCAAAGGAGATGTGATCGTCGATTACCGCAACGGAAATGAAGCAGTGGTGGCTGGGATCAAAGATGCGCTTAAAAAAGCTGGAACCCCGGTGATCTATCACGCCTTCGATGCCGTATCGGATAGGGGAAGCCACAATGATGTAGTCGCTGTTCTTGCGCCGGAAGGCCGAGTCACCTATGTGTTCCCTCTGGAATATGCAGCTCCACCTGGGTTTAGCTATCCCAAAACTTACAAGTCTGCTGAATTCACCAGTGTTGCGGATGCCTATGGCAATAATAGACAGCAGGGATTCATGTACCTTCGATGGCTGTTCCGGATGGCGATGGAGAGCAAATTTGCCGCGCATCCACATGAGGTTGTTACAGGCGGTCTTGGAGGTGTGAGCCAGGCACTACAGAATTTAAAAGTGGGAAAAGCAAGTGCAGTAAAGTATGTTTTCAAGGTACCTGACACAGAGGGTTCCGGACAGGATTGAAGGGTAAAAAGTAACGATACGAATAACATTCATGTAACGTGTTTTACAAGCGAGTGCGCACCCCACCAACTTTCTGCGACACGTGAACTCCTATCTGTCATAGCACCCCCAACTCAAGCCCAGCCAGCTTCTTATGAGGCTGATATACACTTTGCTATCTCAGCTCTTCAGCAAAACCAATTTCAGAGTGAGGTAGTCGCTGCACAGACGTTCAATGTCTCCTCCACCACTGACGCGCTGGCAAGCCTACCCGACGCAATTGCTAGCCTAACTCAAAGAAGCTTACCTAGCTAGAAGAGGAGGTGATTATTAGATATATACTTAACCTAGATCAACGTAGATTTGCGCCTACGTACGCAGCTATATATAATATAGCTAATAAGCTACTTGCTGCCCGTAGTATAGGTTATATTAGTATCTAATGGCTATGCAACTTTATCAAGCATATAGATAGTCTTATAATGTATTTTAATTAAGTATATGATAGGTAGAGAGCTCTAACGTAGTTTATAAGCGAGTGGACACTACAAGCGAGTGGACACTCCACCAACTTTTAGCAACGCGTGAAATCATAACTCTCATGGCACCCCGAACTCAAACCCAGCCAACCTCTCGCGATGCTGATATGCACCTTGCAATCTCAGCTCTTCAACAAAATCAAATTCAGGCTGAGACAGTCGCTGCAGAGACATACAATGTCCCTCGAACTACACTCCATCGCCGGCGCGCTGGCAAGCCTGCCCGACGCGATTGCCAGCCCAACTCAAAGAAGCTCACCCAGATTTTTTTTTCCATATACGAGATTCCGACTAGAGTTAGACTAACAAGAGTAGTGTTGGCGACCCGTACACATTAGTAAATTAAATTTAACGTATTTCTTTCTTCTACTAACGACTTCTAATAATGTCTTCGTGCTTTGCAGTTGTTTTGTGTTGCGTAGAACATAAGGCCTCTCAATGGTGTTCGACTGCAACTTTCGCTTAGCTTACCCTTTTGAATTTCGTTGCCAAAACTAAACCCTTCTGGCAATAGCGAGATTATCTTGACACTAAGCCTTTCTCGTAGCGCTGAACCCTGCCTCTACCCCTTTCAATTGCGACTTGATTATCTTGCGTGAAGAGGATGTGTACATTTTCATCTTCTAGGTAGTCTGGCGATTCACATTACCCTCCTCATGCGCTTAGCTCATTGCCCACTATGCCACAAGAAACTCCGCCCAAGTCTAACAAGAGAGGCCGGCCTGCGATACACGCTTCCGATGCGGCGAGGAACCGCGCGCACGCTGAAAGCAGACGAACCGCCAGGCGAGTCAAGGTTGGAGCGCAACGAAACCTTGCATTCGACCGGTTCTACCTTCTCCACAACTTGCGAGGTCGGTCGCGGTACGCTAGTGAATTAAGAGTGTTCTTGCGTCCGCTGAACACATTGTAGAAGCTGATAGTGCCGCTGAGCCATGCGTGACTGAATCTACATCAACTAGGAGGACGATTCCACCGAGCGAAAACGATACACTCGAGCACCTTCTTCCGCCTCTCAGCCCCCTGCATAGCCCTTCGCTGGATCCTCTCCCAATAGAACTTGAAGACACTCCTAACCTGACTATAACTACCAATGAAACACATATGGAAGGGTTTGGAGAGACTGAGGAAGAGCAACTCGCGTCGGTCAATGCAGAAGCTGACGGAAAGCTAACTGAAGATGCAAGTGATCAAAGTGGTACTCAAAAATCCGGTGTGGCGGTCGACCAGATACCCGAGATATCGGCCGAGCTTGGATGTCAACTATTCAGCCAGCTCATCCAATATCGGGGCTGCTGTGACGATTGCCACGTGAAGTCGCAATGTGAACATTCAGAAAGGAAGATGCGACATTTTGGGCTTCAGGAATACTTGAATGAAATTAAGACAGCAGTGGACTATCCCGACGTTCTAGGTTCAGAAACTCTAGCATCTCGCGAGGCGAAGCTTGCCGGACATGTAGATGAAGACTCTAAGCGACACATATATTGTGGAATTCGAGGGCAAGGTCGTGACCCAGAACCAGCCCATATTTGCCTAGACGCCGAGGCCCGGGAGACGATGGTCGCTACGACCAGCTTTGACATTGACAGCGTAATCGGGTTCGGGACTAGTCTGGCTATGGCGAAGCGGGGAATCCGTTGGAATCCAACCCAAATGCCTGTCTCTGATCTCCAGTCAGATCTGCACTTGAACCACCATCAAGTGCATTACCTGGACCGTCATGGACACTCTCACACGGTGAGAAAACCAGTCCACCACTTGCCACACTACATGCTTGGACGTTTGGTCGGATTCGAGGACATATCCTTGTACCTATTCTTCCCACGCCTCTATCGGGAAGATCAGCAGTCTAGTCGTCTTTTGGATAGTGACTTTCGCACCTGGATGGATCACATCTTGCTACCTATAATCTATCGGCATCACGAGAGCTCACTTGTTCAACATTACCCGTCTAGCCACGATCATAGCCTTTCAAACTCTACTGCGCGAGGAGTAGAGATGCGGTCACAGCGGATTGATGCGGTAGCAAGAGAACAGCGACTCTCTCACTTCCTGCCACCAGGTTCTTTGCACATGGTATGGACTGATATCCTCGACGCCGTCCAGCGACCGGGCCTGCAGCAGTTCCGCGATGTGTTTATTTTCTTTGACGCAAAAAATCTGAAGACGCTCACAAAGCACTCAACATGGCTAGGCATGACAATACAGTTCCAGAAGTATTGGCTTGGCGCTATTACGGATGCCTATATTGAAGAGATGTACATTGATATTGGCAAGGAAGTCTGCTCTGCATTCAAGTCTCGCGTAGCAGATAGACCACACACATATCCAGAAAGCTTTCACGCAGAAAGCGAAGGCTGGGTCGCGGCTGAAACGGTCTTATGGAAGCGATGCTGCTTGGAGACCTTCGCTCATCGAACTCTGGATGGCCATAAGAGGAATTTTTACCCCTTTAGCATGCTACGCGATAGCGGAAGCTTAACGATTGAAACAAATCGAGGTTCGAAGTGGCGTGCTGCCGGGCTTCTGTACAGCCAGTTCTATTCTAGCATCAAGGAGATATTCGCGGCTGGAAATGTATATCCATTCACTAACCGCACCATTGAGGCGTTGGCACTAGATCCGAAGCTGCAGAAAACGTGGGAGCATGTTGGCGGTGGTCTTAGCCACAACCCTATCGCTTTAATACGGGCCTACCTTTATACCAAGCTCCGCTGTCATCACGCCATCCAAGGGTCTATGCAGAAACGCTTTGGGACGCGAGAGGAGCATCGTATTTCAAAGCAACTCTTCGCTCAGATCGACACCCAGTTTCGAGACCGGGGCCTTCACACCAGGTCAATCCAGGTACCTAGGCAAGGACGCCCATTCTACACGTACAATACCGCTACTATTCTTGAGTGGCTTCGATGGAACATTAACAAGTTCTGTGTCGGATTCGAAATGGTATACACACTTGGCGATCGTCATCTCGTGACTTGGGAACATACGCGTGTCATGCTGATGTTTCTCCGATGTCTGCAGTTCTCTTACACTGGAGGCCTGATACAAAAGGTCAGCGGCTGTTGGCAGGACGTGCGATGCAACCCTAGTACTAGCGAAACTGACGGAATCCAACGACTAGAGGGTTTAGGATTTCGTGACACAATGAGCCGATATGGATATGCTTGGTTCCTAGATAAGGTGGACTGGAAGACTCTGACCTTTCGGCTGCAACACCGCCCATATATGCAATTCAACAACCTGCCCATGCTGGCCAATTACCAAGTCCATTACAAAAATCTTCGCGACGTTCAAGCCGACTTCATCCTTCTAGAAGATTACTTTACCCTGATGAAGAAGCATTCCCTGGACAATGCGCGTTCTTACGCTCTACTATCTCTGCTGGTCGACGTCTGCCTTCGGACGTTCCGCAAGGATGTATTCCAACACATACGACTACTCATCCATCGCAGGTACCGCGCGCCTGCTCTCTCTGGAGACATAGCGCTCTGCGGCCCGGTTATGGAGAAGGTTGTGAAACCCGCCTACCTTCCACTCCATTTTGTGTCGGGGAACCGTATGTCAGCTAAGACAATAGGAGCTCTTTGCAAGTGGCTCTGGGACTGGGAAGATGGAACGTTCCTGCGCCGTCACTGGAGCAATAAGCCGTATCGAATGCTGTATCGGAGGTGCATTGATATGATCGGAATCATCTACGGGCCCGCGCAGGCTCAATCGTGGAGGCTCAACCTAGAGAGAAGGTTCATTCAGACACACTGGATTGTGCCATACCCAGAGAGTAGCTGCTTCTTTTCGCGCACCAAGAAGCAGCAATACTGCTGGTGGTCTAGCTATCACAATGACCTTGCGGAGTCATTGACTGTTTCATCAGCGAAGCACTGCAGTATTGCAGAGGTTGCGGAACTGTCTACGGATGGATGGCGATCGTCTTTGGAAACCCTACAACTTGAAATGAAGACGCCAAGGATCCCAAAAGAAGTTGAGAGGTTCTTACAAACACTACCGCCCACCAAGATTGAAGATACACTTCCGTTTCCTGTATCGAAACCACCAGTACATGGGTATAACGTTCGGTCCAACGCTCAGCGCCAGAGTAGGAAGCAATACAATAAAAACAGGCAGTGGTTAGACCATTATCTCACTACTTTTGCTCATGTACAGGAGACAGGGGATGGAGTACAGCACTTAGCTCAAAGAACCCCATATGATGCTCTGCAGCCGCGGCCTTTGGACAGAGAACGAGCTAGCTACATAGGGGCAACCTCGACGGCGGATCATTCAAGGGAAAGCGTTGTTGGCGAGCAATACGCCCATGCAATGAATCATGGAATAGGGAACCGCAGCACGGTTCGATGTGAACATGACCTTTCTTCACATGAGTTGTCAGGTCAAGAAAGGTCTCTACAGATCATGAACTTGACCAAGCAGATAGTTGGCGGCAATCTCAATCCCACTCTACCTTCATACGAACAGGTGGAACGGTGGAAAAGACGGATGCATTCTGATACTCGTCACAACCCGGCTGTTTCAGTAGAAAGAAAGGTTGGACGGCCAAGCTTAAATCTTACAGAAGAACAAAAACTTCATCGCCGTAAAGCAACACTACAAAAATCTCGACAAAAAAGGAGGTTGTTAAAGCAAGAGGATCTCCAAGTACGATTTCACGCGCTTTCAGTATTAATCGAGCAACGCGTGACCAATTCGGGATTCTAGTGTAATAGCAAATTTACAAAGCCGTTCATAGAGCTCTATTTACATTTGACTGTAGAAATGAGGACAGCACCATTTGCAACCATCACTCGCGGCGAATCGCTCGAGCTACCAATATTGACTCATTCATCCCGCTAAAGAGGCATCCACACCGTACGAAATGTATGCCGTTAGGGTGGTTCGCATATTGACCGATGCTAATAACGTGACATGGCACCTGGCGCACGCGGAACACCCTAGCCATCTACAGACTTGAGTTTATTGTGTCACCTACAACGCTGTATTTTATATGAGAGTTGTAATTGGTGGAGTAGCAAACAGACTATGTACAATAAATTGGTCTATTTCGAAATTTGTGGGAGGTTAATTTTCCGGCCATGGAGTCAGATGGCGCTTTTGAAGTGCACACCCTATATGCTTCAACTAAGCTGATTGTACGCTCTACCTATTAAGCTATGGTTAAAGGAAGTAAGGCCCGTTAGGGCTTGATATATTTTTCACAGGAGGGAATGCGGGGCAATGATATTCTAGCTTTATTCCGGGACGACTGTCTTGACCGCACGTCAATCGCCTAGCAGCGAACAAAGGCTAGTGTATAGCCAGTTCTACACAAGCGAGAAGGAGATTTTTGATGCTGCAAAGTCATTTCCATTCCGAGACGGGGCTTTAGAGAGCCTGGCCCTCGATCCAAAGGTCCGCGCGAGTTGGCAGAAGGCAGGCGGTTCAGAAAACCATCGGCAAGAGGTGCTTGAGAAATCTTATCTCGGAAGCAAATTACGCTGTGCGACAGCAATTCAAGGGTCCTTCTAGAAGTCCTTTGGTACGCGGGAAGAGCACCGTATGACGTTGACACTTGCCTTGCGTGTGCGGGAATGCCTCCAGAATAGCGGCGATTGGGTACGCGAGATCGAGATTCCTGCTGGGCCAGAGGCATTCTGGCGTGTACCTACAGCCTCTTATCTCCGATTCGTGCAGATGAACATGAATAAGTTCACTACTGGCTTCGAGTACGTACGGAGCCTAGGATCGCATGACTATGTATCGTGGGAGCATAGCCAGGTCATGATCATGTTCCTGCGGTTGTTAAAATACGGCTACGGAAGTTGTCAGATCCAACGCGAAATTGCGCTGTGGAACGATGAGCGAACTCACAAAGGTACTGGCGAGAAAATGTACGGACTTGGCTTCTCAAAAACAGTAGCGCAACATGGGTACTGCTGGCTGATGCCAAAGATTGACTGGACCCAGTTTACATTCCGCGAAGAGCTCCCAGGACGCAGTCTGTTTGGCAACGTACACATAGTAGAATCGTTTACGGCAAGATGGCGAGCGATTCGGGAAGCTAAGGATGACTTCGTGAAGTTAGAGATGCTGGGTAAATGGTTGAAGAGCTATGGATTGGCGCCTTCAGTACGGAAGTATATACTATGGCACATGAGATGGATGTGTGTGCGACATTTCCGGAAAGACGTGTTATTATCGATAGAAAGCTCGATTAAGGCTGAATTTCGCAGCAATGCAGCGCAAGGCAAGTATACACTTTGCAAAGAGAATTTGGATATGATACTAGATAGCTCTCAGCTATATCGGCTAGCGAGTGGGAACAAGATGGTCTATAAGGATCTTGACGACTTTATCGACTTCTTATGGAACTTTGATGACGGAAGAAGCCGAAAGCATTGGGATAATAGGGGATATCGGGTGCTGTATAAGCGTTGCGCGAAGATTATAGAGACTTGGTGTGACGAAGAGGAGGTTGAATGGTTTTGCAGGAAAGTAAAGACTCTCTTTCCTACCGTGAATTGGGTAGTGCCGTATCCCAATCACACTGTGTTCTGGCAGCATACAAAGCAACACCAGAGGATGTGGCTCTCCGTGTACCATCATCAGGTCCAGGCTGAAACTACGTCGAGGCAAAATATTAGATGGGCACAAGTGGTACGGGCGCAAGAAGGCCAGGCTTGGTTAATTGGGCGAAGTCAGCAACAAGTGCTGAATGGCGTGCCTGAAGACTCTAAAGACGTAGAGGTAGATATGGAGAAGGCGCGAGAGAGCATTATGCGGAAATGGCAGAGATACCGGGCTTGCGGAGCTAGAGTAGATGACATACTAGCTTGATAGATCAATATCAGCGTGGAAGCTAACCTGTAATAACGAGGTAAAACTGTGGGTATTCTAACTACAGTTAGCTGTTATCTACAGCTGCTTTATTAGGACGGGCTCCTAAGTGGCGGGGACCACGTCTAACCGAAAACCCTTGTCCAAGTGCGAGATACTGTCGTTGTCCCGCTGCTGAATGTAAATGTCTATAGGCAGGACATTTAGGAGGAAGCGTCCGCGGCTAATAAAGTCTTTGGGTCTGGTCTCGAGCGGAGCCAACACAAGGAAGATTATCCACAATATGCTTGTGAGACTATGCCGTGCAATTTAAACAGCTACTAACACAACAAGAGCTGCAAAAAACCAAATAAGAGGTGTGCTCTGTAGTAACTCGCCGTGATTCTTATTCTCGTTCTTGTTCTCGCTACCAAAGTTCACAGTAATATTCATCGCTGGCCTCGTTGACTTGGGCCTAGCCTCCCGAGTTTTGCGCGCTTTCTCAGACCCGGTCCTAGTAGGTCTCTTGTTCTTTGATCGTTCCAGGCTTCTTTTTACACCTTGTTCGCTTGATGCATTGTACACGTTCCCTGCAACTGTGTGTAGGCTAGCCCACGGCTCCACAAACAACGCTGCTGGGTCCTGAGGTTGGCTCTCTGTTGTGTTGAGAAGAAGCTGTGTAGAGCCATCTAGTAGAGGAAGGTTACTCGTTGGCAATTCCATAGCATAAGGTGCCTGCGAGGAGGGCTTGCTTGGGTTAACAAGCTCGTACACCATCTTGCCGGCGAGTAATGTAAGTTGATAGGAGGACACCAGACCCGACTGCATAGAGCAAAGAGACGGAGAGGATGCATTGCATCTGGCCTCATCAACCAGAAGGAGCGTGTAGGAGCCAGGTAGCCTCTGCTCTGTGCCTATCCTTACAGCCACGGCAGGATCTATGGTGGCTGCGGGGCCTACGTGTTAGGGTCATGTTGCTGTGCACAGCGTAGATAGCAACTCACGCTCCACGGGGATGCCAACACCGCCACTAGCAACCGCCGTGTTGAATTCTACGGTAAGATTGTCCATGGCTATGCCTCTTACAGACTGTAAAAGGCCAGCCATCAGAACTGTACGACAAGTGAAGTGCATTTTTGGTAGGCAGGCGTAAGAGGAGATAGATAGACAAATAGGAGGAGAGGACGTTTAGGTAAGAATAGACGAAAGAAAAGAGAAAGGGGCACAGCGAAGCCAAAGATGAAGGGAATGCAGCAGAGACAGATGCCGAAAGAGCGTTGGTTTTTTGTAGCCGTTACCTCGCTGCCGCATATCGCATACGGACTTGGTGTAAAGCGCAGCACAAGGTAAAGACAGCATACCTAACACTAGCGTTTCTCTACGTCCCTGCTGCATCATGCAAAGACCTTAGTTGTTAACAAAACAGCATAGCGAGAATAGCTAAACGTCCAAGTAACCAGCATGTCAGTAAATCCCGACTGTTGGGCTTGCGTGGGGGAAGTTAGAACCAGCGGTTGAAACAGTTCGCCAAGGGAGGTGCAGTGGAGATGCACAGACTGTTAGAGGTCGGAGTAAATGCACGAGCTGCGCTAAGACACTTACAGCAGCTTCTAGAAGGCTTTGAAACACTACACAGACCAGACAGGTGTTTCTTAGTCGCTGATCCTGTTACCCAATACGGCTGCTTCGTTTATGCCCCCTTCTGTTCAGTGTGGTGATTAATTAGCGCGATTGTGTCAAGTTCGGCCGCGTTATGCCGAATAGGCCGTGCACTGGGGGTGCTAGGGAAGTACCGTTCATGCCAAGGCAATGCGGGTCTAGTCATTGTTATCGTCTATGTTGCGACGTCCCCGCCAAGACCTAACCCTACGAGTTTCTTCAAGAGCCTCCCTTTTGATACAATCGTTTTCGCTGACAAAAGGATAGTTAGAAGCGTTAGTGTTTATGCCGCTGGCTTGGTGGCTAACACGTCGAAACGATGCTAGCAACTTGGCATTTAGGGGTGTGATTGTTGTCCTTATGGGAGGCATTTCTAAAGGATATAAAGATGAGCATTTTTACCCTAATCACAGCTCATATTCTTAGCATAACTCTATCATCTTTTCTCACATTTACTTACAGCTGTACATTTCTCTTACCGCTTCACATTCTCTCACGCTATCCTAGCTTGACTATCCTACAAAGATTATTTCTAGATACGCGCCTTTTGTAGATGATTTCACCTCCAAATACTCTTTCTACCTAACGTTAAGCCTACATTACTTAACGAAGCCCTTTCAACATGCGCGCATCAACAGTCGCGGCCATTTTGGCGTTTACTGCAGGCATGACTGCTAATGCCGCACCCGTTGTCCTCCCAGATGGCCTCTCTGATAGCCTCCCATCTAGGCTTCTGACAACTGTTAGCCTTGATCTACCCGCAGCTGTTGACGATCTGTAGGTTAGAAACACCGGATAATATACCAGGTTATACTAACAGCACTAGGAGCCAGACGGTCCAAGACCAGACGTCTCAGGAGGCTCAGCCAGTAGCGAAGAGAGAGCCACAGCGAGGCCGGGGCCGCGGTGGACGCGGGCGAGGCAGCCGTGTTGGTGGTATTATTGAGGGTGTAGGTGAGGGGATTAGCGTCGGAGCAGATGGACTCTTCATCGGACAGACAATCCAAGACCAGACTTCTGAGGAACCGCAGCCGGTTGTAAAGAGAGAGCCACAGCGAGGCCGGGGACGTGGTGGACGCGGGCGAGGTAGCCGTGTTGGCGGTGTTGTGGAGGGCGTAAGTGAGGGGATTGGCGGGGCAGCAGACGCAATTTTCATCGGGCAGACGATCCAAGACCAGACATCTCAAGAGGCGCAGCCAGTGGCGAAGAGGGAGCCACAGCGAGGCCGGGGCCGCGGTGGACGCGGGCGAGGCAGCCGTGTTGGTGGTATTATTGAGGGTGTAGGTGAGGGGATTAGCGTCGGAGCAGATGGACTCTTCATTGGACAGACAATCCAAGACCAGACCTCAGAGGAATCGCAGCCAGTGGCGAAGAGGGAGCCACAGCGAGGCCGGGGCCGTGGTGGACGCGGGCGAGGCAGTCGTGTTGGCGGCGTAGTTGAGGGCGTAAGTGAGGGTATCGGCGGGGTGGCGGATGGAATCTTCATCGGACAGACGATCCAAGGCCAGACGTCTGAGGAGGCTCAGCCAGTTGCGAAGAGGGAGGCACAGCGAGGCCTTTTTTTTTTACTCAGGTATGCCGCTAGGGAATGCCCCCCTCTCCTAAACTAAACCCTTTCGGGAAGTCATTGCCTCTTCCAGCCAAACCCCCTAGCATCTCATGCGACCTTTCTACGCGCACACATGTTACGCGTCAACGCGCTTTTGCTTGCCAACTTATCACGAACATTCTTCTCCCCGACTACTACAGCTTACTGATTAGCTCTATCTTACTGCGTACTCCTCGTACTTCTTACTGGCCGTAGAGCTGCTATGACGGCTCAACTCGGATTAAGAGAGCTCCTCGAGCAGCTCAATCTCCACGTCAACGAGCCTGAGCCAGTCATCATCTGTCGCCTGTGCAAATTTGCTCTGCATGGCACCAGCAAGTCCATCGCTGATCATGTGGTTGAAAAACACAACCATTCCAGGTATATAACGAAGCAGCTACGCGAACTTCTCAAACCGTACCGAGGTTCACCCCGTAACGAAACACCCCGCGTAACGCAACACTTGAACACCAAAACTCACAACTAAATTGAGGCTATTGAGCCTCACACTATAGCTGTTTTTGCAGTTTTTTTTGGTGGAGCAATTTATAAGGCCTTAAACTATCTATAGCTACTGGTATTTGATTGGAAGTTTGATTTCGCGGCCGCCACGTGACTGAATAGGCGGTAGGCATGATGGAGCACCTGCAACCTTCTCACCACTACCAGGCCTCGCAACCTGCCTTTTTCTAGTAACAACCTTTGCAGCAGTTTTAAGGCTGTTCTTATTTCCTTTTTGGGACAATTTGAGAGCTTGTTTGAGTCGTTTTGCAGCCTTGCGAGCAGCCTGTCTGGCGGCCCGATCAGCTGCTCAGTGTTCGAAATGGATGGAGGAGGATCCTCCACCTCCATATCCATAAATCCATGGAGGTTTGGATGGATTGCCAAGCTCATTGGGTCCACCCATATGACACGCCCAATGTTTACAATCTACATAATGAAAACCTTAAATAAACAGTGAATATCAAGTAAAGAGCTAAGGTCACATGAACTCGTTTGGTTAAGCTAGATATGATGGATTTTGAATGGCTATCTAATTGCTAACCTGGCTGCTATTGTCGGAGTAGAGAGACTCTTTAAAGAGGACTATCTCATCGCGAGGATCCAGCTCTAGTTGAAATGGGAGATCGTCACCGCTGTTATTAAAGATATTGGCCATCTGACTGCCACGAAGCTCCTGAGTGTGCTCTCCTATCTCTACCAACCCATTTCTCCCCCAGTTAGCGAGGCAAATAGAGGCTTCTACTGAGTCCTCTCTTAGGCGAGCTCTACGCGGGGAGATCATGTTGCCGGCCAAGCTGAAGATCCTCTCTGCCTCACTGCTCATGGCCGGGATAGAGAGGATATCAATCGCCATCCGCGAGAGGCGCGGGTACTGAGCTTTGACGGAAGGCCTCATCCAGAATTCAAAGGGCGCTAAGGTAGAGTTGTGCTCGAGGCGATCAGCAAGATAGCTATCGAGCTCACTCTCAATCATAGGTGCAAGGGAGATCTTTCGAGTCTCCTCAAGAGCTTCATCAATTTGACGAAACTTTGGTTTCTTGCGTCGTCGTCGGTTGCCGGATATCTCTGAGAGAGCCTCCTGGGATGAGATTAATGGCCCAGAGATTAGTAGTTCCTCATACTCCTTTTGGTATAGCTCTTTGACGAGAGCAACACCGCTCTGAGCGTCTTCAAGGCCCCATTCTCGCTCCAAATATTGCCGCTTAAGGCGAGGATTAAGGAGGATCGCCGCTGTGTAGGCGGGCGTGCGGTCGGTGATTCTATAGTAGTAACTTGCTTTCTGCCAAGCCTGCTCAATTGCCACCCAGACTGGCCGATCAGGGGGATATTCAGCGTAATGGAGCTTCAGTTTCTCGAGATTCTCAAGGAGGATCTTCAGGACAGGTACAACGTCTGCGAATCCACTTGCAGAGGCCTCGTTTGGCCTACTTTCAAGCTTCTTAGTTCCGTCTTTAAAGGGCTCGAATAGCTCTGCAATCTCTGCAATAATCGCCCAGTCGTCAGGCTTCATACGATTCTGGAGAATGATCCTCGTCACTGAGTCCTCAGGCCGCTCAGAGAGGGGTTTTTCGACCCGCTCTTTTACCAGATATTTAAGACGGAGTGTCTCAAGGTCTAGGAAGTGCTCAATTGCTCTACGGAGCCTTAGGGCGCGTACGATCATGTCGTAGGTTGAATTCCATCGAGTCGAGTTATTCATAATAAGGCTAAGAATCTGGGGATCGCCAGAAGCATTTGGGTGACTCTCTTCCCATATAGTCTTTTGGGCGTTATTGAACCGTTGAAGTCGTCCTGGAGACCTTCGAATCCATCGAACAATAGTCGCGAGATGGCCAATTGGGCCCTTCTTTCGCCATGCGGTAACCTCATATTTTAGGTTATTAATATTAGCGACAACGTTCTCAAACATCTCGTAGTCTGCTCCCCAGAGGACCTCTTTGGCGACAATATTAATTATATGGCCAGAACAACGGAGGCGGCGCCAGCGAGGATTCAAGCAGAGCTCCTTGCAAATAAGCTCTACTGCCTTATCGTTATTTGTGGCGTTATCTAGTACAAAGTAACCAATCCTCTCTTGAATCCCGTAGTCGTTGATAACTCTTAGAACGTCAGTGCAGAGCTCTTTTCCACCATGAGTATCAGCTAACTCTGTAAGAGCTAAAAGAGCTGATTGGCACTTGCCATCTTTGTCAACCCAGTGAGCGACAACACCATTAAGAGCCTTTATCCTTCGGGAAGTCCAGACGTCAAAGGACAGGTGGATTTGGCTGCAAGAGCTTGTAAGAAGCTTCCTAATATCCGCCTTATGCTGCTTAAACTCTTGCATAACCCACCTCTGGACTGTGCGATCAGTTGGCAATCTTGATCGATTCGAAAAGGGCGTTAGGCGAGAGAGTAGTGTTCGAAAATAGGAGCTCTGAAGCTTATAGAAGGGGATGTTGTCGAAAACCACCCATCTTAGGAGGTCCTTGTTAGAGATATCTTGATTAAATAACTGGGTGAGCTCGTTCAGGATCCGGCGCTGCACAGGGTCGTTTCTATCTAGCCTATCTAGGAGAGTTTCGTCGTCAAATTGGGCGTCGTGAGGAAGGTCTTTCTCTATCTCGAAGGTCGTATGATGGAGGTTTCTAAAGTGATCTCGGGCACTGCAGCGGCCTTTGGTGATATTAAGCTTGCAGGTTGACCTCCGGCCAATCGTATAACACGTATGGCATAAGAAATAGGTTAGAATAGCCCTCCGGCCATTGCCTTGATCCACTCGAGCCTCGAGAGGCACTCCGTACTTCCACCACCATGCGCGAGTCTTGATAGCCTTTGATGGCAGAGTGAGGCCGTCAAGCGCCGGATCATCAAAATCCACCCAGGAGTAGTCGAAAGGCGATTGAAAAACAGGTCTACTATCCTTATTGGTGCGCTGCAGCCTAGTAGGGACCAGAACGTTCTCAGACTCCAGCTCTGTGAGTGACTCTTCATCCGAGGTCAAGTCAGCTCCATCAGATGGCGGTTGTGCAGAGGGCGAAGGAGCGTCAAGGGATGATCGAGTTCGCTTTCTCGACTGGATAGCAGCCTGATAAGACGATTGCGACCCCTCTGGCGGCATTTGATTAGGTACTGGGCGAAATAGAGGTCAGTGAGTGAGGGAATGGAGAGAATCGCTGATGAGATGGATGAGACAACGTAAGAATCACCGCTGAGCACAGGCCAACTATCCACTTCACTGCGGCGACTATAGCTTCAGTATTCCCCAAAAGGATAGCTGAAACGTCTCTCATACGCCAAGAGGTCCTTCCAAACCTCCATGGCTCTCTGGAAATGGATGGAGGTCCATGGAGGTGGATTTACCTCCATCCGTTTCGAACACTGATGCGGGTAACGCCGTTAGGGAGAATTGGAGACCCTAAGGAGGTAGCAAAGGCAGTAGCATTTCTAGGGTACGAAGCTACATTTTCGACAGGTTCAGAGGTTTTAGTTGATGGGGGCCTACTATCACTCGAGAAAGGGGATCATTAGGTGTCTACCCGTCGTGTACCTCACCAACTTTCAGCCCCTCTACAAGCGTACAGCTCAGCTACAAATTAGAGTGCTATATATATGAATGTAGTAGCTTAAGCATCACCTATAGTCTCTTTTTTACATGCTGCCTAAAGAGGCTTCTGATATCCAGGCATTCATCGCCCATCTTGACAACTCTAGATGTAGTCCCTCTTTAACTTAATAAATCTATTATTTCTAGAGGATAAGTAGTATGGTTTATCTTGTCCCTTAAGCACTAGGCCTTCCTATCGCTGTATAATAGCTTAAGAGAATGCCTCGCAAAGCTGCTTGGGGGCGTGGCGAGAGGAGAAATCGATGTTCTCACGGCTGCTAATGGCCGCTCGGTCTGCTAGCGCGCACCGTGAGTGCTGCGACCGGGGCTGGATTCGCAACAAAAGCTTTATCATGGAATGAGGATATCTTTTGTTAAAGTTGGAACTTGTATTCGAGGAAATCACGCTTTCTCATCCACTCCATCCATACGTCTTGTCATCAAGATATCCATTATATACTTCGTTATAGTCCTCATTCCACCTTCTTTGGCTGCCGCACCATACTCCAATGGCAATCCACTCCTTCGCCTCCCCATGGCACTCTATCCCACTCAATGACCTTCACCACTTTAAACCCGTGTTTCTCATACATCTGCCGCCCTTTACTCGAAGCATCGAGGTAAATCACCAAACCTTCATTGTCAGCCTTCCTGATACCCCAATCCAACATCATCGACCCGGCACCACGACCCTGATGCTCTGGATGCGTTGCGAAGCTATTCAGCTTGAAGTACTGTTGGGAGGTTCCCATGATTTCATCTTGTGCGGCACGGAGAGGAGCAAACAGGGAAGCAAGAGCATCCATCCGAAGCTCTGGCGGTAAAAAGCGTGGCTTGTCATCGGTGGGCTTGGTCAGCGATGGATTTGTAGCGGGTTCATTTTTTCCTTCGTTGGGTATGTTATGCATACTCCATGCTGAGACTGCGATGGTTCGTCCGCCATTATCGGGAGGATCGTCCGTGCTAGGAGTTAAGTCTGTGTCAACAACTTTCCAGTGCCACATATTGGATTTTTTGAGATCGTGTTTTCGATCTTCTGCCGCACCACGGATTGATGACTCGCAAATTCGTCCGTTATATAAAACGACGTGGGTAGGGCCGGAGTATGCGAGGGCGCGGATACGTACCCAAGATAATGTGTCGACAGGGGTGACGGGATGAAGCTCTAGAGGCATATTTGGCTATTGACCAGGAGGATAGGGTAGTAGATATCTGTAAATGAGACAACTGAAAGCATTGAAATAATTGCCAAAAGAAGGACTCAATTTGCTGTTATAGTCTGCTGTAGGAGAGGAGGGAGCACAGATGCACGAAGAGATGAGTCAAAGATTACGGAAAATAAGCTACAGGGTAAAGACCTGCCTTTCTAGGAAATCACCAACAATTTAAAGCTAATGATCAACATCAATACGAGGATATTACGCCCAGTCTGTTCATGAGTTCCCCTTGTAGCTGCAGGAAATCGCGGCTGAAACCGAGTATGATCAAATCAATCAATGAATCAATCCAATCGTGTGTCGCCAGCCAAGCTACAAGTTTCATTTCTTCCCTTCCTACGAGATTTAGACAAATTTACTAAATCCGAGCGAATGGGTTGGGCTAGGAATCACAGAAAAACTGAAGAAGAAGATAACGTATACTATCTTCTTGGCATTCAATGTTCTTAATATCCTTATCTTTCCATAGAAGTTCTAAGGTTGTTGTAAAGTATTTCATTACCACAGAGCCTAGTATGTATCAACTGGTGCAAGCTCTTCCAATTCGACATACTCGGCGACTTGTCTCCCGTCCCATCGCTTCACGTCCTGTCGCCTTTCATCCCCGGTCTTTCTTGCAATCCTTCCCTCCCAAAGCTTGCTGCTCGAACCCACAGCGCACACTCCATAAAGATGAGCCTGCCATAACTACCACATCGCCTATACCATCTCCATTTCAACTCCTTTTCTGGAAATCCAGGTCAAGTTGGAAGCGAGCTGGAGTTAACACGCTTCGCTGTCTGATAGGCTGTACCCTTGGCGACTTCTCTGCATTGTGGATATTGCTTCCTTGTTCTCCCCTTTGCAACCGTGCATCTCTGCCTCCAATAAAGAGGCAAGGAAAGTCGAATGAAAGGAAAAAAAAAAGCTAAATGATTTCTGTCGGTGAATCTCAGTGGCATCTGGAATTACCACCTCCATTATTCTCGAGACGATCATGCTGCGCCGCGGTGTAGATCGACTTTCTTGGCCTATAGCTGCTAAAACCGCAATGGGAATGAGTCTGGTGTCTATGCTAGCAATGGAGCTTGCAGAGAATGTAGTCGACTACCACCCCACAGGGGGGGGGTGGTTGCGCTTCACGATCCACAGTTCTGGCTTGCTGCCGCGATTTCTTTAGGCGCAGGATTTTTGGCGCCTTTGCCGTATAACTACTTTCGGTTGAGGAACTACGGCAGGGCTTGTCATTGATAGTTGGGGAATGGAACCAGAGCAAAAGCCAGTTCGCGGGGACGCGCTCGGGCCACCACACCAAATCGGTACCCACAATTCGAACGCACACAGCTCCATCCAGATGTGACCAAATTGGAATAAAGTGACATTAAAATTGTCCCATTGCACTCAATATTTAGTCTGATATCCTCTAGCCTGTCTCACGGCGTTTAGGCGTCGTGGCATGGAATTGATGAGTTTGCGGATCAGTGAATCGGCCCATGCTTCCTTCAACCCCTCGCAGAACTTATCCCACGCCTCCGCAGAGTCCCCAATAGTGTCGGACTCCGGGTGGAGCTTATGGAGCCTACGCTTGAGCACCCACCAGAGGTGCTCGATTGGGTTGAGGTCGGGTGAGTATGAGGAAAGTCGATGGTCCAGACCCCGTGACTTTCAAGGTACTCCTTCGAGTGATAGGCAGTGTGCATAAAGCGCTGGCCAGGGCTGTAATGAGGGTGTAACCCTTCTTCGAGCGCTTCGCAGTAACTCCAGGAAGTGGACATATCTCTCTCCATGATAACCAGCGGACTCCTAACGCGACCGCCTGGAGTAAGCCAGATTACTCACCACCATCTGAGCTCTGCTGCGCGATGTGGAACCTCTTCAACTTTGTCGTGAATCTATTTCTCACGAAAGAATCGAAGGACCCATTCAGCGTTGGCTCCAGCCCCTCGGGCGACGCTGCACTCGTCGCTAAGCTTGATAATTGTCCTCCGCCAGTTGGAATTGCGCCAGTCGCGCGCCAAACTTGGTTCGCAGCAGAGTTGTACTGCGCTTGATCTTAGATCTGTGCTGGAAAACCCGTGCAAACAATCCTTGTAATCTATCATCATCATCGAGCACCCACGAGGTTGTTCTCTCAAAAAACTTCTTCTCCTCTGTTATCCCCTGTATCAACGTAAAGATCTCCAACTTCCGGGTCACGCAAATCAAAGAATCCTTCTTCATAAAGGGATTTTATAGCAGCCTCACAAGACTGAGCCGTTGCTGGGATCAGAGTGCATCGGACCACCTTGAGAATGCTGGAGCCGCCATGCGTCATCGAGGGGAATGGGCAGGCCGGGCACCGCGCCAAAAATCACGCTTGTCCGTCCCTAACTTAGAGGCAGCTTCAGTGGGCGGCAAGCCGCTCTTGCGCGTTTGATGCAAATCCAGGAAGGCACGCTAGCGGGGCTATCTCCACTAATTAGCAGCCCGAGGCACTCAACGTGTGATAAGCAAACGCGGCGTTCCGCGTTGGCCAAATCGCCCAGCAAAACCACTCGAATCTGCACTCACAAAGCAGCTTTAGGCGTGTACACGCGAATCATCCGCGCGAATGCGTGCCGAAGCCTTCCCATCTAGATTTAAGCGCTGCTATGGCTGTTCGTGACCGTCTCGGAGCTCGATTCCGAATGATAAGCGTAGGGGGTGGGGGCCGGAGCGGTTCGGTCCAATTGTGCTGCAAGTCCTCTCTGCCCTAGTAAGGAGCGACCCCTGCTCAATCGCTGCCCGCGGCAAGCGGCGCCTGGCGTCTGGAGTCTCGTCACTCGTGTGCACTCTTATCCACTCTCGCGCCTCACACAACGTCTGGCTGTGACGGTTTGCTATCAGCGTTTTAGATTTTATCACCCACAGCATCGCGAATGATTTCAGGCTTTAGGCATCTCTATCGATACTCGACTATAACGGAGCACATCACGCAACATCAAGCCCAGGCCATTGTCAAGTTTTCCGTTCCAGCATACGACACTTGGCTTATAAACGCTTCCGCTTCCGTCCGTGATCGGAGCCTCCTGAGCCATATCTTCAAAAACCAGCAGCCAGCAACACATGCAGTGGCCACTTTGGCCTCTTTGTTCAGACCGCCTGAGAACGGATACCAAAATCTCCTAGCAGGAACAGGTCGCTTGAGAGTCCGAATCTTCAACAGCGGACCCTACCCCCTCAAAGCTACTCAGAGGCCGAGAAACGATGGGCTGCTGAACCCTCCGCAGATACCACGGAGCGTCCAGCAAGGATGAAAAAGTCGTGAACTGTACATAATGGAGCCATTCCAGAACGGCGGCCACCGCTGTTGCACGCCACCACGGGTGGTACGAACGACTCAAATGGCTTTGCGGACACCAACGCATACGAGGTGACCCGAGCGGGCGTACAGGTGTCATTGAAGAAAACGAAGAGGGTATGTTCTGTTGGAATACTTCATGACTAAACTGACTTCGGGCAGCAATTCGCACACCGAACTAAGACTGGTTGTGGAACATGTCGGAAACGAAAGAAGAAGTGCGATGAAGCGAAACCCAAATGTAAGTTTCAAGCAAAGTACTATACCTTATAGTCGTCTGATACAATGACTAGGTGCCAATTGTACACGAGGTGGCTTTGTTTGTGAAGGCTATGCAAACAGAACGTACTGGCCGAAAAAGGGAATCACAAAGCCTCCACCACCCACACAGGCAAAGGAGCAGATCGCCGCAGTCTACAATCGGTGTCCGATTTGCACTCAGATCCACATACCCCTCTGTGGAACTGCTCACAGCAGTCACACGGCATGCAGAGCAGCAACCCCAATAGGCCATAGTGGCACTCGCGGACTGTCCATCGCCGCTGAAGAACATGAGCTTAATTCAGCAGTGGCTAGCAACTGTGGTGACAGTGACGAGAGTGAGCAAGCGCCACCACCTCTACCGAGAGTCTCGTACCCCCCTGAACATACATCGCCGTATGCCCAAGCTCCTGACGACCCAGTCCAGGAGAGGCACGCAACGCAAGGTCAGCCCGTATCTCGCTCCCAAGAGCCACCACATCAACGGCACAATCCACAACTGTACTATCACGCACCACAAAACCTAGGCCACGTGATTGCCCATACCCCATCACCCGTTATGTAAGTCATTCTCAAGTCAATGTGGGTATCCAGTCTGTTTTATCCTGGATCTCCTCTCTCTGGTTGAGTGTCGCGTGTGCCTTCAGAAATCCCTGTAATTGTCAATCAGCTCACGTTGTTTTAGAGCCGCTAATATTTCAATCCAACACTATCGGGTTGTACAGCACTCTCAGCGGCCGTCGCCGCTGTCACCGCTTCCATCTTCAATAGCTTCTCCCACTACTGCGCCGCAGGCGCTGATCCAGAAATCTGAGAAAGAGAAAATGTTGGCTGGTCAGCCCTTCTTACCATTTGATAGGCAGTTGGTGGACGAACGTGCACATTGCACAAGAGCGGTATATCAATTCAACAGTACTGCCAACGCCACAGTGGTTATCGCAAAGGAAGAGCTCGGACGCTGTCTCAAGACCATCATAGCAGCAAGATGGATACCGCCCCATGCTGAAGAGCGTCCTATAATTGGTCACCTTGGCAGAAACGTGCACGTTATAGCACCTTTCCACTGCGAATATGGCTACAATCTCTCTATTGCTGATAACGTTGTTATCGGATCAGACTGCCAACTACTCGACTCTGGCTCCGGCTGCCGTTCATTCCGAGTATGGAGCGACGACTTTGTGCCGGAATGTTGACGGCTAAGAACTCAATTTCGCAGCTGGCAGCATTCCTCCATCGATGAGATTGTCCTTGGTAACGGTGCGGGAAGTTTTGAGAGGCTTCACAACCTTGTTTTCTTTATATTTGAACTTTTTCCGAACGCGAAATAGGCATTGTGAAAAGTATATTGTAGGTTGTAGAGCTATGATAGATGTGGTTTTGACACGTTGTGTTGGGGCCGGGTGGGCCTCGGCAAAATCCAGGACTCAATAAAAACGAGCTTCTTCGTAGACGTTAACGATGATTCGACACGCGTTTTGCGGTCATCAGTGTTATTTGCCGACTGTTCCATTGGCAAGCGTGCACGTGCCACCATGGGCCAAGCGTGCTAGTCTTTAGTCGCGCATTCACGCAGCATTGTTGCAGCCGCTGTACAGCCTCATGGCTACCCGCTTGAGGTCTGATGCGCCGCCATCGCCAAACCCAGAATGTGAGACGGTCCACCAGAGCCAGCTTGCGACTCTCAGAACGCTGTTTTACTGTCAAGATATCCGGAGCTATATTATTAGCTACTCGTTCTCCTATCCCTAGGCTGACGTCGACAGTGAAACGGAAAACTAGCTGCCACACTGTCGTCGAGCCTCTTCTGTCTCTTTCCTACCGCACGCGGCCATCCCGCATCCATATGAGTCGATGCGTCTTCTAAAGTACAAAGAAGATGGAGAGCTTACTATCATTAGCTTCGACGATAACGCGATACCTCCATATGCCATACTTTCACACACTTGGGAGCCGATGATGAAGAGGTGACTTTTGCGGACTTTGTAAAAGGCGACGGCAAGGCTAAGCCTGGCTACGAGAAGATTCGCTTCTGCGGAGAACAGGCACGGCATGATGGTCTGCAGTACTTCTGGATTGACACATGCTGCATTGATACATCAGACAAGGCTGAGCATTCGTGGGCTATCAGGTCCATGTTTCGTTGGTACCAAAACGCGACGAAATGCTATGTATACCTATCAGACGTATCAACAAGGAAGCGGAAAGCCAGCAGTATACTTACCGGATCTACCTGGGAGCCTGCTTTCACGTCAAGCCGATGGTTCACCCGTGGTTGGACGCTTCAAGAGCTTCTTGCCCCGCGTATAGTCGAGTTCTTTTCTAAAGAACGTGAGAAGCTTGGTGACAAGGTGACGCTAAAGCCATTAATCTACAAAATCACTAGTATACCGCACGAAGTGCTCAACGGAGCTCCTCTCTCCTGCTGTAGCGTCGACGAGCGGCTGCGGTGGAAAGGCGACCGGGAGACCAAACGTGATGAAGATGCGTGGTATTCATTATCAGGCATCTTTGGTATTGAGATAGCGCGGCTTACAGCGAAGGGGCGGCAAGCGCGTTCAGACGTCTGATGGACGAGATCCATAATGGGGAAAGATGCATTCAAGACATACGGCATACGGATCCGCGTGACGACAAGAAGCGTATTGAAGATACAAAGGGTGGGCTGCTAGTAGACTCCTACCGATGGGTTCTCGACAACAATACCTTCCAGCAATGGCAACAGGACCCGCACAGTCGACTGTTATGGGTAAAAGGTGATCCTGGTAAAGGCAAGACGATGCTGCTCTGCGGCATCATCGACGAGCTGCACAGCTCGATGCCTCGATCCACCCTCCTGTCGTACTTTTTCTGCCAAGCGACCGATTCGCGCATCAACAGCGCTACTGCTGTGCTACGCGGATTGCTGTACATGCTCGTAAACCAGCAACCGTCACTTGTATCGCACATCCGCAAGAAGTACGATTACGCAGGCAAAACCTTGTTTGAGGATGCGAATGCATGGGTAGCCCTGGCAGAGATCTTCGTGGACGTGCTTCGAGACCCAGGCCTGAGCACGACGTACCTAATCGTCGACGCACTAGATGAATGCATCACTGATCTGCCTAAACTGCTTAAATTTGTGGCAGAGCATTCATCTGCGTCTCAACGCGTCAAGTGGATTGTCTCTAGCCGTAATTGGCCAGACATCGAAGCAGTATTAGAGCGGGCCGGGCAAAAAGTAAGAATGAGCCTTGAGCTAAACGCAGAGTCGGTCGCCGCGGCGGTCGACATCTTCATCCAGCAAAAGGTGGCCCAGCTGGCGCAGGAAAAGCAATACAAAGTAGAGATTCGACACGCCGTGCTCCAGCATTTAACGTCAAATGCTAACGGTACCTTTCTCTGGGTAGCGTTAGTATGCCAAGACCTGAAAGCGACACCAAAATGGAACGTGCTAAAGAAGATAGCGCTATTCCCGCCTGGGCTAGACGCTTTGTACGAGCGGATGATGAACCAGATTGGCGAGTCAGATAGTGCTGAGATCTGTCAGCAGGTACTCGCGTCTACTGTGCTCTTCTATCGACCTGTTACGATCCCCGAATTAATTACGCTCGTGCAACCGCTCGATGACTTTGTCGATGATCTAGAGTCAGTGCGAGAGATTATTAGCCTTTGTGGATCATTCCTTACTCTTCGAGAAGACACGATCTATTTTGTGCACCAATCCGCAAAGGACTTCCTACACACAAAGGCGTTTGAAAAGGTTTTTCCAGATGGCACTGAAATCGTCCATCAGGAAATCTATTCGAGATCGCTAGCAATCCTATCTAGGACATTGCATAGGGACATATACGGACTTGAAGCATTAGGATTTCCTGTCGAAAACGTCAAACCGCCTAATCCAGACCCATTAGCAGAGTCGCGCTATCCCTGTATTTACTGGATCGATCATCTCTACAACTCAAAACATGAGTCTTGTGCGCGTAGTATTAGCGATGTACAAGTTACAGCCGTTCTCAATCAGTTTCTACGGAAGAAGTATCTCTACTGGCTAGAAGGACTTAGTCTATGTAAAAGTATAGAAAAGGGTGTAGTATTAGTATCCAAACTGTGGTCACTTTTGCAGGTACAGCATTCAGAAATTATTACCTCTAGATGACATACTACTTCTAGATGCTAACGTACGTAGGAGATGCGGAACCAAAATGAACTTACTCAGCTTGTTCAAGACGCACGACGATTCCTTATGTACCATAAAGGGGCGATTGAGAGGTACCCCTTCCAAACATATGTCTCTGCGCTGTTGTTCAGTCCAACGGGTAGTTTGATTAGACAGCTGTTTCAGCACGAAGCGCCAGGAGCAATCACTATTAAGCCAGCTATGAGTGACGGCTGGAGTGCGTGCCTGCAGACGCTCGAGGGCCATAGCGACCCTGTCAAGTCAGTGGCCTTCTCGCACGACTCGGCCCAGCTGGCGTCGGCGTCAGACGATAGCACCGTCAAGATCTGGGATGCGAGCAGCGGGGTGTGCCTGCAGACATTCAATATTGGCAAGGCTCTTCATAGCTTATCCTTTAACTCTACTGGCTCCTGTCTTTATACTGAAATAGGTCCTATTAATCTTCAGAGCCTAGAAGTTCCTAGCATAAGAGATATCGCAGAACCTAAAAGCTCCCTGCACGTAGGCACAAATCTTAGCTCAGACGACATATGGATTAAGCATGCTGGCAACAACATTCTATGGATACCATCTGAGTACCGGCCATCATGCTCGTCGTCAGGGAATATGGTTGCAATAGGCGTTGGCTCTGGAAGAGTATGGACTTGCAGGATTAACCTTCGACTTAGGTGATATGTTATTAACAACATAAAGATCAGCGCGATCCCAGCGGCTTCCTGACGAATAAGCTACTTACGGGGGCATGATTCAGATTCAAAAGATATATACATCCCTGCTCCAGAGGGTCCTCGGCATTCTGATCGGCCTTATTAGCCCTAGCCATAAACTCATCAAGCTCAGAGGTGAGTTTTGTACGCTTCCTTCCTCGCGTAATAGACGCTGAAGTACTTCAGTACCGATTAGTCGCCAGTCGTCAGTCCACTGGTTTGGTCTGTGCCTAAAGAGCGGCATCTGCTGGCTGTGGTATTACTTCAGGAACTGTACAAGGGTTGCATTGTATGGACTCTGATCGTGACAGATATATCTAAAATAGAGATAGTTTCAAGTTTATTGAGACTTGCGTCAAATGCGGAACAGCATTAAGGTCCTCATACCAAGAGACGTTACCTACTTTGATCCGTTTGCGGATTCGCCACAATCCCGCTTGCAGACTAGTTGCTCTGTGCGATCCTCTTTGTGCGCACGCATCACGCAACGGAATTAGCCTCTCCCCGAAGTTTATTTAACTTAGCTTCCTATTTGTTTCCTCATCGTTTTGAAAGAACATACCCCTCGTGTTCTTACACCAAAATATCTCTCATCTTATTAAAGCGTCGTCCATGATGGAATATGGGGCAGCTTGGTCTCAAACTCGTAATCAGGACCTACCTATCATCGAAAGTCAGAACTTGGCATGTGTCACAACTCCTGAGCAAGTGTATCAATGTCCGGATCAACGACACTCACCGCACCGAGCGCGATCTACCCAAACGATTCGCCAACCTAGTAGTGTGCGGATAAAAAATTGTTACGCTACATCGAACAGCACTCAGATTTTAATACTTCCGAACGGCGCTGTGATCGAAAACGTCACAGTGGGATCAAGATCAAGGCAATTGTTGGGAGAAATGTGTGGCGATTTCCTTCTTCGTGTTTTGGCGGATCCTGGGATAATTCAGGAAATTTCGTACCGCACGACATGCCAGAACTCAGCAGGTGTTAGGTACCCTAAGTAGACGAATCAACATCAGGAAAACCAAAAAGAAGAGGAAGATTGGGAGATGGTCGAGTGTGAGGAGCGGGTGGGTAGCTGGTAGAGGTTCGCGGACGTTAAAATTTACGCCTCGCGCGTATGGCCATGGATATCTGGAGAAGAAGGACTGCGTTGGTGAGGAGGCTCCGCTGCTCGCAGGATATGATTCGCATGTGGACTCGACGTTCCTCTTAAAATCGTCTACTGTGTATGTACAGTATATCTCTTATTCTTACTCGATGCAAACAACCCCCTTTATACGAGAATATAATATGACAACGCCAGGCTTCCGGCCCATTCCTCAATCAAGTGATGCTGATGACAAAGTCTCGTTGGCTGATCAATGTTGTTGACCAATCACCAGCGGCTACGGGTTTCCCATATTGTAACGGTAAGATAAGTTGTGTCCTGGCCGACGCTGGTGGGAGACGCAGCGATGTCACCGCTTGATGCAACAGGTTGCATCATGCTGAGTCGATCCGTTCGAAAAGGAATGGCCACTCCTCGACGATGAGTGGTGTTGTTCGTAAAGGGAATAGTCTCGTCTGAATGACATGCGGTCTTGCTTGGAAGACCAGTGGTTGCACGGCGGTCGAACCTACCGACACAAGCAGCGGGACAGTGACCCAGTCACCATGGAAAACGCAACTCGGCGTGTACTATAATGTATTTTTTTGTCCACAATACAGTTTCCTCCTCCTCTTCTTCTTCTTCTTCTTCTTCTTCTTCTTCTTAATAATTCATTTACCCTGACCTCTCCCGAGTTGAAGCTCTGAACTGGGAGAACAAGTGTGATAATTCCTTCACTGTCTATCAGTTAGAGGCCTATGTATACATAGGACTCCAATAGGGGTGTGTTTGAGATTGGCCTATCACTGATTGTGATAGGCCGTCACATCACATCACCGTTTGTGATTGTCCGTCATTTTCCCTCTTTGTTGCAGGTTATTGCGGCAAGACCTCGCCTTGGGGTTTCCCTCCCAGCATTTCTACGGTGCTGTTAAATGCCTCACCTATCTTGCTCCGGAGCTGCTGCCTGATTTCTTTCAGTTTCGGGCAATCCACAACACATGTAACCGAACTCCGCCCAAATTATGCTTCTCTTTTACAGCTGCAGGGTGACTCTTCACTCCTGTCACATCTGTAAAATTCCTCTGGATAGTGCTTGTGCTAAAAACATTTTCTTTATCACTAGAGTCCTTTGTAATATCCTTTAACACACCTGCCTTAATAGAGAGATCTTGCCAGGGGAGGTCCTTTTCATCAAAAGGGAACTCATCTAGGAGAGAGGCAATTGCCTCTGCATCTTGTGCACTGAACTCCTTTGGCCGGCCCCGAGTTTCGGGCTCATCTGAATTTTGAAGGCGGCGAACTCTCCCTGATCTGAGGACGCGGGAAGACGTTAATGTTGGTATCTTTAAGACCTGATGCATATCCTCTAAGGAGCAGTGAATCTTCTTTACCTGGCAGAACCAGAGTATAGCAAACACGGCTGAGCGTTGAGGTGTTGCAAGCTGCGCGTCGTCATCTGAAGCAACTACAGGCGGAGGGGTAGTAAAACGAGATCTAAGACGACGCCGAGGCTCTCGAGGCATTTTATTCGAGTCAATTATCATCTAAACAAGCTGAAATAAGGTGTAAAAAGGCGTTGCTGTGATGTTTTCTTACTCATCCTCGTATAGATGTCGGGAGTACAACCGTATCGGTCCTCCCGCTCTGAAGGATTTTGGGGTCCATAACGCCTTCTCAATGCCCTCTTGGCGCTCGTATAAATGCTGTCCTAGCTTGGCCAGCGGATGGTTACTTGTCAAGTTCCTCGTAACTACTACTAATATACCACGGAAAATTTATCCTGTGTGCGGTGAATTATATCAGAATTGCGTTGGAACAATGAATGGTGCACAGTACCCTGCGCCGCTTCCAGCTGAACCAGGGACACAACCAAAGAAGCGGAAAAGTCTTACAGCGACTGAAAAGAACCAAATCTATCAGTTCCATATCAATAATCCTCTTGTCACTCATGGAAGAATTGCAGGTAATTTTCCCGTTGCGACCATCACGTGCGCCATGTGCTGACCGAAGATTCAGCTATCTTTGGCGTGGAAAGGAGGTGGGTTGCAACCTCCAATGATCACACCTCCCGGAGATTCATATTGACGCTCCATTTAGCACTGTTTCCAAAGTCGTACAGCAAGTGCATTACAAAACGAATGCGACCCAGGAAAATGGTGGCTCAGCCTTGGAAGTACAGTCTACACCAGACATGACCGAGCGTGCATTAAGGGTGGAAAACCAGCTGCTCTATTGGGCACACGAGGCATGCAGATCCGGTATTCATGTCACCCGCGACATGATACGAACGCAAGCTGCGTGTCTCGCAACCGAGACATCGCCCTATTCTACTATGCACCAGAGCGCAACTCAAGCTTTGAGCGGGCTTCCTAGTGACACTCTTCCTGAATCAACAAGATTCACGTCCATTCCAGCTGATGGCTCCACAAGCCTACCAACTACCCTTCCAGACTCGGCATCCATAGGGTTATCGTATTTTTCTGATTTCGACATCGATCTTTTCGCCCGTCATTGCGACCTCACGGTCCCACAGGGAGGGGAAAGTTCGAATGAAGCCTCAACTCCGGCCATAAATAGCCCATCTTTGACTATCCTGCAAACTAGCTTCCCTTACAATACACTTGGCCAGCCTGCCTTGCACGATCCTGGGCACGATCACCATGCCATCGCTTGTTCACAGCCACAAAAAAGTATGGCCTGCCAAAGTCAGACATGTACTGAAACACACGTTGGAACAATGGATGCGATATGCTCACAGGAGGCTAGGCGAGCGTTCAACATTGTTGAAAGTTACGTTTCGAATTCGCCGAAGATGACGGCACTGGACCAGCTTTGCCTGAACCACGTGAAGGCACGCTTGGATGGATAACAATTGATTTAAATCAATCCGGGGTCTTATAGAGCAAAGGATGGAATTTTCGTGTTAAAAATCTCACCGTTCAGCCTCTTCAGGAATCCTCCGTTCCATGTAAATGAGCGTTCAGGAGTAGAAAAGAAAAGAATTAAGCGCACACAAAAGAAGAAATAATCGGTCCATTAACCTACCAATTTACGGCTGCACGTTACTACCCATGGCACCTAGGTGATCTTCTTCAAAACGGTTGCCGAAAAACTCTAGTACAGCTTCTAAAACAAATTCGACTTCATCGTCGGTCATTCGATAAAACAGAGGAAGGCGTGTCAACCGCGAGCTCTCCTTAGACGTGTACCGGTCCTCTCCATTGAAACGACATCCAAGCTTTGTGCCAATGTCAGGCTTGTGCAACGGTGTGAAATGGGTCGCTGTGCTGACTCCCTTCCCTTTCATAAACTTGCCAAAGGCGTTCCGTTCTTCTGAATCGCTTAACTTCAGCCAGAATATGTGCGCGTTGTGTACGCTTCCTGGAGGTTGTTTCATAGTCTCAATGTGGCCACTCTGTACCAAAGGCTGTAGGCTCTCATGATATGCGTTCCAAATTTGGAGACGGCGTTGCACAATTCGCTCAGACTGATCAATTTGCGCCCACAGATATGCGGCCTGGACCTCGCATAGGATAAAGTTGCTGCCTAGAGATTTCCATTCATATCCACCGCCAGTTTCGCCACGGAAAAACGCACGACGATTTGTGCCATTGTCGTACACGATTTCAGCTTTCGGAACGAGTGATGGATCGTTGATGAATATGGCTCCACCCTGACCACCTGCGGTCATATTTTTCGTGCCGTGAAATGACATGCAGCCAATATGCCCAAATGAGCCTAGCTGCTTCCCTTTCCACTTTGCCATCGGACATTGCGCCGCATCCTCGACAACCAAAAGATTGTGTCGGTTCGCAATGTCCATGATTGCGTCCATGTCGCAACCGATCCCAGCATAATGCATCGGAACAATGACCTTCGTTCGATGAGTGATTGCAGCTTCGATGAGACTGGCGTCCATATTCATGGTTTCCTTGTTAATGTCGACGAATACAATCCGGGCCCCGCGTAAGAGGAATGCATTGATTGTGGAGACGAATGTGTAACTTGGCGCAATGACTTCATCGCCTGGTTCGAGACCACAAATAAGAGCTGCCATTTCGAGAGCGCGCGTGCAGGAATTGGTGAGGAACACAGTGCTATTTTCTGTTTGGCTTTCCAGGTGGCGGACAATCCGGTCTGTAAACTCGCCACCCCCAGGAAGCATCGCACCCTTAGACGCTGCGGTTCGGACATGCCTCAGTTCCGTTCCCACAAGAGCAGGTTCATGGTAGGGGATGGCCGGGTTTGCTGAAGCGCTTGGTGACTTTGTTACCTGTTTCCCGCGCAAATCATTCTCGAGACTCTTTGAGGTAAGAATGGATTCATTGGGTGTGATTTGAACGATTGAAGGAGCCATTTCTTTGTTTGCTTCAGGGTGTTTATTTCCGGGCGAGTATAAGACTATGTTGAAAAGTGATGATCCAATCTGGTATATGGACAAGTAGCGACGTGTAAAGAGTTTAAATATTGTATCTCGTCTATTGTTTGCCCATTGTAAATCTACTTGACCCAATCTCGACTCAATACACTGAAGTCAGTGCCACTCTGGTAAATGTGGAAGGGAACCACTGGGACAGTGGCACTATTCTTGAACTGGTATAGTTGCAGTGTCTGTATCACGAAGTTAGTGATAGTACAGAATACGACTACAAAATGCACGTCTTACGTCAGATTCGTTGTCTGCCGTTGTAAATCAGGAAGGATTTTCAGCGATCAGCACGGGTACGCACTCGGAGAGCATTTGCCCGAGGACGGCTCGGTGAAAAGGTTATCACATTCTAGTGATACCAGCAGAGTGTCTTTAAAGCTTTGCTTTCCATACCAACCAATTTGGGCTGAAGTTCAGGGAATGGAAATCGAAAGTTAATGTTTTCAAGTTGCCACACATCAGCATAAGAATTCGCCATCCATTGCTTCTCGTCAAAACAACCCCGCCACAGACCTGTACGACGAAGCTTTTACCAGATCCTTTATCAATGACAACGAAAATGAACGGCACTCCTAATGACGCACCGCTTCTCCCGGAGGAAATTGAGAGCGCTGGTTGGAATCTTACTGACGTGGACCGAATGCTCCTCAAGCAAACCGACGAGGAGTACGAGCCGCATGATTGGGAGGAGTTGAAGACGATCGTGGGTGAGTTTCTGATGCCGTGTTGATGAGTTCACAACATGGGGCTTACGAAGCTGAAGCCGAGAACAAACTTGACCTCTTCAAACGCCTCCCTTCTCACCTTCGCCGCTACTTACGGTGGTCTGCCGTCATCAAAGCCCAGTATAACGGCATTCTCCCATACATCTGCAAGGAGCGTCTCCAATGGGAGTACAACGAGTCCGGGATTCCTTTCAAAGGTCCCATTCCCTTCGCTAGCACGTCTGACTACTGCATCCGCTTTAACGACTGGCCATATGGCGTCGCTCCTGGTATTCGCCACTTGGTTGTTTGGCTGAAGACGCCTTTCCCCGTCGGCAAAGATGGGGAATTGACTAGTGAATCTCGTGCTAGGATTGAGACCTTTGTCAGCGCTACTTTCACGCAGCGTTTGGCGGGGGATGAACATCTCAACGCACCTGAGGATCGAGTGATCTGGTTCAAAAACTGGACTGCACTGCAGAGTGTGTCAGCCCTTGAGCATTTTCATGTCATGGTGAAGGATGTGCGTAAGGACTTATTGGAGAGTTGGATTGGGAAGGAGCACATGGATACTATTGCCTAAGGCGTTGATAAATGACGCGAGATAGAATAGCACTGAATGACGCACTCCTTTAAGACCGGAATTACACAAGACTTTGCGTGCATAATTTGACCCACCGAGCCAATTTGGTACAGGAGTAGTGCTTAGTAGCCCGGGCAATACTTGTCCATCTTGAACGGCATGAGACCTGGCTTGCGTTGCAGAAAACTAAGTGTCATGCATGAAGTAATTAGTTTGCATATATCACCAAGTGGTGATATCTTATTCCTGCTTTCCAATGATGTCGTTACTTCCTTTGGGTTCCACTTCTCTTGGCCATTTTGCAAAACTTGTAATCTCGGAAAGGGACCCAATCAACTCAGCTGCGTTAAACGGCTGAAATGACAAAGGAAGTGTATAAATGCAACAGAATTAAGCATAGAGATCAAAAACACTGCTATTCACTAAATACCTGCGGCGCTTCAAAAACTGTTCCAGACACAGAAACCATCCCAACGTACTTCAAAATGCTTGTTAACGGGGAGTTTCCGAAGGTGGCTACTCCAATAAAAGACGACACAGTACAAGTCAAGAACGGAATCTTTGCTTTCAAGCCTCAGGACGGCATTCGAAACATCCTGATCACAGGAGGCGGAGGGTTCATGTAAGCCCTTTGTATCGCTCGACCAAGTTTGGAATTAACGCTGATATGCAATGAAGCGGATCCCAGTTAGCATACGCTCTTGCAGAGACCTATCCTGACTATCGAGTAGTTGTGTTTGACCTGTTCAACTACACAGGCTCTCTCAACAATCTCGATCGTGCTGTACAGAACCTTAGTATCTTCAAGGGCGATATTGGCGTCGATGAGGACATGAGCATTGCAATCATGGCCTACAATATCGATGCTGTTATCCACTTGTCGGCGCAGACTTCGGTCGACGCGTCTCTCGCCAAGCCATATGAGAGCTCGAAGGCCAACGTTGTGGGTACCAATGTCGTGCTTGAGAACTGTCTCAAGCACGGTGTTAAAAAATTTGTGCATATGAGCAGTGCAGAGGTGTATGGAAACGCGGGAGCTGGAGCAGGAGGATTCCGCGAGGATATTGCGCTGAGCCCAGTAAATCTTTATGGGGCCAGCAAGGCTGCCAGTGAGTTGATTGTTCGAGCGTACCAGAACAGAGGTCTTGATACGATCATCGTGCGGGCTTCGAATGTCTATGGGCCGAAGCAATTTCCTGATAGTAGGTCTATACAACGAGCCCAACAGTGCTACGCTGACTGAGAGAGAACTCATCCCTAAGTCTATCACACTGCTGCAGCATGGGCAGCGAATCACCATTCATGGCACTGGAGAGGATGTGAAGCGTTGGCTCTACATTACTGATGTTAGCAACGCGTTCAACGTGCTCTTGCACCGTGGCGCCCCTGGCGAGATCTACAACTTGGGGTCTCACCATGAATCCACCAACTACAATCTCTGCTCGAGCATCATTCAGGCAATAACGGGCGAGGACGAGGTCGAAGTATGGATGAACAAGGTCCCAGGACGACCCGTTGTGGGCAAGCCATTTGGCATGGATTTCAGCAAGCTGGAAGAACTCGGCTGGACTCAGCTTGTCGGCCTAGAGGAAGGCGTGGAGAGAACAGTGAAATGGTATGGTGAGAATGCTGCCAAGTGGTGGGGCAACCTGCCTAAAATTTTAGGCGTTGCGCCAAATTGAGTAGGTAGCCAGATCGCTGGGTCCTCTTTCCTTTGCGTGTCCGTGGATTACATAGTAAGCGTACCAAATCAGAATCTCAGAGCCAGTAACACACCATTTTCCGCCCTCGTGGAGCTTAGTCTTGCGCACCGCGCCGCGCATTTTAAGCTTAGTGGCATGCATAATAGTCAAATCCAAACACTGTGAAATGTGACATAGCTTTACTCAACAATAATTCCATCTTGTAGGCGCGACGGGAGCATTTCTTACACGTAATGTGTTTGATATGCATATCGCTTGGGCTAGGAGATGCGCTACAGTAAAACCTTGAGTCTAGTGGAAGGTCATTGAGCCCTATAGTTACTTATCACTATGATAGGAATAGCCTAAGCTACCAATTTGCTTCGCTCTGCACCTACTACCTTCGGTTTGTATGTGCCTAGCCGAATGATCCTTCGCACGACAAGGTGATTGTGGTCCAAGCATTACGACGGGGTTAGTATTTTTTGAGTTTTGGGCTCGTGCTTGCATCGCGTGCGAACATTAACATTGCAACGTTATAAAACTAAGTCTCTATCTCTCCCTTACAACCTTTAAATAAGTATAGTAAACTGTTGCAAACCTTTTTAATACAAGAAGAATAAAGTTATAAAGCTTCCTACAGCTTCTTGCATAGAAATGCACGGCACGGCGTAGCGCGCGCTCTGAACTATTAATCATAAACATGTCAGATACAAGGTGCGTGCCTGGAAAGAGTGTGTTGTTAGATCAAAAGCACAGCAGCGAGGGTACGCGACACTGTATTGTAGTACAAAGCTCGGGTGTAACCACTTGGCACACACACACACACACACACACACACTACATAAAGGAGAAAATCAGGGAACAACAAAAATACAACAATCATCATCAGCACCCGATCGATCATCTTAATCATGAAAATCCAAGTGCATTTCAGCATGTCATCTGACAATAACTTTAAGTTGCTTGTCGATTTCAGGGTTCAGAGCGTGCCCAGCGCCGTGCCGTGCGCCGTGCCGTGCGCCGTGCCGTGCGCCGCGCTGCGCCGCGAGCCTCACGATATTCTAACTTACTTAATTGGATAATAAGCAGTCTGTGCGCAATAACATCATAGTCCTCTACCTTCCCTGTCGCCTAGGCTGTTGCGGTTGCCGGGTGCCTAACATACGTCATTCACCAGATTCGACGGTACATGCAGGTTGAGCTTAGCTCCCGCGTACCCGCCCAGGCGGACATCGGGGAAAGTCCTCCCGACGATCTCAGCTTCGCAAAATCTCGCTAGAAGTGAGTTAGTGTGCGGGTTCGGGTCGACGCCCTGCAGGGGGGCATAAGGAACGTCCACACCGGTCAGCCAGCCTTGTCTACAAAGTCTACGCAGATTTTAGGTTCGGCCACCAATGTATCACTTCTGCTCAGGGAATCCAGCATCGAGTCCTCTGCCTCTTTTAATGCCCTCATCTAGTGGTCGTGTTAACTCGACTCTTATGCTGATTTATCTCCCTCCCAGTACCTGGTCCCCTCGATAACATGTCCTCGCAATCCCCCGACGCGCAGGAATTGCGCAGCATTCCACGGCCGACAGATGGGCCAGATGAGCTTCTAAAGCAAAGGTGGAACGATCCTCCCATCAACAAATGGCGCGTGTTTGCCACTTTCATCACTTTTGGCATTGTCGGTGCGAGCGATGGTGTCTATGGTGCCCTCGTCCCTTCCGTACGTTTGTCTTCACCATCATTCAGAGATTAACCTCTCTCTATCACCGTTTTAAGTCGACTCACATCTTATATAGATCCGCGATGAATGGAAACTGTCGAACACCGTGGTATCACTGATCTTCATGACCCCTTTTTTTGGGTACACCATTGCCACTCTCACGGTCTCCAAGATTCACATGTCGCTAGGGCAACGCGGCATTTCCATTACTGGGTCTTTGTGCCACCTGATTTCTTTCATCGTCATGGCCGCCCACCCTCCTCACTTCGCAGCATATCTCATCTTCTACATCTTTGTCGGTCTCGGAAATGGTCTTCTTGACGCTGCATGGAATGCGTGGATAGGCGACATGGTCAAGGCCAACACGCTGATGGGATTCCTTCACGCCTTCTATGGTCTCGGTGCAACGATTAGCCCCACAGTCGCCACGAATATTATCGAGGCAGGACTTGGATGGTGGATATTTTACTGGACTCTGGCTGGCGCTGCCGTACTCGAACTCTCTTGTGCCGCCTTATTCTGGGGAGAAGGCGCGCAGCAGTACCGTATCAAAAACCCAAAGCCGAGCGCAACCGGCAAGTCCAGGACTTCAGAGGCAATAAGGAATAAGGTGACCTGGGTGATTGCACTTTTCTTGTTCGTGTACATGGGGGTTGAGGGTAAGTTTTAACAAGTAACGACGCTTCAAGCCGTGCAGCTGACCTTGTTATAGTATCCATTGGAGGATGGATCGTGGACTTTATGATGCATGAACGCGGTGGAAGCCAACTCCAATCTGGCTATGTGGCTACAGGATTCTGGGCGGGGGTTACGGTCGGGCGACTCGTTCTGGGTCCTGTTAATGAAAGTCTTGGTAAGTTTCCACAATCCATGCTTCTTTTTATCATTTGGCTCTTTTGGAGGTCGTTGTAGCTCACAGAAAAATGCAAATAGGAGAGCGCCTCGCAATAGCCATCTACCTCATCACCTCCATCGGAGTACAGCTCGTATTCTGGCTAGTTCCTAACTTCGTGCTCTCCTCCGTTATGGTTGCCCTGCTCGGCTTTTTAACCGGACCTCTCTTCCCGGGAGCAATCGTGGTTCAGGCTAAACTACTTCCGAAGCATCTACACACTCCTGGAATTGGTTTTGCGTCTGCGTTTGCGGGTGGCGGTGGAGCGATACTACCTTTCGTTGCTGGTGCAATTGCTGGGCCACACGGCGTGAAGACATTGCAGCCTTTTATATTGGCGCTACTAGTAGCTATCACGATATTCTGGATGCTTCTTCCGCGACAAAAGAAGGCGACAACTGAGGACTAATAAGGTTACGATCATTTAGATCCCACGAGGGATTAGCTAGAAAGGAATAGCACAGAATTGGTTGGTCATTACTCAGAAAGAGCCGTGAGCGGCATATAGTATCGGCCGAATTTGTCCACAGGCAACTGGACCAAATCTTCTTTGGCCACAGAAAAAATAATTGCAATCAAAACCTTATAACGGACTTGGATAAAGCAAAATCGCGGTTTCAAGGCTGCTACATGTGATTAAATTTGAATCCAGCTCACTTCAGAACTTTACTCGGGCAGTCGATTCTCACACACTGTTCAACAGCCGGCTTAGGTTGCTTGAACTCTAACTCAATTTACCGGTCTTTTCGAAGCTCCGGTTCAGCGTGCATGTGTGCTGACGCACAATCCCTGTCTTCGCGCTAGCACAAGTGGTCAGCGTCATTTCGGGAAGGCCCGTGTGAACCTGCATACGCTTCGACCCCCTAGCTCATGGCGCTACGCACGTGCGTCAAGCCCCGTTGCTCGGCTGTCATCAACGCCAAGGGTGGCCTGACAAAATACCACAACCACTTTCCTAATTCTCAATTTGATAACTTGGCACTCCTTCGCTATGCTTGCTATAGTGCAGCTTGAAGCGCAAGTAATCTCACATGTTCTGATACCTGTGTAGCACGGAAAATGCACCTCCAAGTACTTGGGAAGGGAAGCCTTTGCTCAAGTCTTTGCCCTATTGGTAGCTTGTCCTTGTCAACTTCTCGTAATTGCCTACCCTTCGCTTCTGAGCTAGGGACGGGTGACTGCATGTATGCACGTTGTCACCGCCTGCCGCCAAGACTGGATCGGGAGCAGTATCACTAGGTGGTGATATCGGCGCCGCCGTGATCGCGTCACAGAGAATGCAGATGACTGTTGCGATCAGAGTTGTTGCGGGCACTAGACCACACATCAAAGGGAGCGGGAGACGTCATGGCGCGGTGGCTCGTGCTGTTAAAGAGATAATATTTTCGAATCGATTGAAATCGGAGAAGTGGTTTATACATTTGCTTCCAAATATGGCGTTCAACGCTCTTACGAAAGAGGAGATGCAGCAATACTACCCGGGTGACTTGAAACTCGAGGAAGTTCAAGTTGTGAGCCACCCGTTCGGACTCATGCTACTGCTTTATGATTGGCTAATTTCCTTATCTTAGTTTTTCCGCCATGGTGTGTGTCCATTTATTTACAACTAAGACAACTTTAGATAATTATTGATCTCAGGGGCACGTACACCTACTTCACCACTTTTCCTACAAGCAGACATACCAGTTTGTACGTATTCAAAGCATTCATCGGTGCCTTCCCATTGATGGCCACTCACAGATTGGCCTCTCTGCTCTGCAACGCGCGATGCACTAGCAACAGTACATCTTGATGCTGATAGCGGGACACGAAAAGGGGTTCTGCCTTTCACACGTCTCATTGAAACGATCCGCAAGGATGATGGGCCTTACTTGTCGAGCGCGAGTTCTAATCTCTGGTACGCCCTCTGATTTCTATATCGCCTCCGTCAGCTCACCTTTTCATAGTAACCACGGCGAATTAACGGACCGCGGGCGCGCCTCCATGACCCAGCTCGGCAAGGACCTCAGGGAGCAGTACATCACACACCTGGCGCTCCTCCCTTCGGTACTGATCAATCCATCTACTGTCTACTTCCGCTCTTCTCCATTCCCAAGAGCCTTAGAAAGCCTGCAACATGTGATTTGGGGCATGTTTCCGCCAGCAACCCGTTCACCTCAATTCGGGCCAGTGAAGATCGTGCAGAGAGCGGAGCGTGACGAAACGCTTTTGCCCAATGAAGATTTCTGTGCCCGATTTATTCAGATTTGCAATGCATATACCAAACGGACATCCGAACGTTGTGAGTTTTCCGTTCAAATTTAATGGCTTCTATCTAATGAGGTAATCCAGGGGACGATTCAGACGACATGGAATATATCAACACCCTCATTGGCAAATACATGACTCGAAGGCCTGTGAGGGTGGCTGGAGCCCCGAAAATCCACGCAATACATGACGCAATCACTTCGACTGTGGCTACAGACAAGGCCAGCGGCATAAGGCTACCAAAAGAGTTCTACGATGAGAGACTTGGTAAAATTGTCGATCGCTTGGCCTATGAGGAAGAATTTGGTGGCTATGGTGAGTCCAGAGAACTGAGAATGGTCGGGATCGGAGCAATGCTCGGAGATGTGGTTGAGAGAATGGTTTTACAAACCGAGCGCAATACAGATGGCCCTTCCGAATTCACTTCAACTGGTGGAGGTAGTACCGGAACATCCGGCATAGAAGATTGCAGCACGAAGCTATGGTTACACGGCTCCCATGACTCCACTCTCGGCGCCATCATGGCTAGTCTTGGAGCTGATGAGTTGATAGAGGGAGAACGTAAATGGCCGCCATACGGTTCTGTCCTTGCAATCGAACTCTTCTGCGACACTGAAACCAAAGAGAAGCACTCTAAATCTGGTTTATGGTGGTCCTCCCTTTTCCCACATAGCGACAGTCTCCGTCCTATATGTCGCACTCCAACATCACAGCTATCGCCGAATCAAAAGTCACGCCTTCAGAACTACTTCGTCAGGCTCCGATATAACAACCGCTCGTTGGTTATTCCAGGATGTAAGGCAGTAGGCAAGAATTGGAAAGGCGATGAAACCTTCTGTACTTTGGAAGTGTTCAAGGAGATAGTAGATCGATTTACACCGCGTGATTGGCGATTTGCTTGTGCGCAAAATCTGGATAAGGCCGATTTGAAACAGGAAGTCGAACCAGCAGGGTTCTGCACGTAGGAGATTAGTACTACCATACATGGGCAAATCGATATGCTTTAGCGTCGATATATCGATATATCGATATCGATATGGATTTTGAGGCTGATTTCGATATCGATATCGAAACTCACCCATTTTCGATATATCGATATATCGATAAAAAAGCTTGGCAGCCCTTACAACCTAAAAATCTCTGCAGATACATACTTTTATCCCTTAATATCTACCAACAAGCCGTTTTTTAACCTGATTAGTACTGATAATTACCTATTACACCATGGAGTCCTTTTTATCATCAAATGTCGCCCCATCTAGCTCTGCTAGCAACCCAATTAAGTTACCTAGTAACTTCTGGGATCAGACATGGGCATATCGATATCGATTTGTAGTTTTTTATATCGATATCGATGACATAAGCTATAAAAAATCAATTAGCTAGCTAAGTGTCCTCAAACCACGTTATCTCATCAATCACTTCATCTGTCCAGCCCTGGATAGCCTCATTTTCGCCTGGTTCAAGTTGAAATCCCCTTCCGGATGAAGGTGTAATTAATCCCTGATGAAGCCAACTACCAATATAGTCGATTTTCTCGATATTGGCACACGATAGCCTGAGTCGATCGTATCTACAAGTCCTTCTCGCACCTGAAAACACCCTTTCTGCCTCTGCAGATTCAGCAGGGATTGAAAGTATATCGATAGCCATCTGGCTAAGCTTTGGATATCGGCGTCTCTGATCCTCGTGACACCACCATTCTAAAGCTGTACAGCTAGTCGCAATAGGTGTGGCCCCAGTAAACACGCTAAAGTCATCCTCATCCGAATTAGCTGTCGTTACAGCTAAGTTGCGGCGTAAACGATCAAACCCAGAGAGATCTCGATGTTGGGGCTGTTGAACAGGTTCGGAACCAGGGATTAAAGCCGTTTTATAATCCTCTACCCAAAGTGTATAAGCTTTATCAATTGCTGGCTGTATCCAGCTTCGGGTCCAGTTCTTTTTGATATAGGCTGATCGCTTTGAAGGATCGAGATGAAGGGCTGCGGCGTATACAGGTGAGTGAGCGCGCTGATGAGAGATGCCAGCGTACGGTAGAGAGGAGTAGATCGTATTGTGTTATTACAAAATGCGTAACTGACTGGTGGTTCTTCCAAACCGCTGCTGCGGCTTCAGGGTTAGCAGCAGCAATTATCTCTTTAAACGCAGAAGTCTCGAATTCGCGTAATGGATAGTTATTTTGAAGGAGCTAGATAACGGCTTTCATCTGAAAAGACTGTACGTTAAAGTAGCTAATCTCATTAGCTATCTCCTAAGAGACCTCAAACCCGCCTTCAATAAGGCCCCGTAAGGTTTGTTAACTGGACTCCATCTGGATAGTAACTTTTCTGTCCTTACACAATCTATAGCCAGGTCTGTTCATCCCTAGATAGCGTGCGGCAGCTGAAACAGATGATGTAACATCAAAGATATGATTATAAGTAGACTTCTTAAGATGGCAATGTCTACAGACGAAAAATGTCCGTTTTAGGTTCTTCAGCGAAGCCACACGGTATCCGTACTTATAGATCCAGCTTAGTTGCCTCTTCTGCGTTCGGAGAGGCTTAATGTATTGCTTAATCGCTTCCTACTGAATCCTATCGTAATTATCCGTATATCGCTCATTATTAGAGGAGATATTGCTATTGTTAGGGGGGAGGGCTTCAGCGGCAGTTGCGGCAGCGGTCTTGGTTAGCGCGTTAAGGAGAGCGCTACGGAGCTCCTCCTCGAAGGTTTGAATATTTTCCTGAGTAGCCTGTGTATCACGGGTGCGCTTTTTCGATCGGACTTAACATAGCATAGTAGAGGTCTTTAACGGAGGAGTTAGGCTTAAGGAAGTTCTAGTATTAAAGGGTTTAAGCTAATCACAATCTCCCAGGTAGCACTTGGAAAATTATGATTAGCTCGTGTTGCTTAAACCCCTGTCGGTGAGCCTTAGCAAAATTTTGCGGCTAGTTTATCCGATCTCAACTCAACTGAACTTTGATTTGTACGGCTTCATATACATACCTACTAGGCCGAAACCAGGCTACGAGGCCGCGACCTTCGGCCTGGCTTGGCCGGCCGGCTTGTTAGCAACTCTGGGCGGCAGACATCCTAAAATGGCCGCATCAACAATTACTCAGTTCTTCGCTCGCTCTTCCTCTAAGACTTCCGAGTCTGATAATATTATTCTTGCCCCTGAATCTATTAACCCCCGTCGCGACCCAGAAGCTCTGATCCAGCCAGATGAGTTTAAGCTCCAGGGGGGGGGGGGGCAGTATATCCGCTGTGCGGTGCTAGCGAAGGGCCCTAAAGCAACAAAGTAGCGAACGTCGGTGATCTGGATATACGGTGAAGATCTACAGGCCAAAAAAGATGGGAGACGTGTATGGTATTGCTACCTCTGTGAAAAACAGCGCCGTCAGCAAGAGCTTCCAGCAGTGTCGAATGGCAGTTCTACAGCGCTCGACCACCTCGACTCGACACATAAGATCGATAAGGTTACCGGCGAAAGTAAATCCTTCCGAGGAGACTCGGTGGATACGAGCCAGCCGTCGATATCCGACTACCAGGACATGAAGTCAATCGTCTTCGCCCGCCGCTTAGATCGGTTTGAGGAACTCCTAATCCGCTGGCTGGTCTGCTGCCATATCGCTTTCTTCCAGATTGAAAATGGCTACTTTCGCGATCTCCTCTTTTATCTATTTCCCCCTTTAGCGAACCTACTTCCAAAAGCCGCATCTACTATTCGTCAATGGGTGATTAGTGCATTCAAGGAGAGGAAGGAGAGATTACGACACGACATGCATGACGCTCGGAGTTCTATTTCGTTATCGTTCGATCTTTGGACGTCGCCGAATCACCTCGTTGTGCTTGGAGTAGTGGCACATTTTATCGATAATACCGGAACACGTCGAACTGCCGTGTTAGCGCTACGTGAGGTAGAAGGGGAACACTCAGGAGAAAATATCGCCGATGTCCTTTTGCAGGTGATCAAAGATTACAAGATTACTGGCCAGATCGGCTACTTTATGGCAGACAACGCGTCCACTAATGACACCTGTATCAATTCCATCCTTCAGGCCCTCTACCCAAATATGTCAGAGAAGCAGCGAAGGCGCCGGCGCCTCCGCTGCTTTGGGCATATCGTGAACCTATGTGCGCAGGCTTTTCTCATCGGAAGGGATGCTGAAAAAGTCTGTAAAGATCTGGACGCTGCGTATAGGGAGGGTGATATGAGGAGGATTAAGGAGCTCTGGCGGAAGCGCGGCGCTATCGGAAAGCTTCATAATATTATTCGATATATACGAGCAAGCCCTCAGCGCCGTCAGTTCTTTAGATCAATTATATGTGGAGGGGAGCTATCGGAGTTTGACAGCTTAGAGGTGAGCTGGCACCTGCTAGGCGGAAATTAGAGCTAACATACTCTAGCTTATTCAAAGCCAACAGACGCGCTGGAATTCATATCTAAACGTGAAGGAGCGAATTCAGATCTTCTGTGACCAGTACGAGGCTGGCCAGGGCCAGAAAACCCTCTTTCAAGACCGCCTTTCTAAGCAACAGTGGGAGGAACTTGCGCACCTTCACGACCAGCTTGAGACGTTCTATGATGGAACCCTATCTGCGGAATGCAGGGCGTCAACACTAGCGGATCACTTTCAGACGCTTGACTGGCTGCTAGATGAGATTCAGCAGGCTAAGATTAAATTCGAAGAGCTCCACAAAGAGGCGGTTCGGAAGAAACATGGCCGTAGAGCTCTTGCAACTGAAGCAGATGACTTCGCATTTCTTGCCGCTGCAGCTGAAGTTTCCTGGAGTAAGGCCGAGGAATACTTCAAAAAAGCGGATAATACGCCAGCATACTATACCGCCATTTCTCTAAATCCAACTCTTAAACATCAGTGGTACATCGAGACCTGGACGGACGAAGTTAAGCGGCCATGGATTTTAGCCGTGAAAGAGCTTGTTAAGGAGTTCTGGTTAGAAGAGTATCGAGGTAGATACTCTACTAAGCAGGCGTCTGCTACCCCAGCCCTGACGCCAGCTGTTCCGGCTAAGAAAGAGAAGGCTTCTGCTGCTATTAAAAGCCATAAGCGGCTTAAGCTCCGCCATGAGGCATCAGCACCTGAAATACCCGCTGTCGATCTCCTCGATCAGGTTCTTGAGAAAGACGTCATCCGGCTCGATGAACATGACTCGTTTGACGTTATCCAGTACTGGAATGATCGCCACTACTCGCAACCTGATCTAGCACGTATGGCTCTCGACGTACTAGCTGTTCCACCAATGTCCGATGAGTGTGAGAGGCTATTCAGCAGCGCAAAGATGCTGCTTACCGACCGGCGCTCGAGGCTCAAGATGGATATTATCGAAGCTAGCGAGTGCCTTCGATCGTGGTATGGACCACCTACACGGAATACTTTCGACGACGAAGGCATCGGGAGACTAGAAGGTGAGCCTGACCCTCAGGAAACTGGGCAGCAGGGTGGGGGTGATGCTGATACCGAAATGGACGGCACGAAACTTCAGATCGTGGACCAAGACGATCTTCTGGACGAGGACGATATTGATGGAACCAGTACGGACATTGTGGATGTCCATGACGCAGTATATAGTGTAGAATAAATGTGTATTCGGCCACTGGACTGGCCACTTCCATTGAAAAAGGTTGCTTACTAAGCAATTGTGAGAACTGGATTTGCACTGGCGCTCCGGGAGTTCCAGAGCCCTTGCACCGGACTGGGCTGGATCCGAACCCTGAATCCAGTCCAGTCCAGTCCAACAAGATCACTGGTAGAGCTTGCATCTCTGGCCACTCAACACTGCTAAATGGTAGGCGTCGTCGGGTAAGTAATCCAACTACTGCTTCTTTGTAGGCTTCCCTATCGAACGTACGATGTAGGGCCGCGGTTGAAGGTAAAAGGCCTGGAGATAATGACGTATCTGCGTCGTTCAAACGCTACTGACGTAGCTGTTGCTGAGATAATGGGTGCTGGGTGCGACAATGATATGAAGCATTAGATTTTGATGTTTGAGGGTCCCATTGAGGATGCGTAAGGCATATAAACTCTTGAGTGCCTTGAGATCCTCGTTTCTGGCTTGGTACGGTACGTCGTTCCATGACATCCCAGAAGTTACTAGGTAACTTAATTGGGTTGCTAGCAGAGCTAGATGGGGCGACATTTGATGATAAAAAGGACTCCATGGTGTAATAGGTAATTATCAGTACTAATCAGGTTAAAAAACGGCTTGTTGGTAGATATTAAGGGATAAAAGTATGTATCTGCAGAGATTTTTAGGTTGTAAGGGCTGCCAAGCTTTTTTATCGATATATCGATATATCGAAAATGGGTGAGTTTCGATATCGATATCGAAATCAGCCTCAAAATCCATATCGATATCGATATATCGATATATCGACGCTAAAGCATATCGATTTGCCCATGTATGGTAGTACTAATCTCCTACGTGCAGAACCCTGCTGGTTCGACTTCCTGTTTCAAATCGGCCTTATCCAGATTTTGCGCACAAGCAAATCGCCAATCACGCGGTGTAAATCGATCTACTATCTCCTTGAACACTTCCAAAGTACAGAAGGTTTCATCGCCTTTCCAATTCTTGCCTACTGCCTTACATCCTGGAATAACCAACGAGCGGTTGTTATATCGGAGCCTGACGAAGTAGTTCTGAAGGCGTGACTTTTGATTCGGCGATAGCTGTGATGTTGGAGTGCGACATATAGGACGGAGACTGTCGCTATGTGGGAAAAGGGAGGACCACCATAAACCAGATTTAGAGTGCTTCTCTTTGGTTTCAGTGTCGCAGAAGAGTTCGATTGCAAGGACAGAACCGTATGGCGGCCATTTACGTTCTCCCTCTATCAACTCATCAGCTCCAAGACTAGCCATGATGGCGCCGAGAGTGGAGTCATGGGAGCCGTGTAACCATAGCTTCGTGCTGCAATCTTCTATGCCGGATGTTCCGGTACTACCTCCACCAGTTGAAGTGAATTCGGAAGGGCCATCTGTATTGCGCTCGGTTTGTAAAACCATTCTCTCAACCACATCTCCGAGCATTGCTCCGATCCCGACCATTCTCAGTTCTCTGGACTCACCATAGCCACCAAATTCTTCCTCATAGGCCAAGCGATCGACAATTTTACCAAGTCTCTCATCGTAGAACTCTTTTGGTAGCCTTATGCCGCTGGCCTTGTCTGTAGCCACAGTCGAAGTGATTGCGTCATGTATTGCGTGGATTTTCGGGGCTCCAGCCACCCTCACAGGCCTTCGAGTCATGTATTTGCCAATGAGGGTGTTGATATATTCCATGTCGTCTGAATCGTCCCCTGGATTACCTCATTAGATAGAAGCCATTAAATTTGAACGGAAAACTCACAACGTTCGGATGTCCGTTTGGTATATGCATTGCAAATCTGAATAAATCGGGCACAGAAATCTTCATTGGGCAAAAGCGTTTCGTCACGCTCCGCTCTCTGCACGATCTTCACTGGCCCGAATTGAGGTGAACGGGTTGCTGGCGGAAACATGCCCCAAATCACATGTTGCAGGCTTTCTAAGGCTCTTGGGAATGGAGAAGAGCGGAAGTAGACAGTAGATGGATTGATCAGTACCGAAGGGAGGAGCGCCAGGTGTGTGATGTACTGCTCCCTGAGGTCCTTGCCGAGCTGGGTCATGGAGGCGCGCCCGCGGTCCGTTAATTCGCCGTGGTTACTATGAAAAGGTGAGCTGACGGAGGCGATATAGAAATCAGAGGGCGTACCAGAGATTAGAACTCGCGCTCGACAAGTAAGGCCCATCATCCTTGCGGATCGTTTCAATGAGACGTGTGAAAGGCAGAACCCCTTTTCGTGTCCCGCTATCAGCATCAAGATGTACTGTTGCTAGTGCATCGCGCGTTGCAGAGCAGAGAGGCCAATCTGTGAGTGGCCATCAATGGGAAGGCACCGATGAATGCTTTGAATACGTACAAACTGGTATGTCTGCTTGTAGGAAAAGTGGTGAAGTAGGTGTACGTGCCCCTGAGATCAATAATTATCTAAAGTTGTCTTAGTTGTAAATAAATGGACACACACCATGGCGGAAAAACTAAGATAAGGAAATTAGCCAATCATAAAGCAGTAGCATGAGTCCGAACGGGTGGCTCACAACTTGAACTTCCTCGAGTTTCAAGTCACCCGGGTAGTATTGCTGCATCTCCTCTTTCGTAAGAGCGTTGAACGCCATATTTGGAAGCAAATGTATAAACCACTTCTCCGATTTCAATCGATTCGAAAATATTATCTCTTTAACAGCACGAGCCACCGCGCCATGACGTCTCCCGCTCCCTTTGATGTGTGGTCTAGTGCCCGCAACAACTCTGATCGCAACAGTCATCTGCATTCTCTGTGACGCGATCACGGCGGCGCCGATATCACCACCTAGTGATACTGCTCCCGATCCAGTCTTGGCGGCAGGCGGTGACAACGTGCATACATGCAGTCACCCGTCCCTAGCTCAGAAGCGAAGGGTAGGCAATTACGAGAAGTTGACAAGGACAAGCTACCAATAGGGCAAAGACTTGAGCAAAGGCTTCCCTTCCCAAGTACTTGGAGGTGCATTTTCCGTGCTACACAGGTATCAGAACATGTGAGATTACTTGCGCTTCAAGCTGCACTATAGCAAGCATAGCGAAGGAGTGCCAAGTTATCAAATTGAGAATTAGGAAAGTGGTTGTGGTATTTTGTCAGGCCACCCTTGGCGTTGATGACAGCCGAGCAACGGGGCTTGACGCACGTGCGTAGCGCCATGAGCTAGGGGGTCGAAGCGTATGCAGGTTCACACGGGCCTTCCCGAAATGACGCTGACCACTTGTGCTAGCGCGAAGACAGGGATTGTGCGTCAGCACACATGCACGCTGAACCGGAGCTTCGAAAAGACCGGTAAATTGAGTTAGAGTTCAAGCAACCTAAGCCGGCTGTTGAACAGTGTGTGAGAATCGACTGCCCGAGTAAAGTTCTGAAGTGAGCTGGATTCAAATTTAATCACATGTAGCAGCCTTGAAACCGCGATTTTGCTTTATCCAAGTCCGTTATAAGGTTTTGATTGCAATTATTTTTTCTGTGGCCAAAGAAGATTTGGTCCAGTTGCCTGTGGACAAATTCGGCCGATACTATATGCCGCTCACGGCTCTTTCTGAGTAATGACCAACCAATTCTGTGCTATTCCTTTCTAGCTAATCCCTCGTGGGATCTAAATGATCGTAACCTTATTAGTCCTCAGTTGTCGCCTTCTTTTGTCGCGGAAGAAGCATCCAGAATATCGTGATAGCTACTAGTAGCGCCAATATAAAAGGCTGCAATGTCTTCACGCCGTGTGGCCCAGCAATTGCACCAGCAACGAAAGGTAGTATCGCTCCACCGCCACCCGCAAACGCAGACGCAAAACCAATTCCAGGAGTGTGTAGATGCTTCGGAAGTAGTTTAGCCTGAACCACGATTGCTCCCGGGAAGAGAGGTCCGGTTAAAAAGCCGAGCAGGGCAACCATAACGGAGGAGAGCACGAAGTTAGGAACTAGCCAGAATACGAGCTGTACTCCGATGGAGGTGATGAGGTAGATGGCTATTGCGAGGCGCTCTCCTATTTGCATTTTTCTGTGAGCTACAACGACCTCCAAAAGAGCCAAATGATAAAAAGAAGCATGGATTGTGGAAACTTACCAAGACTTTCATTAACAGGACCCAGAACGAGTCGCCCGACCGTAACCCCCGCCCAGAATCCTGTAGCCACATAGCCAGATTGGAGTTGGCTTCCACCGCGTTCATGCATCATAAAGTCCACGATCCATCCTCCAATGGATACTATAACAAGGTCAGCTGCACGGCTTGAAGCGTCGTTACTTGTTAAAACTTACCCTCAACCCCCATGTACACGAACAAGAAAAGTGCAATCACCCAGGTCACCTTATTCCTTATTGCCTCTGAAGTCCTGGACTTGCCGGTTGCGCTCGGCTTTGGGTTTTTGATACGGTACTGCTGCGCGCCTTCTCCCCAGAATAAGGCGGCACAAGAGAGTTCGAGTACGGCAGCGCCAGCCAGAGTCCAGTAAAATATCCACCATCCAAGTCCTGCCTCGATAATATTCGTGGCGACTGTGGGGCTAATCGTTGCACCGAGACCATAGAAGGCGTGAAGGAATCCCATCAGCGTGTTGGCCTTGACCATGTCGCCTATCCACGCATTCCATGCAGCGTCAAGAAGACCATTTCCGAGACCGACAAAGATGTAGAAGATGAGATATGCTGCGAAGTGAGGAGGGTGGGCGGCCATGACGATGAAAGAAATCAGGTGGCACAAAGACCCAGTAATGGAAATGCCGCGTTGCCCTAGCGACATGTGAATCTTGGAGACCGTGAGAGTGGCAATGGTGTACCCAAAAAAAGGGGTCATGAAGATCAGTGATACCACGGTGTTCGACAGTTTCCATTCATCGCGGATCTATATAAGATGTGAGTCGACTTAAAACGGTGATAGAGAGAGGTTAATCTCTGAATGATGGTGAAGACAAACGTACGGAAGGGACGAGGGCACCATAGACACCATCGCTCGCACCGACAATGCCAAAAGTGATGAAAGTGGCAAACACGCGCCATTTGTTGATGGGAGGATCGTTCCACCTTTGCTTTAGAAGCTCATCTGGCCCATCTGTCGGCCGTGGAATGCTGCGCAATTCCTGCGCGTCGGGGGATTGCGAGGACATGTTATCGAGGGGACCAGGTACTGGGAGGGAGATAAATCAGCATAAGAGTCGAGTTAACACGACCACTAGATGAGGGCATTAAAAGAGGCAGAGGACTCGATGCTGGATTCCCTGAGCAGAAGTGATACATTGGTGGCCGAACCTAAAATCTGCGTAGACTTTGTAGACAAGGCTGGCTGACCGGTGTGGACGTTCCTTATGCCCCCCTGCAGGGCGTCGACCCGAACCCGCACACTAACTCACTTCTAGCGAGATTTTGCGAAGCTGAGATCGTCGGGAGGACTTTCCCCGATGTCCGCCTGGGCGGGTACGCGGGAGCTAAGCTCAACCTGCATGTACCGTCGAATCTGGTGAATGACGTATGTTAGGCACCCGGCAACCGCAACAGCCTAGGCGACAGGGAAGGTAGAGGACTATGATGTTATTGCGCACAGACTGCTTATTATCCAATTAAGTAAGTTAGAATATCGTGAGGCTCGCGGCGCAGCGCGGCGCACGGCACGGCGCACGGCACGGCGCACGGCACGGCGCTGGGCACGCTCTGAACCCTGAAATCGACAAGCAACTTAAAGTTATTGTCAGATGACATGCTGAAATGCACTTGGATTTTCATGATTAAGATGATCGATCGGGTGCTGATGATGATTGTTGTATTTTTGTTGTTCCCTGATTTTCTCCTTTATGTAGTGTGTGTGTGTGTGTGTGTGTGTGTGCCAAGTGGTTACACCCGAGCTTTGTACTACAATACAGTGTCGCGTACCCTCGCTGCTGTGCTTTTGATCTAACAACACACTCTTTCCAGGCACGCACCTTGTATCTGACATGTTTATGATTAATAGTTCAGAGCGCGCGCTACGCCGTGCCGTGCATTTCTATGCAAGAAGCTGTAGGAAGCTTTATAACTTTATTCTTCTTGTATTAAAAAGGTTTGCAACAGTTTACTATACTTATTTAAAGGTTGTAAGGGAGAGATAGAGACTTAGTTTTATAACGTTGCAATGTTAATGTTCGCACGCGATGCAAGCACGAGCCCAAAACTCAAAAAATACTAACCCCGTCGTAATGCTTGGACCACAATCACCTTGTCGTGCGAAGGATCATTCGGCTAGGCACATACAAACCGAAGGTAGTAGGTGCAGAGCGAAGCAAATTGGTAGCTTAGGCTATTCCTATCATAGTGATAAGTAACTATAGGGCTCAATGACCTTCCACTAGACTCAAGGTTTTACTGTAGCGCATCTCCTAGCCCAAGCGATATGCATATCAAACACATTACGTGTAAGAAATGCTCCCGTCGCGCCTACAAGATGGAATTATTGTTGAGTAAAGCTATGTCACATTTCACAGTGTTTGGATTTGACTATTATGCATGCCACTAAGCTTAAAATGCGCGGCGCGGTGCGCAAGACTAAGCTCCACGAGGGCGGAAAATGGTGTGTTACTGGCTCTGAGATTCTGATTTGGTACGCTTACTATGTAATCCACGGACACGCAAAGGAAAGAGGACCCAGCGATCTGGCTACCTACTCAATTTGGCGCAACGCCTAAAATTTTAGGCAGGTTGCCCCACCACTTGGCAGCATTCTCACCATACCATTTCACTGTTCTCTCCACGCCTTCCTCTAGGCCGACAAGCTGAGTCCAGCCGAGTTCTTCCAGCTTGCTGAAATCCATGCCAAATGGCTTGCCCACAACGGGTCGTCCTGGGACCTTGTTCATCCATACTTCGACCTCGTCCTCGCCCGTTATTGCCTGAATGATGCTCGAGCAGAGATTGTAGTTGGTGGATTCATGGTGAGACCCCAAGTTGTAGATCTCGCCAGGGGCGCCACGGTGCAAGAGCACGTTGAACGCGTTGCTAACATCAGTAATGTAGAGCCAACGCTTCACATCCTCTCCAGTGCCATGAATGGTGATTCGCTGCCCATGCTGCAGCAGTGTGATAGACTTAGGGATGAGTTCTCTCTCAGTCAGCGTAGCACTGTTGGGCTCGTTGTATAGACCTACTATCAGGAAATTGCTTCGGCCCATAGACATTCGAAGCCCGCACGATGATCGTATCAAGACCTCTGTTCTGGTACGCTCGAACAATCAACTCACTGGCAGCCTTGCTGGCCCCATAAAGATTTACTGGGCTCAGCGCAATATCCTCGCGGAATCCTCCTGCTCCAGCTCCCGCGTTTCCATACACCTCTGCACTGCTCATATGCACAAATTTTTTAACACCGTGCTTGAGACAGTTCTCAAGCACGACATTGGTACCCACAACGTTGGCCTTCGAGCTCTCATATGGCTTGGCGAGAGACGCGTCGACCGAAGTCTGCGCCGACAAGTGGATAACAGCATCGATATTGTAGGCCATGATTGCAATGCTCATGTCCTCATCGACGCCAATATCGCCCTTGAAGATACTAAGGTTCTGTACAGCACGATCGAGATTGTTGAGAGAGCCTGTGTAGTTGAACAGGTCAAACACAACTACTCGATAGTCAGGATAGGTCTCTGCAAGAGCGTATGCTAACTGGGATCCGCTTCATTGCATATCAGCGTTAATTCCAAACTTGGTCGAGCGATACAAAGGGCTTACATGAACCCTCCGCCTCCTGTGATCAGGATGTTTCGAATGCCGTCCTGAGGCTTGAAAGCAAAGATTCCGTTCTTGACTTGTACTGTGTCGTCTTTTATTGGAGTAGCCACCTTCGGAAACTCCCCGTTAACAAGCATTTTGAAGTACGTTGGGATGGTTTCTGTGTCTGGAACAGTTTTTGAAGCGCCGCAGGTATTTAGTGAATAGCAGTGTTTTTGATCTCTATGCTTAATTCTGTTGCATTTATACACTTCCTTTGTCATTTCAGCCGTTTAACGCAGCTGAGTTGATTGGGTCCCTTTCCGAGATTACAAGTTTTGCAAAATGGCCAAGAGAAGTGGAACCCAAAGGAAGTAACGACATCATTGGAAAGCAGGAATAAGATATCACCACTTGGTGATATATGCAAACTAATTACTTCATGCATGACACTTAGTTTTCTGCAACGCAAGCCAGGTCTCATGCCGTTCAAGATGGACAAGTATTGCCCGGGCTACTAAGCACTACTCCTGTACCAAATTGGCTCGGTGGGTCAAATTATGCACGCAAAGTCTTGTGTAATTCCGGTCTTAAAGGAGTGCGTCATTCAGTGCTATTCTATCTCGCGTCATTTATCAACGCCTTAGGCAATAGTATCCATGTGCTCCTTCCCAATCCAACTCTCCAATAAGTCCTTACGCACATCCTTCACCATGACATGAAAATGCTCAAGGGCTGACACACTCTGCAGTGCAGTCCAGTTTTTGAACCAGATCACTCGATCCTCAGGTGCGTTGAGATGTTCATCCCCCGCCAAACGCTGCGTGAAAGTAGCGCTGACAAAGGTCTCAATCCTAGCACGAGATTCACTAGTCAATTCCCCATCTTTGCCGACGGGGAAAGGCGTCTTCAGCCAAACAACCAAGTGGCGAATACCAGGAGCGACGCCATATGGCCAGTCGTTAAAGCGGATGCAGTAGTCAGACGTGCTAGCGAAGGGAATGGGACCTTTGAAAGGAATCCCGGACTCGTTGTACTCCCATTGGAGACGCTCCTTGCAGATGTATGGGAGAATGCCGTTATACTGGGCTTTGATGACGGCAGACCACCGTAAGTAGCGGCGAAGGTGAGAAGGGAGGCGTTTGAAGAGGTCAAGTTTGTTCTCGGCTTCAGCTTCGTAAGCCCCATGTTGTGAACTCATCAACACGGCATCAGAAACTCACCCACGATCGTCTTCAACTCCTCCCAATCATGCGGCTCGTACTCCTCGTCGGTTTGCTTGAGGAGCATTCGGTCCACGTCAGTAAGATTCCAACCAGCGCTCTCAATTTCCTCCGGGAGAAGCGGTGCGTCATTAGGAGTGCCGTTCATTTTCGTTGTCATTGATAAAGGATCTGGTAAAAGCTTCGTCGTACAGGTCTGTGGCGGGGTTGTTTTGACGAGAAGCAATGGATGGCGAATTCTTATGCTGATGTGTGGCAACTTGAAAACATTAACTTTCGATTTCCATTCCCTGAACTTCAGCCCAAATTGGTTGGTATGGAAAGCAAAGCTTTAAAGACACTCTGCTGGTATCACTAGAATGTGATAACCTTTTCACCGAGCCGTCCTCGGGCAAATGCTCTCCGAGTGCGTACCCGTGCTGATCGCTGAAAATCCTTCCTGATTTACAACGGCAGACAACGAATCTGACGTAAGACGTGCATTTTGTAGTCGTATTCTGTACTATCACTAACTTCGTGATACAGACACTGCAACTATACCAGTTCAAGAATAGTGCCACTGTCCCAGTGGTTCCCTTCCACATTTACCAGAGTGGCACTGACTTCAGTGTATTGAGTCGAGATTGGGTCAAGTAGATTTACAATGGGCAAACAATAGACGAGATACAATATTTAAACTCTTTACACGTCGCTACTTGTCCATATACCAGATTGGATCATCACTTTTCAACATAGTCTTATACTCGCCCGGAAATAAACACCCTGAAGCAAACAAAGAAATGGCTCCTTCAATCGTTCAAATCACACCCAATGAATCCATTCTTACCTCAAAGAGTCTCGAGAATGATTTGCGCGGGAAACAGGTAACAAAGTCACCAAGCGCTTCAGCAAACCCGGCCATCCCCTACCATGAACCTGCTCTTGTGGGAACGGAACTGAGGCATGTCCGAACCGCAGCGTCTAAGGGTGCGATGCTTCCTGGGGGTGGCGAGTTTACAGACCGGATTGTCCGCCACCTGGAAAGCCAAACAGAAAATAGCACTGTGTTCCTCACCAATTCCTGCACGCGCGCTCTCGAAATGGCAGCTCTTATTTGTGGTCTCGAACCAGGCGATGAAGTCATTGCGCCAAGTTACACATTCGTCTCCACAATCAATGCATTCCTCTTACGCGGGGCCCGGATTGTATTCGTCGACATTAACAAGGAAACCATGAATATGGACGCCAGTCTCATCGAAGCTGCAATCACTCATCGAACGAAGGTCATTGTTCCGATGCATTATGCTGGGATCGGTTGCGACATGGACGCAATCATGGACATTGCGAACCGACACAATCTTTTGGTTGTCGAGGATGCGGCGCAATGTCCGATGGCAAAGTGGAAAGGGAAGCAGCTAGGCTCATTTGGGCATATTGGCTGCATGTCATTTCACGGCACGAAAAATATGACCGCAGGTGGTCAGGGTGGAGCCATATTCATCAACGATCCATCACTCGTTCCGAAAGCTGAAATCGTGTACGACAATGGCACAAATCGTCGTGCGTTTTTCCGTGGCGAAACTGGCGGTGGATATGAATGGAAATCTCTAGGCAGCAACTTTATCCTATGCGAGGTCCAGGCCGCATATCTGTGGGCGCAAATTGATCAGTCTGAGCGAATTGTGCAACGCCGTCTCCAAATTTGGAACGCATATCATGAGAGCCTACAGCCTTTGGTACAGAGTGGCCACATTGAGACTATGAAACAACCTCCAGGAAGCGTACACAACGCGCACATATTCTGGCTGAAGTTAAGCGATTCAGAAGAACGGAACGCCTTTGGCAAGTTTATGAAAGGGAAGGGAGTCAGCACAGCGACCCATTTCACACCGTTGCACAAGCCTGACATTGGCACAAAGCTTGGATGTCGTTTCAATGGAGAGGACCGGTACACGTCTAAGGAGAGCTCGCGGTTGACACGCCTTCCTCTGTTTTATCGAATGACCGACGATGAAGTCGAATTTGTTTTAGAAGCTGTACTAGAGTTTTTCGGCAACCGTTTTGAAGAAGATCACCTAGGTGCCATGGGTAGTAACGTGCAGCCGTAAATTGGTAGGTTAATGGACCGATTATTTCTTCTTTTGTGTGCGCTTAATTCTTTTCTTTTCTACTCCTGAACGCTCATTTACATGGAACGGAGGATTCCTGAAGAGGCTGAACGGTGAGATTTTTAACACGAAAATTCCATCCTTTGCTCTATAAGACCCCGGATTGATTTAAATCAATTGTTATCCATCCAAGCGTGCCTTCACGTGGTTCAGGCAAAGCTGGTCCAGTGCCGTCATCTTCGGCGAATTCGAAACGTAACTTTCAACAATGTTGAACGCTCGCCTAGCCTCCTGTGAGCATATCGCATCCATTGTTCCAACGTGTGTTTCAGTACATGTCTGACTTTGGCAGGCCATACTTTTTTGTGGCTGTGAACAAGCGATGGCATGGTGATCGTGCCCAGGATCGTGCAAGGCAGGCTGGCCAAGTGTATTGTAAGGGAAGCTAGTTTGCAGGATAGTCAAAGATGGGCTATTTATGGCCGGAGTTGAGGCTTCATTCGAACTTTCCCCTCCCTGTGGGACCGTGAGGTCGCAATGACGGGCGAAAAGATCGATGTCGAAATCAGAAAAATACGATAACCCTATGGATGCCGAGTCTGGAAGGGTAGTTGGTAGGCTTGTGGAGCCATCAGCTGGAATGGACGTGAATCTTGTTGATTCAGGAAGAGTGTCACTAGGAAGCCCGCTCAAAGCTTGAGTTGCGCTCTGGTGCATAGTAGAATAGGGCGATGTCTCGGTTGCGAGACACGCAGCTTGCGTTCGTATCATGTCGCGGGTGACATGAATACCGGATCTGCATGCCTCGTGTGCCCAATAGAGCAGCTGGTTTTCCACCCTTAATGCACGCTCGGTCATGTCTGGTGTAGACTGTACTTCCAAGGCTGAGCCACCATTTTCCTGGGTCGCATTCGTTTTGTAATGCACTTGCTGTACGACTTTGGAAACAGTGCTAAATGGAGCGTCAATATGAATCTCCGGGAGGTGTGATCATTGGAGGTTGCAACCCACCTCCTTTCCACGCCAAAGATAGCTGAATCTTCGGTCAGCACATGGCGCACGTGATGGTCGCAACGGGAAAATTACCTGCAATTCTTCCATGAGTGACAAGAGGATTATTGATATGGAACTGATAGATTTGGTTCTTTTCAGTCGCTGTAAGACTTTTCCGCTTCTTTGGTTGTGTCCCTGGTTCAGCTGGAAGCGGCGCAGGGTACTGTGCACCATTCATTGTTCCAACGCAATTCTGATATAATTCACCGCACACAGGATAAATTTTCCGTGGTATATTAGTAGTAGTTACGAGGAACTTGACAAGTAACCATCCGCTGGCCAAGCTAGGACAGCATTTATACGAGCGCCAAGAGGGCATTGAGAAGGCGTTATGGACCCCAAAATCCTTCAGAGCGGGAGGACCGATACGGTTGTACTCCCGACATCTATACGAGGATGAGTAAGAAAACTCTTGGCAGGATTAAACTAACCCTTTTACCTTCATCTTCCCAGTGGTACAGAATGCTAGCGTTAAAGTTGTGCGGGAGTAGGAAGGATGCGGAGCGACGGAAAGGATGCGGATAGACGGTTGAGGCGGCTGTTGGCTTCGTAGGCACACATCATTGGTTTGATAGTCGTGGAGCGGAGTTAGCTTAGTCTTAAAAGGCTTACATGTTTGATTCCGTGAGCTGTGCGATCGTAACCAGAGCTCTCATTGGATCGGACTCAGTTGGATTGGAGCTGGATTCACCCTATTCTGCTTCGGACTGGACTGAAGTGCTGCAGTGGACTGGATCTATAGGCTCCGGAGCTCCTGGAGCTCCAATGGTTTATACCTGTTTAGGCATGAGACTAGCCGTTTTGGGTAGTTGCACTGTTGGCTCAGAGCCTCAGAGATGTCGCAGCCATAGAAAAGCATCAACCAGCTACCAATGGTTCAAATACTTGACTTACTAGTAAAACAACGCGAAAAAATGCGTCTGGGGCATTCGTGTAATGTCAACAGATGGCCTTAGACTTAAGATACCTGCAGAAAGAATGTTAATTTCGCATATTTCGTCCTATCTTTCATACACTATCATCATTACCATGTCCACTATCCCTCATCTATTCGGTGGCGCGCCGCGGTTAAATAGTGATGATATTATTCTTGCACTACCCTCAATTAACTCCCGTTCTGCACCCTCGCTACGGCCTGATGAATTTAAGCTGAAGGGCAAGGTCTATGTGCGATGTTCATTACTGGCAAAGAGCCGTAAGGCGACGAAGAAACGGCAGTCTGTTATCTGGACATACGACGAGGATATTCAGCTTCGATCAGATTCCGCTAAACGGTTCTGGTACTGCTATCTCTGTGAGAAAGATCGGGGTCAGCAGGAGCTACCAATTGTTGATAAAGGCAACTCAACTGCTCTTGATCACCTCAGGCAAAAACACCAGATCAATCAGATGGGTGAACGGATCAGTAATAAACCTGGACAGACGACAATCACCTCACTAGGTTCCTCAGTAGCCCACCTAGTATTTCGACGAGATCTTGATATATTCAGGGAGCTCCTAATTCGATGGATTATCTGCTGCCATATTGCCTTCTTCCAAATTGAGAACGACTACTTCCGCGAGGTCCTATTCTATCTTGCTCCTTGGCTATCAGATCTCCTTCCAAAGGCAGCAAATACGATCAGCAAATGGGTGAAAGACGCGTTCTTAACAAGAAAGGAAGTTCTAAAGAAGGACCTAAACGAGGCTCGAAGCCGTATATCCGTGTCGTTTGACATTTGGACAGCACCGAGTTGTATTTGTATTGTTGGCTCAGTTGCTCACTTTATTAATAGGACAGGTAAACGCTGTTCTGCTGTCCTGGGGCTTCGTCAGCTTCTTGGATCACATACTGGCGAGAACCTTGCATCCACTCTGCTTGACCTGTTTAATGAGTACGATATTCAAAGGCGAATTGGGTTTATCATGGCCGATAATGTGTCAAACAACGATACCTGCGTTGACATCCTGTTTCAAGAACTATTTCCAAGCATGACAGCAAAACAGCGGAAGAAACGTCGTCTACGGTGTGCTGGCCACATAATTAACATATGCGCACACGCGTTTTTAATGTGAAAGGATGCTAAGAAGATTGCTAAGGAGATGAACCATGCGCTGCACGAAGGCGATCTAAAGAAGGTTGGAGAGATCTGGAGAAGGCGAGGGGCGCTTGGAAGACTTCATAACGTGATTAGATATGTCCGTGGGTCACCTCAGCGTCGTGAGTTCTTTAGAAGCCTTGCTACCGGTGGTGAACTGGCTGAATTTGATGGATTAGAGGTGAGTTGTACTTCAATTGCAGTGGTGAGTACTCACCGAGCAGTCTGTGATCGCGTCCTAGGATTGGGCACGTCCGTTCAGAAAGAATCAAGTTTTCTATGATTCCGACTCTGTGAAGAGATACACCTAATGAAGAGTCGATACACACTCTCATGCATGCTTTAAGAGTATGCAGGCCACTTAGGGCTAATTTCGGAGTACTATGCTTGTCATAATCGAGCGTTGAGATAGTAGGGTAGGCAGGGGAACTGGAAGGAAGAAGCCATTGAGTTCTGCAAGCATGCTTGACTTGTCAGCTGGGTCTCAAGGGTGAGATGTGGTACTTAGCTGAGAGGGCAATACCTTCATGGGCGGCGGGTTGATGTTGTATGGCAGCCACCATCTGAGTCCCTAAAAATAGACTGAACTTGATTTGTGCTGTTTTCCATTCGGGCTCCTTTGCTTTCCGGGCTGTTCTATTATCGGTAACGTTAGCTATATATAGCGCCGTCTCAGGGCCCGAACCAGGTCCTCACAACATCAAAAGCCATTCTGTAATGTTAGGAGGTTGGACCGAACGTGCTTCGCCGAACCATTTCCAGAGGATCTCCTGCGCTTCTCTCTGATACGTTAGTAGCTCAACTTCATCGCCAGTGAGAAGATTGTTTGATATCCGCATGAGCCGGCTTGCAATGGGCAGTGAATGAGTCTTACTAGAGCATTCAGATCTGCCAGCAACTACGCATCTCTAGACACGATCCCATTGAAGCGAGAGTTTCCAGACGTCAAGAGCATCACAACAGAATGTGAGCGAATAATAGGTGAGGAGTGTATTGGTGGGGAGGGTGCACTGCTCGCAGAACGTGATTCGCATGCGGACTCGACGTTCTTTTTATTTTTTCACTGTATGAGATAGTCACATGAGATAGTCACGCTTCGAGCTATTCCTCGATCAAGTGGTGTTGACGACAAAGTCTTGTCGCTCGTCGCCACTCGGCATCGGCATCAGCACCACTTCGCACCACTCAGCGCCACTTCACCACTACTCAACACTACTCACCACCACTCAGGAGCGCTTGAAAACACTTGATTGCAAAAACGGACCCAAGAAAGACTGTAAGGCTTTGCGTTCAAGTTTTGCCATCTTGATATCGGCTGGCGACTGGTTTTGTAGATCGGCTCCACTGCGTACAAAGACTGCTGCCTTTCCGGAAGAAACCCACCATGCATTACCAGCCAGCTTTGGTTCCGATGTTCCCTTCCTCCTCGCTCCAGCTTATCGTGCTTGCATTTTGTTTGATGGCGAACGCCTCTGCATGGTCCAAGACAATAAGGTCAACATCATCTTCGTTACAGAAGTATCTATCAATGTTTGTCGCCGAAGACTGGCGGCGTCCAGGTGTCACTTGGGCAGATCCATCTCGCGTTGAAGCTCGGGCACTACCACCATAGAGGCGCATATGCTGGAGTAACAGGACTTGCACCTCAACAATGTGATCAGCGTATACCCAGTACGTCGCCTTGTTTCCGTTTGAGCCCAATGGAGTGGTCGCCAATGCCAAATCAAAATCTAACTCGTCGCCTCTGTCAATAGCTCTCGAAACCCGGGCAGCGGATGATTGAACATTAGCATTCTCAGCGTGAGCTGTTGTTGTACCATCGGTGTCGAAAATCGAGCGCAAGGCGCCTAGGGCATCGATGTATTGGTCGAGTAGATAGCCAAGATCGAGTTGGAAAAGACTGTCTGGATGACTGCTGATTTCTTCCTTAAAGACACGACTGAGCTCTTTGTCCTTTGTCCATCGCTTGTATTTCTTCAAGATCTCGGTGAAGCCCGTACGCTGAGCTACTTGGAACCACGAAAGTGAACGAATCTCCTCTCCCACCGTGTGGCGTGTCAGTTATAGAAGCGCATTTGATACTCGAGCGCTCCCAATTGCATACCTTGTGACGTCTGCATCGACCTTCGCATATCTCTCCTTGGAGTTCTGGCTTGCCAGAGGGCTTCTTCCAAGGCAGCAGGTGTTGGCGTACGGAGACGTACACCCAAGCTGGATTCAATGGAATAAGCCCAGCGCCTCGGAAAGCTGAGCGAATATTGGCTGGAGTAAACGCTTGCGCAAAGGCCGCCCGAAAGGCTGGCAGAAACTCAAATTTGGTGATGTGGTTGATGTGGTTTCGGATCAGGTCTTCAACCTGACGGCTGTACGCCTTTTTTAATGGAGAGAAGCAGCCAACGTCAAGAGGCTGGAGTAAGTGAGACGAATGGGCTGGCATACAGAGGGTGTAAATGTTGTTCTTTTTACACATCTCTTCAAATTGGGCTGAGTGGTGGCTCTCATGGCCATCAAAGATAAGCAGCCTACGTGCGCCAACCACGCGCGTCTTTGTATGCCGGTTGAAGTGCTCTAGCCACTGAACCCCTAAGTTATTGTTTGTCCAGCCATTATCACTAACTCCAGCTGCCCAGTTAAGTGGGAGATCATCTTCCTCGTACCAGGCAGACAAGTGATACTTGGCTGCGTAGATTAGGAACGGCGGGATTGCCCATCCAGCTGCGTTGATTCCCTGGATTAACGTAACCCATTCACGGTTGCCTGGCTGGATTGTCTTTGCTCTACCCCTCCTCTCAGACCTAGTCACAACAAGTTGAGTCATGATCTTGCCCATCATAAAGCCAGCTTCGTCAAAATTGTACACGTCCTCATCTAGGATGCTGTACTTAGCCTTTGTCTCCTCTACCCGCGTAAACCAGGTCTAATCACCTCTGGATCCTCACATAAGGCTCTTTGCCTGTCGTATGGCCGGTTGAAACGTGTCTTAAGACTGCCTCTACGCTTGACAAAGTTCTTTGGCCAGTCTCGTCCAACTCGTCCAGCCCCACGCAGACCCAGTAAAGTATCGGCCATATCACGTACAGCAGCCAGGTTAGGTGAGGTGGAAATCCACGTGAATCCAAATCCAATATATATCTAACAACAGCATCCTCCTCTCGCTCAGTAAGCTTCTTCGAATTGGAAGTGCAATCGCGTCGGGCGCGCGTTCCGGCGCGTCGGTCGTTCAGCGTTGATTTGGGGACGTGGTACGTAGAAGCAGCAGTCCGGGAGCTTTGCAATTGCTTCCGATTAAGCGCAAAGATAGCCAAAGCAATATCTGATTCATTGTAACTTAATTGAGTAATACGTCGTGGAGCCATTAGAGTTTGGAGAGCACGCGTCGAGAAAGTTGATGGGGTGGCCGACTCGCTTAGTTGGCCGACTCGCTACGTGTTTACGTTAGATGGTTGCGGTGACGTCGATCTGGGTTAGGGCTTTGCTTATTCTCATATAAATTCTTGGCCCTGTACACTTGTTCCTTCTGCTTCCGTCATACGCATCAGCACTCCAAGCCCTGTCCATCAAACCCTTTTTCGACGTACGTCAAACAAAACCTAGGTTGAGTTTCGTCCTTTGACTCCCTAGCAACACTTGCATTTAGAGAAAGTTTCAGCTGACGTTTACTGCGCCCTAGGTAGCGACCTGCAATATTGAGAAAGGCATGTCTTCTCTCCCGTACAACAACCCTCCCGGAGCTGCGCAAAAGCACAGTGAGCTCGGTCACTATTCTCAGTCCGTTGATTTAGGCAACGGTACCATCAAATGCTCAGGTCAAGGAGGATGGGACCCCGAATCGGGAGCGCTATATGCAAATGACAGCAACAAACAGATTCGGCTAGCAATGGAGAATGTTGACATTGTCCTCAAAGCCGCGGGTCTGCGAGGTTGGGAAGACGTATACTTGCTACGATCCTACCACTGCGATATCCGCACCTCGTGGGAACCGACCGCCGAGGCCTTGAAAAAGCGGATTCCGAACCACCGACCTGTGTGGACAGCCGTCGCCGTGCCACATCTGGCCTTTCCCAACATGCTCATTGAGCTTGAGGTCGAGGCAAAGCGTCAAGGGTGAATAGGCTCGAAAACTGGCGAGAAGTTATGCGCGCATTGTCGGTTTGGGTTAGGAAGCTGCGGAACCTCGTACCGATGCCGTGGTTACTGGGGGCTGGGTGAACGTGAAAAGACCATAGAGCTACGCAAACGAATAAAGTACTGCGATTCGCTGCAATTTCTACTACTATTTTATGTCATCGAGGAGTGATTTGAGATTGCGTATGATCTAGCAGTCGCAGGATGCTCGACTGTGAGCGAAGCCAGTGCAAACCTGTACAGTGACGCATTCCGTAAAGGACAGATCGAATTCAAGAAGTCAGTGATTGCTGAGTTTTTGTTTTGTCGCAACCCTCGCTTGAGATTACCATGTCACCAAAGTCCCCAATATAAGAACAGCATTTGCTGACCGCAAACTGCGCGACGCAACGCATTCGGACATTCTGCATCCCTTAGTGGCGAACTGCGCTAGCCATTTCGCCAGTTACGTAAAAGGTCGACACAAGGCAATCTTGTACTAAGAGCCATCCGTGGCAAACTACTTCGTTTCCAATTTTTCTCCAACAGTTTCCAACGTCTCCAACGTATCCAACTTCGGCTCCATCTTCATGCATAGCTTTTCTCCACAGCCCCTCAGCGCCTTCTCATAGTCAACACTATCGTTACATTATGAGTACCGGTGGAAGATCAGGACCCAAATGGCTCAGACATAGTCGTTTAGCTACTACAAAAGTCTTCTATTTCACCCTCCTAGCATCTGATCAGCTTTTTCCCCAGGTCTTGTTCTCACGCTGTTCTTTAACCTTTCAGCGCTCGTCAACGCCATCAAACCCAACGATTTTACTTCGATATTACTTCGGTAAAGACACTCATGGATGCCATTCCTACGCCTTTGGTAGAATATGTGCCATCGCTCGAGCGTCCCAAACCTTCAGCCCTTGGTCCTGGTTTCTTCAGCATCCCGAACAGCAGGATATGCCAAAGAGCAGCGTCCTTCATACAAGACTGGAATACCCGCTGGGTTGCCAATCACTCTTTTCGGGCTTATGCATTCGCACTGGCCATTGCTCGATACTCAGGTTGGGACACGGGCCTTCCGGGAAAGCTTTTAGGCTTTGATCGAGAGCTCATTTTCCTGGCGTGTGTGCTCCACGAGATGGGGATCGACGCTCACGAGGCACTACACAGTCGCCTGTCACTCGAGATTTGGGGGGCGATCAAGGCGCGTGAGTGGATCCTGGAACAAAGAGAAGACTTCGTCGTCAACGAAGGTCGATCCGAGCAGCTCTTACGACACTGGGCGGATGAGGTCTGTGAGTCGATTGCCCGGCACACTATTGAGTTTCGCGGCTTCAGCTCTCGCTGTCGTCTTTCGCTTGCTCTGGTTACTCTTGGCGCTGGACAGGACCTGATGGGTGCTAGCAGCTCCTGCATCCACCTTGACGATATCAGAGCGATATGTGATCTTTGGCCAAGAGATGGTTATTGTGAGGGCCTGAGTCGTTATACCAAGTTGGAAGTTGGCTTGAAGCCTGCTTGTCTATTTGAGGATTGTGCAACAGCTTTTGATCCTGCTATGTTCGATGTGGAGGTCTACAAGAATTTGCAGGGCGATTTGAGGGAAGACGCAGATTTTGAGAAGCGTAGAGACGCCATTGGGTTTATATAGGTTCCGAATGTTGACTGGAGAGCACTCTGGGGGGGAGCACGTAGATGATGGGTTTCCATCAGGCATCGGCAACCTTTGCGCAGCCCCTTACAGGAAAGTTGCAATTGCTCCCATGTACAGCATTATAATAGGCCTGAGGCTTTTGAAAAGTTGCCTGTATTTTCGTGTCGGAGAAATAGGAGTGCGGGGATCATTGGGTACCGACCATTGCACGCTGGACACAGCACGTCCCCTTCCTTCAGGTGCTTTCAAGAAGTAAGATGCTGGGAGACAAACTGCCCATGCTAACCCTCCAAGTGTTTTCAGGGCTGCTTCGAGACTCTGATCTGAATAAGTTAGATTGATAAGCCCACTGAGACATTAAATATCGCTCGCGGAGGCTTGGATAGAGAAGAAGAGCAGCTACATAGACAGGAGCATCATCTGTAGCTTGTAGTAGTCGTCAAATTTGTACCAGCTTGTCAGAAGACGCTCCATCATCACCCTATTACTCTTATATTGCTGCTTGGCGACTCGTCGTAGTGTGTAAGAAGGAAGTCCATCCCACTAAGCACATGATCTAGCGTCGAAGTATCCCATTCAGTATCCTTTGTGACCTCGTAGAAGGGTTCTGTGAGCGGTCTCTAGTAACTGGATTCCAGCTATCTAGTCCAGATGCTATCTATAACCAAGATGGGAAGAAAAGGGGAGGATTAAGTGCCACGCGAGGTTATGAGCGCGAGCCACCCGCACGAGCCGTACCGTGTCCGTGCGCGCAACGCCCGGAGTCGCGCAACGCCCGATCAACAAAAAGGTACCCCATGCTCTGGCGCGTAACAACACAACAACGATGACTGCAATTGATAATGCGCTTGCAGAGATTAATGCTCTAAAGTCCGGCGAAAAACTTTGCTATCAAAAAATAGCTACTAACCATGGTGTTGATCGGTCAACGTTGTCGCGGAGGCACAAGCAGATTCAGGCACCACGCGCAATTAAGGACACCAACCAACAGAAGCTCAACCTACAACAAGAGGAGGAGCTTGTGAAGTATATAGAAGGACTTACAGCGCGTCGCCTGCCACCTACAAGAGATATGATACGAAATTTCGCCTCGACAGTTGCGCGAGAGGCAGTATCTGATAGCTGGGTTACGCGCTTCATGAACAGGCACAAAGATCGCCTCACACCACAATGGACGACGGCCATGGACTCTGTTCGCCACGCCGCTGATTCTGGTGATAAGTACAAGCTGTACTTTGATCTACTGCAGCACAAAATAACAGAGTATGACGTTGACGCTGAGCACACATATAATATGGATGAAAAGGGCTTCATGATTGGAGTCGTTGGCAGGTCAAAGAGGATCTTCAGTAAGAGGAGATGGGAGAAGAAGGAGGTCAGGGCATCACTCCAAGATGGCAATCGTGAGTGGATTACACTCCTGGCATGTGTGTGTGCCGATGGATCTGCGTTGCCGCCAGGCCTTATCTATCAGGCTGCCGGCAAGGCTGTACACTCGAGCTGGGTACAGAGTATAGACCCAAGAAAGCACTCAGTACACTTCACTACGTCCCCCTCTGGCTGGACGAACGATGACGTAGGCCTGGCTTGGCTTGAACAGGTGTTTGATCGCTACACTAAGAAGAAAGCTCGAAGAAAGTACCGGCTATTAATCGTTGATGGCCATGGGTCTCACCTGACGATGGATTTCATTAGGTACTGCGACGACAACAAGATACTATTGGCTATCTTTCCTCCACATTCAACCCACACGCTTCAGCCGCTAGATGTAGTCTGCTTTAAGCCTCTTTCATCAAACTACACAAATGAGCTGACTCAACACACTCACCGAAGCATGGGATGGCTCCCCATCAAAAAAGGCGACTTCTTCCCTCTATTCTGGAAGGCCTGGGTGAGCAGCTTCACTGTAGCGACTGTACTCAGGTCCTTCGAAGTTACGGGTATAGCACCTATTAACCCTAACAAAATCCTTAATAGATTTACTGACGACGCCTCAGAGGCCTCAATGTCACAAGAGTCCTCTACTTCGTGCTACAGCGGAGAGGATTGGCTTAAAGTACAGTCGCTCATTCGCTCTGCAGTGAAGGATGAGCGCAGTAAGGAGTCACGGAAGCTTGGCCGCTCACTCCACCATCTCTCGGTTCAAAATGAGCTACTCCACCATGAGATGAAGGGCCTCAAGGAGGCGTTAACTACTAAGAAGAAGCATAAGAAGAAGCAACAGGTCTTGCCTCTCCAACAGCGCGAACAGTACCATGGTGGAGCTGTTTTCTGGTCACCAAGTAAGAGGCGTGAGGCTGAGTTTCGTCAGAGAGTGATGGAGCGTGAGGAGAAGGAGGAACAACTCAAAAAAGCTGAGATGAAGGAGTTGAAGCAGTCCAATAAGCTGTACAAGGAGAAGCTTGAACAGGAGAAGCGTGTTGCGCGAGAGGCACTCAAGATAGAGAGGGAGAAGGCGAAGGCTGAGAAGGCTGAACAAGCAGCTGAACGCGCACGTCAGCGAGCAGCGCGCACCGCTGAAGAAGCTCTACAATTATCCCAAAAGGGTTAAGAGGAAGGCTTCATGGCCACCCACACAGAAGAACAAGCGTCAGAAACGTGTGGTTGATGCTGTGGGTGGCGGCGCAGCTACAGAGGCTGTTCCTCCCGCCCTAGCTGTCACCACGCGCCTCGGCCGCAGAGTCAACCTTCCAGAAAGATTTGAATAGGCTAAATTGATCGCAAGCATCACTATACTACTCCACCACAAAATCTCGTGATAATAGCTATAGTGTGTGGCTCTACAGCCTCATTTTTGGGTGACCTGTTGGGGTGGTTCGCGGGCGTTGCGCGACTCCGGGCGTTGCGCGCACGGACACGGTACTGTCTGTGCGCTCGTAACGCGCATTCCGACACCCCAACCATCTCATCTTGCACCCCCAATATTTCAACGCCACGATATCGCTAGAGGTAGCTGTAACAGAAAGACGTGCAGCGGATACAGATAAACCTATCCCGTATACTCACTTGGCTGAAAAACATGGTGTTGTGCGCTCAACTTTGACGCGCCGAGAGCAGGGCTTAAGCGTGTCGCGTGAAGAGAAGGCCATTGCACAACGATTGCTCACGCCCACACAAGAGGCGGAGCTTGTAGAGTTTATAGAAAGGCTTACCGAGCGTCACTTGCCACCAACGAGGACAATGATCATGCAGGGATCGCCAGGCCCAGATTGAAAACATTCGATTAGGTCGATGTCAATGTCCATGAAAATCCTTGATTTGCATGGGACATTGATCTTTTCTCCAATAATTTCGCCTTGTTGATCAGCTGAATCGGGAGTCTGAGATCTGGCTTTCGTTGTCGGACGCTGATGACAAATCGTTTGGAATGTCCGAGGGAGGTCTAAAACGTTCTGAGGCCGGCGTGATCCCTGAGGCATCTTCCAAGTCACTGTTGAGAACCATAAGAAGTCGTAACTTCTTCTGAGTCCTGGGGGCCGACATCATGCGGGGGCAGAAAAACCTTTGAGCACCTTTAACCTGAGTGTCTTCAAAAGTTCGTCCAGAAACCGGAGAAGAGTTATCCGTGGCGGGATTGCGTTTCGCAGTACACGTGGTTGCCCGACGGCGACTGTGCATGAGATATTAAAAGCCATCGAGGGCCTGGCGAGGCAGGTGCGGTTCATCAACTGAATCATGCAAAGTTTTCATGCTGTGATGTCAACAGACCTTGGTGCAGACTTCTATCGCTGATGTTCAATCTACGATGAAGAGTCGGTACGCACTCTCATGCACGCTTTAAGGGTATGCAGGCAACTTAGGGCTAATTCGAAGTACTATGCTTGACATAATCGAGCATTGAGATAGCAGGGTAGGCAGGGGGACGGGAAGGAGGAAGCCATCGAGTTCTGCAAGCATGCTTGACTTGTCAGCTGACTCTCAAGGGTTTAGATGTGGTACTTAGCTGAGCTGATAATAGAGCACCTTCATGGGCGGCGGGTTGATGTTGTCTAGCAGTCACCATCCTGTGAGTCCCTAAAAATAGATTGAAGTTGGTCTGTGCAGTTTCCCATTCAGGCTCCTTTACTTTTCGGGCTCCTTTGCTTTTCGGGCTCCTTTGCTTCTCGGGCTGTTCTATTATCAGTAACGTTAGCTATATATAGCGCCGTCTCGGGGCCCGAAAGAGGTCCTCACAACATCAGAAGCCATTCTGTGATGTTAGGAGGCTGGACCGAACGTGCTCCGCCGAACCATTTCCAGAGGATCTCCTGCGCTTCTCTCTGATACGTTAGTAGCTCAATCGCCAGTGAGAAGATTGTTTGATATCCGCATGAGCCGGCTTGCAACGGGCAGCGAATGAGTCTTACTAGAGCATTCAGATCTGCCAGCAACTACGCATCTCTAGACACGAGCCCATTGAAGCGAGAGTTTCCAGACGTCAAGAGCGTCACAACAAAATGTGAGCGAATATTAGGTGAGGAGTGTATTGGTGGGGAGGGTGCACTGCTCGCAGAACGTGATTCGCATGCGGACTCGACGTTCTTTTTATTCTTTCACTGTATGAGTCAATCAAGTGGTGCTGACGACAAAGTCTTGTTCGCTCGTCTCCACTCAGCATCGGCATCGGCATCAGCACCACTTCGCACCACTCAGCGCCACTCACCACCACTCACCATCATATTCATCATACCAGCGCATAGGAGGCTTCTATGAGCTCGACTCGAAATCGCGCGTCGCGCAGCCATTTCGTTGACTTGGCGTCGTACGGTTCTTCAGTTAACTTTGCACGTCCTACTAGTCGCTTACTCTGAACTCGCTTTTGTTTGATGCCTAATAGTTAGGCTTATTTTGCCTTCTTGTTCGGCTCCTTAAGGATGCCGTTGTGGAAACATACTGTTGAACCGAGGAAGGTTACGTTCTATGGGCTGAATGAAGTGCTGAAGTGCGGAATACGTTTCCAATCTTGCTTTCATATTAAAATGTAGCAGACCAATGAGGCCACTACCAAGATGCCACGACGCCACAGGTTGCGCGGTTATGTCTTTGAACCTTATTCTAGCCATCTTCATGCAACACATTTGCGAAGAAGGTCGGCATAAATTCCCATTGGTTGCCATTCAGGCGGAGACGAAGCTGGAGGATTCCGGGGAAAGCCTCATCGGTGATGCAGAATAAGATTTCGGGGAAGTGGGGCGCGGAGCGCGCTAGGTTTTCTGGGTGCTTCAACGGGAGAATCGTATTAACTAAGTTACGCCAAACATGTGAAAGATACTAGTGGGAGTTTAAGCTAGATTTCAGCGACATCACTTATTTTACGAGATGGAATACTGTAGCACCGCATGGATGCTCGTGCATCCACAGCAGGCACGGAATATCGCACCCGCTGCTGCGGAAACCTCCACCAAAGACATTGCACACACTAGCTTTATGAAGACCTTCGATCGACGTTACGAATGGAATGAATCTTAATTAACTACACAAGACCTGACTAAGCAAGCCGCTATGCTGAGTGAAGCATGTACTCTTGTAACAGATGTAGTCTCGACATGAATCCCGATTGTTCGGGAGCTATTGCACGGTCGTGCGAAAAGACATTGCCCACCCGCGAATAACTCGCAAAAACCATCGTAACTATAGGATTTTAGATGTGAATCCAAAGACTGGTATGGAATATGCATGAATGGCGCTAGCAACCGGCTTAGGAGAGGGTGTGTGGTGGCGTTGAAGAGGAAATTCCACTTCACCGGCGATGCAGCTGCTGATTGCTGACAGATGTGGCACCCAGGACCCTGGGTCTTGGGCCATCAACCCTAGATCTTTGAGGCTGGGCACTATGGGGTTTCAGTTTGCTCCGGAAAACTGTTTTCTAGCAGTTTATTTTCATTTCCGCACTGAATGATCGTACTAGGCTCCTTGCAAGCAGCTCATTCGAGGTATAGGTATAGTTAGATTGCAAGCATTTAATGACGCTCACAGCACCATGCTCCTATGGACTGCGTGCAAAGTCTACCTGTACATAAAGCGCTCATTGAATCCCCCGCTCCCCTTTTTATCTTCTGTTATTATTCCATGCTAAGATATCTCTAGCGGAGTTATCCGAGCATTGAAGTTGTGGCGTTTGCAAGAGTGTGTCAGAGGCATCAAATGATCTACCTTCACTTTGATTCGTTGGCGGGAGAGGAAAGTGGGATTAATCAAATATCCTGCCGCATGGAAGAAGAATATAAAGTACTTCATGCACGATTATTAGATAATTGTCCTTACCTTCCTCCACTTTAGTCATTACCTTGTGCAGATCGATCCAAAGCTATGGATGATAGAAGAGGCCAGATAATCGGGCTAAGCATTGCATTCATGACAGTTTCTGTCATCGCTGTCACAACAAGGCTTCTCATTCGGGTTTTCCTTACCAAGCTCATTGGAGCTGACGATAGTGTGTAACTCTTAGCGCATCGACGTTCGAATTTGTCAACACTGACAATGTAGTCCTTATCACAATTGCACTCTTTTTGGGCCTAGCACATGCGTCCTCATTTATTATCGGTCATTAAATTTCGTTTGCCTCTACCACGTTCTGTACTAACATCAATATAGCGACAAGATATGGCCAGGGACTCCATGTGCAACACCTTAAACCTGAGAACGTACCAGTGTACACCAAAGTCATATTATTATCTGGGGTAAGCTATTCGAGGCACTTATGTTTCGTAGAGCGTAGCTAACTAGCACAAAGCTTCTAAATAGTCTCTGTTTAATGTTTATGCGACTATCTTATCTCGTTTTTTACCTTCGATTTGCTGTTACGAAAAAATTTCCCATTGTGTTATACATCTGGGTCCTGTTAGTGTCTGCCTTCGGAATTGCAACTGCAGTTGTAAGCTTCATACCATGCTTACCTTTTGAGAAACTCTGGACCCCGAGTATGCCAGGCTATTGTATTAACATCAAGGCTTACTGGATCGCTAATCCCGCGCTAAATATTGTATTCGATATTGTTATATTTGTTCTTCCAATCCCCATTCTTTGGGACTTGAAGTGTAAGAATAAGAAAAGCTATCTATTATAAAACCCTAAGGTGACATTCGACAGTACCGAAAAGACAGCGGCTAGGCTTGGTGGGTGTATTTGCCCTTGGGTTGATGTAAGTACAGTAACGTGTCCCACAAGCGAGCGCCGCGCACAAGCGAGCGCCGCACCCCACCAAGTTTGAGCACCTCTCTCATCTCAACGTACAATAGCTCAACACCACGCTCTTCAAATGCCTTCAAACGAAGCAGATATCCAGCTTACTATCTCAGCTATTCATGCGCATCAAATTAGTGGCAACCAGCCTGCTGCAGTAATCTTTAACGTGTCTGAAAGAACAATCCGTCGCCGACGCGCTGGGACTACTGCTCGACGCGATTGCCAGCCCAACTCAAGGAAGCTTACCCAGCTAGAAGAGGAGGTGATAGTTGATTATATACTTGATCTAGATTAACGTGGATTTCCGCCTACGTACGCAGCTATCCGTGATATGGCTAATGAGCTGCTATCAACGCGTGGTGGAGGTCAGGTTGGCATAAATTGGCCATCTAACTTTGTCAAGCGTACAGACAGTCTAACGACGCGTTTTACCCGAGCGTACAACAGGCAGAGAGCTCTATGTACGGATCCAAAGTTAGTTAATAGCTAGTTTAAGCGAGTAGAGGAGACAAAGGCAAAGTACAGCATACTAGATAAGGATACATTTAACTTTAACGAAGCTAGCTTTATGATAGGCAAGATAACGACTCAGCTAGTCATAACTAGGTCAGAGAGGAGAGGGCGGCTAAAGGCTATCCAGCCAGGCAACCGTGAGTGGGTAACGTTAATTCAAGGCATTAACGCTGCTGGCTAGGCAACCCCACCCTTCCTAATCTTTGCTGGCCAGCATCACCATCGTGCCTGGTACCAGGAAGAAGCTATCCTACGCGACTAGGCTATCTCAGTTAGTAATAACGGCTAGACAACTAATCAGCTTGGAGTAGCATGGCTAAAGCACTTTAATGCTTATACAAAGATAAGGGTAGTAGGCGCGCGTCGGCTGCTTATCCTTGATGGCCATAAGAGCCATCACTCTCTTGAATTTCAAGAGATCTGCAGAGAGAGCAACATCTATACCCTCTGCATGCTACCTCACTCATCTCATCTGCTGCAGCCTCTTGACGTTGGCTGCTTCTCTCCTCTTAAGAAGGCGTACAGCCGCCAGATAGAGAGCTTGATCAAGGCCCACATCAACCACATTACTAAGCTTGAATTTCTGCCTGCCTTTAAAGCAGCATTTAATCAAGCTTTCACTGCAGTCAATATACGCTCAGCATTTCGAGGAGCAGGCCTTGTTCCTCTCCAGCCAGACGTTATCTTGTTAAGGCTAGATGTCCAGCTGCGTACGCTATCACCACCAGCTCAGTTAGGAGCTCAGCAAGGAGCTCTATAGGAGCCTCAAACACCAAAGAACCTACGTGAGTTTAAGGCTCAATCGACTCTAATTAGCGATCGCGTTCGACGGCATAAGAGCTCATCACCAGCCCTAATTATTAAGGCGCTTAATTAGTTTACAAAGGGGGCTATAGTAGGGGCATATTAAGCTAAGCTGATAGAGGGTAGGATTAATAGCCTTAAGAAGGCTAATAAGGCAGTAACTCAGCAAAAGCAGCGCAAGAGAAAGTAGATTTAGAAGGGAGGAGTCTTAATAAAGGGAGTTAGAGAGGATATAGCTACTTAACAAGAGGCTGATTAACAGATTAGGCGTAAAATGCGTCAAAGTAGGGAGTAATTAGGCCTTAGCAGCCAGGCTCTATCGCGCTGTAAAAGGTGCAGAGAGACTGGGCATAACTCGCGCACGTGTAAAAACAATACTATAGGTGCTACTTAAGCTTGCATATTAATATCTATAGATTACTTGAATTTATGGTTGAGCTGTACGCTGGTAGAGGTGCTCAAACTTGGTGGGGTGCGGCGCTCGCTTGTGCGCGGCGCTCGCTTGTGGGACACGTTACTAGTAACAAAGTTTCTTCCGCGTTAGCGCGACGCGTCCTCCCCCAACATCAACACCTCGACTTTGCAGTATCATAACTATGCCACCACAACGCCGAATTCTTCAAGAAATAGACCAAAATACGCGCAGAGGGCCTAATTTGACAGTCCAGCAGCGGGATCAGATTATTGGGAGGTTGCATGCTGGTGCTACGGTCGCTGAAGTTGCTGACGCGTATGGCCGTACTCAACGCTGCATACGCGACCTCAGGAAAAAATATCACCAAACTGGTACAATAGCAGATAAACCTCGCAGCGGCAGACCACCTATACTATCGCTTCATCAGAAAAAGCTCATCTATCGCAAAGCACGCGCGCAGCCAAAAATTGAGTACAAAGAGCTTGCTGAAGCAGCAGTAGTTGTGAATCCAGATGGCACCTCAACGAAGCCACCTTGCTCGCGCACATTGTACAAGTATCTCAAAGGACAAGGCCTGACTAAGTCTCGCTGTAAAATACGTCCTAAGCTCAACCGCGCGCATGCGTTGAGGCGCCTCAAGTTCTGTAGGGAGTACTCGCACTTCCCGTGGCATCGGCGCACGCTTAAGTTCTCAGACGAGTGCTCAGTTCAGAAGGGCTCAGGCCAAAATCAAGAGTGGGCTTTCCGCTACCCATGGGAGAAATGGAAGCCAAGGATGCTAGAAACCCGCAGTACTAGCAGCAAACCAGCACAGATGGTGTGGGCGTCAATATGGTTGAATGAACATGGGCAAGCACGGAGAAGTAAGCTTGTCATAATGGAGCGCGATTTCAATGCTCCAAAAGGTGGCTACTCTGCCCAAAGTTACATTCAAGCCTTGACAAAGGGCCTTCTACCTCATTGGCGTCGTACACAGCTATTTATGCAGGATAACGCGCGCATCCATACAGCTGCAGTGACGCGTGAGTTCCTCCGTGAGCACCACATCACCACCATCAACTGGCCAGCGTACTCACCTGACCTCAACCCAATTGAGCACCTCTGGTGGCATCTCAAGAAGCGCATGTATAAATTCTATCCTCAGTATAACAATTATAGCGCCGCTGAGGAAGAGTGGGATGGCTTTTGCAGTGCATTGAAAGAGTGCTGGCGTCGCATACCAGCGAGGCTCATCCGCCGCCTCATCTTGAGTATGCCACAACGAATTGCTGCATGCAGACAAGCGCGAGGTTGGCAAACTAAATATTGACTGCGTGCGCAACTCCTGCTTTAAAAATAATTCAATTATATTATATTTTGGCTGAGATACGTGGTGTTGAAGTTTTGCGTACAAATGCATGTGAGGCTGGCTCGTGCGCTGGCGGAAGAAACTTCATTCATGTGACTGTATCTTGAAGACGCCGGTGATACTTTTCAGTACGGTTGACTCTCCCTAGAGTTGTTATCGCGAGTATTCTGCGTTTGCACTCCTTGCTTGTAATGTTGAATAATCCGGTCTGTATGTTGTTCCTTTTTCTTTACTCTCTCGCATTTGATAACTAACGTGTTTGTAGATCGCAGCGATAATACATGTAAGAAATGTTTCGATACTATTTCTGATTCTCTTACTGACACATGACTAGGGTCTACTGTATGGTCCACACCCAGACACTCCTCTCGCATATACTCCTGAACTAATATTGTAGGTCGACGCACTAAATTGGTCAACCGTTGAGATTCATCTCGCTATTTTGACCTCCTGCACAGCAGCATTCAAGTCGTTAGTTCAGCGATTCATTCCTAGCATCCTCGGTAGTTTGAATGGTACAAAACACGGCTCATCTCGAAAACAACATAATCACACGACGGATGGTGGAGGGTACTTGCGTCAGTCCCGCATTCATGACGAGATTGTCTGCAAGTCTGGCATTCGGGAGAGTGTTCACAGGGTTGTTGAGAACGCAAGTGAAGAACATATACTGGAAGATTTGGAAATGTCTCCATATGATAGAACTGGAGACATCCTGGCAGCTTCGGATAAAAGCATAAACGACGGTGTCATTGAAGGTTGCTCCCCTGCTCATTTTATTCCAGAGTAGATTGCATACAGCTCTCGCTTATGTCGTCCGGTATGTTTCCAGATTCAGTTTGCTCTACGGACGCAACACGCGGCGGTTTCACTGCAGCAGGTCCCATACGCTTAGCAATGTATTCAAGCGCGCTGCGCAAGCGCTCAGGATAAGCTCCCATTCCCACACCTCTCACCCATCTCCCTCTCTCCCTCCCTCCTCCCAGTGATTCTCGGGTTTGCTATGCCTATCTGGAGGATGTGCCAACGGGACAAAATCCGTTCGAAAGCAGGTCAGCCTTCCAAATGAGTCGGTGGTTCACTCGTGGATGGACTCTGCAGGAGCTGCTCGCTCCACCACTCAGATATAGATCAAAATGTCAGCGAAGGAAAGATGACCTCGAGTGTCATGACCGGCGAGAACATGGCGATTGCTACGCGTCCTTGGGTTGCCGAGCGGAACAGGCAAGTTGGACTACTATCAGGAATCACGAGTATATCCCGTCGAGTGTTAGATCGGGAGATTTCGCTGTCTTCGGTCTCTGCAGCTTGCAAATTCTCATGGGCGGCTACAAGAGTCACTACACGCGTGGAAGATATGGCATATTGCTTGCTAGGACTGCTGGGCGTCAACATGCCGCTACTATATGGAGAGGGCGATAAGGCCTTTGTACGGCTCCAGGAAGCCTTGCTCAGTAACTCTGAGGATATCAGTATGCTCGCTTTGGGATACGATCTGTCGTGGAAGGTTGTTAAGAATGAAACACAGGCATCAATCCTGGCGAGGTCGGTCACTGCATTTCTCGGATATACCAGAGGTAACTATCGGCACGTGCGGCGAATGCCACGCGCCTATACCACCATGGCCGGGCACGGTTTGCACATCGTGCTCCTCATGCTTCCCGTCGATAAGCGAAATAAAGTTTGGCTAGGCGTCATTGGAGAATAGGCAGGGCAACACAACGAGGGAAACCAAGTAGGTATAGCAATTGTGTTACGGCAAAGTGGGAACGAGAATGCACTCCTCTTCCACAGAGCTGGTGGCTGTCCACCGATCCGCTCTTTCTACCCACATCGAAAGAAGCGAGTATCTCGAGGGCCCCGTCTTAGGATGATATATCTACAAGACAGCGCTGTAACACCACTCATTGCACTACTCGCCCCTTGAAAAGGCCTGATATGCTATCGGAAGTCCTGGAGAATGGCACCAAAATCACGCCACATTTCACCAGAGCCCCGTTAGCCCCATGGTCACGGGGAAGTGGAAGACAAGCCACACCAATTCCGCGCACACGTGAGCCGTAAGCCACAGTCACTTGTGCCAATGGGGTGCAACGCCAAAGCATCGGGATCGCGCCTACAAGCGGAATTACAGTAGTCAAATGGCTCTGGTCCCGGATCAGGGACTCCATTCTCGCTGATCACACTGCGCTCATCGAGAGTGGTTCCGTTTGGTAAATTCTTGGATTGAGGACAGAATATGTTGTGGCAAACGCAATGCAACGTCCCCTAGGCTTCCACGGCATTTGGTACTCAATGTGGTCGGATCTCTTTCCTGAGCCGCCCTGCAAGCCTTGACGGCTACCACAGTCACAGCGCTTAGCCTTCTGCGAGGTTTCGGAGACGCAACGAGGCTTGGTCGAGATTTCTGAGCTCAGAACCTTTGAAGCTCAAGTCAGAGTCAGCACAGAAGCCCTGGTGGGTCGTTACAGACTTGCTATATTTCCAACATTGTCGACCGTGAAACAAGCGCCGCCGCTTGAACAATGGCGAGCGGCATGTACTCAAGCGCCGTGGCTAGCTCGGCAAAATCACTACTCTCCTCTTGCGCTCCCACATACATGGGCAACTGGCTAAACCAGTTAAACCAGTTAAGGAATACCAAAGTCGAAAACTCTATTTTGGCCTAAATAAGGCAGTGCACAATGTCGCAATAAGGTGCGAACATGCTCTGCACGTGTTTTTCCTGTAGCCTTAAGATATTATCGAATAGTTTGTAAGAACTAACAAAAACGTGTTGCACGCATCAGCCAGGGTCAAACATAAATAGGGAGGTACTTCGCTACCCTTTCTTATCACTGATAGCCGGTCCATCCGCGTCCGCTGTCGCAGGCCTCAGATACCCCAGAGTCGGTGAACGTGGATAACGTGAGCGTAGGCTTTGTAGAGACAGTCCGCCCGCCGGCTTATGGGAGTGCCTGCACCGCTGACGTGAAGCCGTTGGCGAGGATCTACCTGTCGGTCCGTGCAAAAGTCTTGCACCCACCGAACGATTGTCTCTGGGATCTGTCGCTGCCGCAGCATTCTGATCTCTGGTCCTGTAGCGACGTTGTAGGCCCTATATGCTCAGCGTAGCGGCCAACACTATTACTTTCAAAATTCTGCAGCTGACAAGTAAGAGGATCGACCATATAAACGTCATTAAAGACATTCTGAAAGACGGAGCCCAATTTGCTATCAATCTATGGGATCTCCGCAGTCTATCCTAGGCCCGCAACATATCTCTCCCAGTAGATTATCCAACCTAGAATGCGACTCGACCATGGACATAATTAGACATTCCACGCAAGATGTGCCCGGTTCCATTATATATCCGGAGACCAGTATATCTCTCCTACCAATACATTAAGTAATGCTAATTAGTGTGTAGGTAGAGATTGAGGACCGTCATGCCCTACATTTCAGCTATCTATAATGACTAATCCTTTGTCCGAACTGTACTCTGCTCGAACAGCCTGTCCCGTGGCGAGTTCGATTGTCGTAGTGGATATATTGGTGGAACCTCTCCCTATGTCACAATTGTTAGTAGGCCTGTATGCAGTTCAAGTATGTACCCGCAGCTTACTACGTATATTTTCTTCCAAGATTATGTCCCGGTCGTCTTCGCCGGGATCTCTTGAAGCAAGGTGTTGTGTATGAGTGGAACGCACAGTGGTTCTCTTTGTCCTAGTGGAAGCACCGTAACTACTTCCGATGACGTTAGGCATGTATTTCCGGAGAAAAGGTTTTCCAGCTGGGAGGCAGGCGCAAACGATGGCTAGATGCACCTCAATCGTCCTAAGAGCCTAATGTCAGAAAGATTTGCCTCAGAAATCGATACCGTTTGCACTTACCACCACACAATCGACGAGACGCCCTCCCAAGAGATATCCTTTGTATTGACCAAATCCGCTTGAATCTTTAATTTTATAATGCTGACAATCAAAATACTAATTCGCGTGTTAGCTATTTCTGCATCCGTATAAAGAAGCCGATGATAAAACATACAAACCTCCTGTCATCAACACTATCATGACACCAATCTTTTGCTTCTTAGGCAGTCGGAGATTCCGTAAAAGTAGAACTGGCAGGATAAGTATTGCAGCATCCGTAGTAGTGTTCATAACGCCACTAAAAACTGTGATCTTTAACCAATTAATGCATGAACCACCAGTGATTGTAAGATCCCAGTATTTCTCTAGTGGCCTGCAGGCGTACACCCATTCGAATGATGTCACCAGGCTATACATAACAACAAGTGCCATGATGAGATATATAGCAACACGGAGATTTCCCCAGGGCGCGAATTGAGTGAAAAACGTGAGGATAGAGAGCTTTGTGAGCATGATTGAGATGCCATAAAACGTTCCGCCAATAGCCCCGACCTTGTGAATGCATCAGTCAGTCTATCTATGAGCGCGCATGGGGTTAAGATGATAGATTTACCTACTTTCATAAAATTAGGATTAAAAACGGTAATTGGGACATCCCATAGGTGTCGACCAAATCCATACTGAGTGGCTGAGAGTATTTTGTTAATTTCCTGTGTCGGCACAAATAGAGTTACGTACTGATGGCACCAAGTATGGAATACACCAGAGCGAAGATCTAATTCAGGATGTTCAGCAAACTTCCCGTAAACAGATTGAAGTGAGCCTAACCCATGCGACAATTAACATATCTACAAACGTCAGCTGAGGTCATTGGTAAGAATGGTAGGACAGCTTACAATCGTCTACTCTTACGTGACGTGTGATGAATCGAACAGTGTAAAATCGTAATCCGATGAACAGAGTGGAGAGAATCCCAGTCACAATATGAACAGTGAAAATAGTCTGCACTCTGGACGGTGGATGGGTAAAGTCAGGCGAAATACCTGGAGGAGGAGCTATCACACCAATGACTTCGTTTCGGTGCGAAAGAAATGGAGAATACATTGAATAATAGGTTTATTGTAGGAGCAGTCTCGTCGACCATAGAAAATAATATGAGTTGTGCGATAGAGCAGGCGTTGCAAGAACTACGTACTTCATCGTTTAAGAAGAGTTGAGGTACACCGATCATAGGCATCGGATCGTCGATTGTCTTCTCTCTTCCTCTCTCTCTCAAGGTTAAGCGATGAAATCGTGGTGACGATCATGCTAGTTCTATGATAGATTCGCAGAAACCGGCAGCGGAAAGCCATTCGGAATTCCAAGGCGCCACAGAACTTCCGTGGTGGAATCGGAAGTATTGCCGTATACCACCCGAGAGAGCCTTTGCTTCGGATGGATCCATCCGCGCGAAATGATGTGCTTGAGATGGTGTGCGTTCTTGCGCCATCCAAGCAGTTGGACTCAGCCCTCAACGGTCCATAATCAATACCTCCAGTGTCCCGGAAAGAGTTGTTTTTTTACTCATGATAGCGTTCAGAGTTAGCCATTAGGATCGTTACCCCGAAAGCAAAGGTCTCAGGATCGTCAATGGGGCGTTTTACGTTTAGCTGTTCATCCATACGGGAGCGTTTCTCAATCCCGTCCTCGTATTGCAGATGCGCGCAAAAGGAGACCATCAATGGACTGGACAGAATTCGTGGGGAACAGCTGTTGGCCCCAGACCACTGGGTCCATTGCGACATGTGTTGACAGCGTGTGCAGAACGTTCGCGAAGCCTGTGCGCTGCGATTAAGTTAGGGAACGTGCTGATCTTTGCTCCCTCCCGCTTCGCAGCGTAGGTTATTAACATTAGTGGCTTGTGGCTTTTATATGGCTAAAGCCTAATATAGGGGCAATGATTGATGAAACATGTATTGCTGACGGGAATGAATCGTTACCAAGCCTGACAGCCACAAAGGGAGCATGAGGAGCTTTTCGCGCGAGATTCCGCAAATACCGGGATGGCGGGTCAGGTTCCCCGTTCCTGAACGTGCGGGTCTACCAATGAGCATTGAATGGGCGTGCGCCATGTCTTTGCTCTTGCGGCACTAATTTCCGGAGACTTGCTGTGTGAATATCCGGGAAACGAAAGCCCCTGTGCGGCAACTGGCTCGACTGTTGGGACTAACTGTCTTAGCGATCGAGGTCAGCAAGAGGAGAAGAAAGCGGAACGCTGCACTGCTCGAAAAATCGCATTGGAAAGCGAACCTTACAATAGTGCTGAGAACTAAACCTGGTGTCTTTTGCCATGTTCTTGGTTAGGTGGGGGTGTCAGTAGGTGCGGCTGGTTGTAAAGCCCTAGAATTTGAGTGGCAAGGCTGACGTGCAGCCACTGGTTTTCAGTGTGTCTGGATCTTGAAAAACGGGTGAACATCTTAGCGGCGCCAGGCTTCGCAGCTCATCTGGCGTGCTCACTTCCCGATTGTACCGCATGGCGGCGTCAAGCTCGCGCGCCCATGGTCGAGCTACTGAAAGACCTGCAAGCTCCGCTTCGGTACCGACGTTCGGGTGATGGCCGCACAACAAATAGGCTCCCCTTGCGACGAAGTCTTGGTCCGAGATTTTTCAGACACCATCGACAGAGATGAGCTTCGAATGCTCCAAGAGCTTCGACACACTAATTTCCTCACAGTGCTTGAAGCTTTTCTTGATGACAAGACGATCTACGTAGTGTTCGAGCATATGAAGGTGGTTCTGCATGAGATTGCTATCATTAGCATCACGACGATCGAATTACCAGCGATCCTTGGACAGGTATGCCATCCAGCCCCAGCAATCAACTGGATAGAGTACTGATCGTGGACAGGTGGTCAGCTCTTGACACCAGTTGAGTCGAGTTGTGTGAAAGGCCACGGAGTACTACAAAGACAGGTCAGTCCTGGTTGCCGCCAAGTCAAGATATTCTTTGTAAGCCCCCCTTCATTACAGCTATCAAGGACTAAGTCGTTTCAAGGACAGATTGTATCCCTCGCTGGTGATAAAGTCGCTGTCGCATTGCCATCAGCCTCGACGTGGACGAGCTCAGGTTACCTCTCACGCAGCGGGTTCACATGCGCCGTGCGACCTCAGCAAATCGGCAAATGTGGAATGTATTACAATCAAAGCCATCAAGGCAGGTTAGTGATTGGATAATAAAAACGCGGTGGATGGTACATTGAAGAACGGCAGCGAAGATATGTACCCCAAGAGACACCATTTCGAGCCTCACACGTTTGAAAGACGAGAAAAGGTGATCGTGTTGGGGCGCGTTCGCAAGCAATACTCAAAACGGTGGAGTATGACGTATAAGCTTCTAAATTTAGATCCTGTGTGAAGAAAGGCCGCTTTCGACGTTTGTGCAAAGCCCATTTCGCATTCCGTACTCAGCAGTCCTCATCCTCCATCCTTCATTCCGCTCTTTGCCTCTCTTTAACTACGCTTATCTGGTTGCGCTCCCTCCTCCTTCCTCCCCAGAGCTATTACACCCCTTACTTAGGTGATGATACTATGGCCATGAATTCGATGATTGCAAGTGCACTTGAGTTCCGGAAGCTTCTCATAGAATGCTGTAGTGGTAAAACGAATCTCATCGACCACATATACCTCGCAGGTACAACGAGAACATTTTCCGGGCTAGTTTACGCATTAGCTACCCGTTTGTTGCAAGCGTAAGGAACTGACCATTTGGTGCTCCGTCACACTCGTTACTTCCTGGTGAGTAAATGAAGTTGCTATACACCCTCGCTGTCGATCATGACTTCTTGCGAACGCTTCCGCTGCGGGCTCAGTCACTGAAGAGTTGGCGGACAGTGTGACCGGTGAGTCTTCATGGAAAGAAGAAAGGCTTGTACACATCAACGTAGCAGGGGACTGCTGCATGCCCTCAGCGTCCGTCGAAGTAATAAGCGATACCTTAGCTCGTTTGACGGTCGGTTGATAATCCTCTGAGAGGAGCTTTCGCTTCAATGGCTGAAAGAAACTGTCATCCAAAGGTGAATGATCCCCTTTTACCTTTCCGCTTTCCTGCTCTTCACTCTCCCATTTCTCTAGGCCATCACTAGAGCTGATTGTGCGATTCATGGAATTTATCAGGTAGTCTGGATTAGAGTATGTTGGTTTGAGCTTCTCGAGCCAATTTCTGTTTTCGCTCTCGATCTCCTGCGGCATTTCCATGCTCTTCCTTGCTAATTCTTGCAGCTCGCCAAAGCTAACCGTATCCTTGAACGTACGGTCCCGATGGATCTTCTGCACCCGAGGAAATCGCAGAGCATAATACCTGGTATCAGCCGGTTTGTCAAAGCCAGCACCCATTACATCCGCGACGAAGGGTCGCTTAAACAAGTCGGTTGGCCACGGCAGCTTCCCTCGTTCTAACCTGACGTCGAGCTCGGGGGTGGAGAAAAAAAAAGGTGTTTCTTGGAAGTATCCAAGTCTGTTGAGAAAAAGAATATCCTCTTTGGCCATACCGCGCCGGCCTACCTTGTCGATGACGCGAAATATCGGCTTGACATCAAGACGGCAAACCTGGTCCTTGTTCTCTAGGCATCCAATATAGAATGATGTCCACCGCAACTTCCCCATCCCAAGTTCTTGTTCGTCCATCGGATCGCGGCGGCCACCCACGATAGCAAAATCAGCGGTGTCTCCTAGCCCTTGGATGTAGTCTTTCTTCAACTTGATGAATCTATTATTTCCAGAGAATGAGTAGTAAGGTTCATCTCGTCCCTTCAGCACCAGGCCTTCCCATCGCTGTGCAATGGCTCGAGAGAATGCCTCGCGAAGCTGTTCGGGGGCATGGCGAGAGGAGAAATCGATGTTCTCGCGGCTGCCGATGGCCGCTCGGCCGGGAATACAGTGGACTAGTGAGCAAAGCCGCTGCCGGCGCGCATCGTGAGTATATGTTATATAGGAGGTGTCATCATGTACGAGCAGATCATAAAACATAATCATAAGATGCTCATTAATATTGGTGGGTGAGTCTTCCCGGGTTCCAAGGAATCGGCCGGATCGTGGCACATGCTTGCGGATCTTATGGAAGGGTTCAATCCGCTCGCTGTGATCGTTCCAGACCAGTAGCTCTCCCTCCAGAATGCATTGCTTCTTGATCTTGCAGTCTGCCGAGTCGAGCCTCAGGCAATCTCGCAGCACGTCATGCAAGCCTTTCCGACGCTAAAACCCTGTACAAGCGCTCAGGCATGTGAAGCAGCGGCATCTTTGGGGGGTATATAACGGGGGTGCCTTTCCACGCTGGTGCAGCACCGCTGTCCCCTCTGTCCTTGGAATGGCTCTCATCTCTCTCATCTGCTTCCTCGTCTGCTTCTCGGGTTCCATCATACTCAGCATCGTGCTGATGTACTTCGACGTCCAGCTGCGCGAAAGGACAAGGGCGAATGAAGTTTTGGTTTACAGCTATGTCTGGGAAAGAAGAGTAGCGGCTGTATCCGGCTTTCTTCAAATAGGACTATCAGTATCTGGTGTTATCGCAGCCGTACAGGCGCATCACTCCAAAAGCCAAATATACTGGCTGGACATCATTGCGCTTTGCAACCTGCAACTTCTCGTTGGCACCAATGTAAGACCTCCCAAACAAGATCCCCATTCCAGCTGACTGGTTTTGTGATCAGCTCGCTCGAGTATTGCACATTTTGCAGTTCCATCCCTGGGCAATCTGGGCTACGTACCTATTTACTGTCGTTACAGCACCAGATATCGCTCCTTCGATGCCGTACGACATACAGCCTCTGCGTTGCTTTCATATCGTTGACAAAGAACAGAAACGAAAAGCCACGTCTTTTCAACGAGTCAGCATTACTCTCTCGCCTCGCAATGGGGTCATTCCTAGCCTCAGCAGCATCATGCATACAGTTGGGATTTCATAACAGGTCAAGAGCGAGACAATCGAGGCTCCATGAGGACTCGGCAGCGAGGCAAGAGAGCCTGCCATTGAAGCAGTTCCTGCTTTGGCTTGCTATACCAAATGCAGCTGCAACATCATGTCAGCTAGTTGGGGCCATGGTCCTATATAGCATAGCGTACTCCAACCGGACTATGGATATCTACCCTCACCAGTATATTTTCTTGGTAAGTCTCTACCTTCGTTCGTGGCGCAGTCTGACCATCGCCAGGCTTATACCATATTGCAGCTACTATGCTCCTTTGGTATCGCTTTACCGGTTATAAAGCGCCTGGGCAGCACCGCAATAGGCGTCCTGACGTGTGCATCCCAGCCAACCGAAGTGCTAGGTAGCATCTTGGAGGGGGCGTTCAGTTTGGAAACTATATCATCTTTGGCAATTTCTACAGGCAATGGGTAGGCAAGGTCACTTTGCCTGGATATCAGAAGCTTCTTTAGGCAGGGCCGAGGTTCTTTTCGTCTGGTTAATTTAACGCAAAACGACCTTGGTGGTTGTGCCGGTGATCAGACAGATTTTCAGATCCCGTTCTCGACAAGCTCACTGTTGATACTGCACATAACTTATCGCAGTTTACATTCACACTTCACGTCCATGCTCCCCTGTGTCATCGCATGTCGTTGGATGCTTGGTGACATGAATTTGCCACACCTTCTGGACCGATACCCGGAAGGTATTTATGGGGACCCAAAGGTACACTGTGGCTGACATGCGAAGATAAAACTGGCTTGTTAGATCGATTGATTGATCTAGATACACTGAGTCCACACTCTTTTTCTGTCACAATACGCAAGTCTGATTCGATGCTACCTTCAGTCGAAGAGATATTAATGGTGAGCAGCTTTTGATTGCTAATCCAACCGGCCCCAAAAGCGCAGGCGAGTCGAGGTTGAAGCGAGCCAGCCGCATGATAAAGCCGAGCGGTTAATACTAACACGAATTTTATACCATAAAGCTAAAAAGTTCTATATAATTGATTAATCTACTGTGGAGTAAAGCCCATTTTAAAATCTGGCGTTTGATTTGGATGGGTGGTCAAGACGCAGGAAAATACGGTAACGCATAAGATAATTGAGCTGCACAGGCCCTTAGGGTTTGGGCACACAAAGGGACGTACAGCACTTTGAAAAGACTCACTATTTCTTTGTGGTCGCTGCCGTTCTGAATCATGATTAGCTGGATTAGTTGACTCCCACTGAATGTATAATAAAGCCTGTCGTATAAAGCAGCAGTGCCACAAACAACACTGAGATGACAGGTAAGATGATGTTTGCAATTAAGATAACGTGTTGAAGAGACGGTGGGTTAATGAAATTTGGCGTGATTCCTGGAGGCGGAGGAATCGCTCCGATAATTGAAGGCATTTCGCTGCGAAGAACGTGAAAGATGTGCTTACGGTTTTGAATGACTGAGAATATAGTGTGATAGATGCATTCTCCGGGGATGCGACATTTGGTCTTCTCTCGAAGATAACGTCCATCCCTGCGTGCCGGAAAACTGTTGGTACAGTCACAGGACAAAAGTCTGTTCGCCAAGGAGGCTAGCGTCCCCATCACCACTCAAACCCTCAACTTCAAAGCACTATAACATCACGTAGGATAGACTAAACTAGACAATTTTTAGCGCAAATTAATCGCAATATACTTAATATTTAGTCTGGTAGCCCTGTGCAAGTCTTACAGCGTCAAGGCGGTGTGGCATGCTAGTGATCAGCTTGCGGATCAGTGAGTCGGGGATGGCTGCCCACGCCTCCAATAACCCCATTTCAAAGCGATCCCAGTCATCTCATATGATCAAACTCAGGGTGGAGCTCATGACCCTTCTGTTTGAGTGCCCACCAGATGTGTTCAATTGGGTTGAGGTCTGGAGAATATGGTGGGAAGTCAACCGTCCATACGCCGTGAACCTCCAACCACTCCTTTGAGAGAGCAGCAGTATGGATACGTGAGTTATCCTGCATAAACCTCTCGCCAGCTCTATATTGAGGCAATAGGCCTTCCTCAAGGGCCTGAGTATAACTCCACGCACTATAGCCTTTACGTCGTGCTGATGGATCGCCGGTCATAATTACTAGAGGACTACGCCCAACACGACCCCCTGCAGTCATCCATATTGACGCCCACACCATGCGAGCAGATTGGCGAGCAGTGGTAACCTCATCTATCATCTCATGCCTCCATTTCTCATCAGGTAATCGCCATACCCATGGTGTGTTGTGGCCAGAGCCTCGGGCGATTGAGCACTCGTCGCTGAACCTGAAGACTGTCCTCTGCCAATTGAAGCTATGCCAATCTGCAGCAAACTTAAGACGTAAAATTGCTCTAGCTCTATTGATTTTGGTCTGCGCTTTGCTCTGAACTTGTGTAATCCAGCTTCAAGGAGGGTACGTTGAATAGTCTTCTTTGATACATGGGGGGTAGCTTCATTAGCTCCCCACATCCCAGCCTCTTCAAGGAGCTTGCGGTACTCAATTTTTGGGAACTTTCTAGCAAGGCGAAGCAGCTTGCGATGATCGTGCCTAGTTAAAATAGGTGGACGGCCCATCCGAGGGCGCGAGGTGTTGCTGGTGGTGGCCTCCCATCGTTGTATTGTCTTCTGAACGCAGCGTTGCGAACAGCCAAGAGTCTCTGCGATTTCCCTAGTCCGCACACCCGCCTCTTTCTGGGCTAGAACATAATTGCGCTGGCTTTCTGATAGTTCACCTCCCTGCATTCGATTACCACTAATTTCTGTGCCAAAAGCTCTCATTTTAATGTAGTTATGTTGAGTTGGAGAAGCAGTGGTTCTGCGCGTTCGCGTGTTGTTGTTCTGGCACGTGCGCGACGCGAACAAACTTTTGTCCTAGTACTGTATATAAACCGCCATACACTATGACCAGGCATGGATTCATGTTTTTGGTCTAGTGGTAAATTTACAACAAAAGCCCTGTGTGCCGGAAACCTCTCAGCGCAGTTGAACACGACAAAGCCAACCATGACTTATAGCTACAGATAATCTCGGGACGTATCTAAATAAAATCTTGCTAGATCTATAATACTGCGACCTACCGCATTCGTAAGCCTAATCTAAGCAGGCGTCACAGTATTATTACAGCACGTCTAGGAGAGATAATAAGGTCCCTAGTTCGGATTGTGCGCTTCTTCACTCGGTATATACGACACGTAAACTTAGAGACAGTATAGAAAGATCTCACTGAATCCGAGGCTCCCCGAGGAGAGGCGAGCGGATAGTCTTATAGCGGATTGAGGTATTGTAGGCTAATTAGAGGGTATTTCTTGAAGACAAAGTAGAAATAGAGAATTAGGTGTGTAGTCTTTCTACGACATCCTAAGTAATACTAATAGCAAGATGACGCAACGCGCCTATATTAATCAGGTACTTAAGCCTGTAGTTAAGCCCTGGCTTGAACGAGGAGACAACTTTGTACTATAGTAAGGCAGTGGAAAGATTGCTAATAGGCTTGAGAGCTACTTTAACTGTCACTCTAGTCCTGACCTAGCTCCTATAGAAAACTGCTAGCAACCACCTAAGCAGTACGTTAAGAAATTTCTACATTAGGATAAGGGAGATACACGTGAGCTTGCTCTTGAGGGCAACTCATTCAAACGGAGCATTACGAGGTGTTACTCAAAGCAGTGCACTCAATCGAAAAAAGCCAGTTACTCAACACCACGCAAGAAGCTGGTGGTTACAGTACAGCATAATAATATCCTTGCAGTGTGCGTGCGTTGGTCTCTGGCCCAGTCGTGCGGTGGCAATAGCGTCTTCATCACTTGCTTCAATAGGATGTTAGATTAAAACTTTCGCGAGGGAGTTAAGTTTTGGGTTTTAATTGTAAAACTGTCCTGCTACCCTGTGTGTCTCGCTTCGTAGTGGGTGACATTATCAAACTAACTTACTTAGGTTTTTCTCCACCCTTGAATATCCATTCCTGTGAAGATTGGCGTGACCCGAGCACTAGGCTCTACGAAGGTCTGTTCTTGCACGAACTTTCCGGGGAATGATAACCTGATTAAGCAGATTGGAGAAATATCTTTGAGCCGGGTCAACTCCCCTCCAACCCCAATTATCTTCGGCCGCTTAGCAGTTCTAAGTTTCCGTTCATCATCATTCCAAAAGCAATAAGCAGTTCGGAGTTTCCTTCCGTTGAACAGCACCCGAAGGTTTTCTATCTCTATTTCTTTACATCCTGTTAAGACTTGGGCGATGTTTATGGTAATACCCACAAATTTTGTGTGAGGCGCTGTTATAGTTACTTATGTTCCTGTAAACTTGCAAAGAATTGAGAGGTACAAATTCAGAGAAGTCCGTACACGGTTGGTTGACTTCACATTTTAAAGACTCTTTCGGGCCGTCCTCTCATACCATGATCGATGCTACTGTCTTTCGGAAGATGAATCCAAATTATTCTAAACCAAAGATCCATGAGGAGGACGCAAATCCAATCGCATTATTTAACTTGCTCCGTCCCTCCCAGCCGCAGCCTGAATAGGTCAGACTGCTAGTGTTTAACTCAAACTCCACACTGGCTTTATCTTCTGTCGTTTCTTCGCACGGAGATCTTCCTCAGGCGCTCTCGAGCTCGTCCTGAGAAATAGTCTCGTTAGCACCGTGCTTGACTGCATTAAAGCCAACACACTTACCATGTCCTCGGCCACTCGGTCGAGAAATTCTTGTTCGCTCTCCATACTTTGTAGCGCGGAGAATTTAAATGAGGATGTTAAGATCGGGACCGTATCGTTTTCCTCTCCCACATCTCCAAATCGATGATCAGGTGTCTTCTCCTCAGTGCCATAAAAGACTTCAAGTACCTCTGTATTAAGGTCGACGACATATGCAAATTCGCAATACAACCAATCGTTCGCAAAGGAAAGTGCAAGTTTAATTGGGACCTTTCTTTCGTCTTTAGCACGGCTGATTACTTCAAGTATGGCGGCGCCGGTGTCTCTGGAGAGAGAAGGGCAGAGCCTATCCATGATCTCGCTTGTCAACTTGGACATGGGTTGTGCAGCAAATTCCATCCAGATTTTGCTCTCTAGTCCGCGTAGCTCATTGATTCGTCTTTTGGCCGTAATTAGCTCTTGTTCGGACGCTTCGTAGATGTGCCTAAGTCCATCCTTAAGGCGCTGGATGTTAATCGGCACGCGTAAGAATTTCATAAGATTTACCCCTTGGCCCTCGGGGTAGCCATCCCACTGACCGTATTGGGCGATGACGAAGCGACCGTTGTAGAACACGCAGATAAGGTGACGAGTGCCCATGATTAACGAGTTGGGGCGTTGCGAGCAGTAGACAGAAAAGGATTGAGTAGCAGGGTTGTGCTATGGGAACGATGGGCGGAGGGATTTGGGGAAAAGGTCTTCAGGTTTGACCCTGCTGGTTCTCACGCTCCACTGCCTCTTATACCCGCTCCAACCCCTGGCAGGGACCCCCCATCAACTCTTGCCGCCGGGGCATTTCCTGTATCAAAGCTTTAAGTGCCTAAGCCACACGGGTGTTGGAATCCCGTATTAGCTGTCTCATCAAGCACCTATAGCAAACAAGGGCCTCTCGTATCGCCATAAAGCATTGGCTTAGATGCATGAAGACATGGGAGACCCAAGCCCGTTGCTCCACTAGGAGATGCGGAACCACGGCTCTACGCCGGCCTTGTTCTTTCACCCGCTTCTCTTACCTATGAGGGAGTCTCGCGCTTCTTAACGACAAAGTTGACCGGAGGACCTTTGCTCGTTCAGGAGACTTACAGAGTATGCAATTATTTGAGGTTAGAGTCAACATAGTTCTAGTGGTGTCTGATTTAGTATGCTGCATCAGAGGACGAAGCCCTTTACTCCCTCAACGATATCCTCGACAAACGCTCTCGAGTCTGCCATGTGCAGTGATGGCGCGGATGGGCAGCTTATGCGAAGGAGTGAGGGGGCGGCGCGGGTCTATGCGATCTTCTAGCTTTGAGGAGGTGGGCTTTCCTGCTTTGCCCTCCGGACCAAAGCGGGCCCAAGCAGTCCAGCATACTCCTGACAAGGTACGTTGCTTTGATGCCACTATCAGCTCTGCCATGGTTTCAGGTCTTCAGGAGTGAACCAAAGCTACATAATGCGATAGGGCAGAAATTTCTGCCTTGCCACAGCGCATTACAACTACGTCTGGCGTGACATCATTCCTTTGTTGCATTATGGGACGAGGTTAGTTCAGCTGCTTCACACACCTGTTCTTGGCACCTCGCAACCAGTTTCAGCTCAACTCTTACAAGTCATCCCACTCAAAGCAGTAAGGAGTTCGAAGGGACTTTGGACCCAAGGGGACCAGAATCAGAACCCAGTCCCAGACTACCCCATATCTCTGTCTGCCTTTTGGAGGGCCCAATTTTCAGGCCCTGTACTATTGAAATTTGAAACTGTTAAGATCTTAACGGATCTTGGTTGATGAATAAGGTCTAATAGGTAACGGAGGTTGGGATAATCTATAGTACAAGGTAATGCTCGGCTATGGTAACTAAAGTTTGAGACGCAATTTTAGGATTGTATTGCATGTGATTCAATGGCGACAACAGGCTGGAAAACGGACTTGACCAAGTTAGATGCTTACAACGCTAGAGCCTCAAAGTGAGCACTCTGTCGAAGCCGCCCAGGGATAGACATTACAAATTTCAACCGATTTTACTATCCCTGATCGACTCTATGACTAGCCTGAATGATCTCAGGGAGGGTCCAGCTTGGCCATGCTTGCTTTGCCGCATCGCCGCATATCTTCGTGTCGCTGAATGAACACCACCCTTCACGCAATGCAGCACCTCGACACATTGGTCAGAATACAACTGCGAGTTTAAGATATGCCTGTGGTTCCGCCGTTTCGGAGTCGGAACTCGTTATCATCTTCAACCTCCAAATCCCCATATCTACAACTTTGCAGCTTCCCATGTCTCTGCCGTCCCCAGCAGCACCGACCGGAAATCGCTTTGCTGTAGTTTCAGAAACTGACTACGGTGCCCCGATATTCATCGCAGCTGTTATCACCTTAGTCTTCACTTTTCTAGTCCTCATCGTGCGCATCACCATTGTAAAATGGCACAGATGGGGCCTCGATGATCTAGTCATTGTATGCGCAAAAGTCAGCCTCATGTATTACCCACCAGCTTCAAGCCAGATTTGCTTATCATCCAAATCAGATCGTCGGCCTCGGCCAGTGGATCTCCATTTTTATTGCATACCATAACGGTCTCGGGAAAGCTACTTCCATGGTTGACTCTCGAGACTTAGCTCACATGGTCAAGGTACCTAGCCCTCTTAGCGGTTAACCCTGAAGTCAGATCGCATAATAACTCTTTTTTCAACCCGTAGTTCTTCTTTGCAAGTCGGATCCTCCTCGTCGTCGCTCTATGTCTTTCAAAATGCTCCCTCCTACTTACGATCCGAACGTTATTCACCTACGAGCTCAAGACGCAATGGTGGGCCAGCAATGTCGCTATAGCCATTACTTGCGCATGGGGAGCGGCTTCTGCACTGACCATTTCGGTCGATTGTTCACCCAACTACGTCGTGCTAGGTCAGCAGAACGTCAAGTGTGCTAATCATGTCTGTCGCTCCTTCTCAAGTTTCTCACAGTTTATTCCAGCAAAATCTTTTCACAATGTACGACCGCTTACGCATGAGCCAGGCAGCCCGATTACTAGCAATTTTCATATCAGAGATTATGCTTGAGTGCGCAATCGTGATATTACCAGCCCTTTTCCTCATCAGCATCAATATGGCATGGAGCGAAAAGCTCCTTGTCATCATCGCATTCGCTTTCCGGCTTCCGTAAGCTACGTGGCTCCCTCCTATTTCTGAGACTCGCTAACCGACCTTTAGAGCCGTCGCCTGCATCATCGCGTACCTGGTCACATCGATCCGCTTTTTCTCCAGCAATGAAACCGGCGTGAACGTCGCTGCTACGGTAATCTGGCAGCAAGTCTTACTCGGCTATTCGCTCATGTCGGCAACCCTACCCATGCTCAGAAAATTCGTGCAGAACTTCACAACAGGTGGTATGGGTTTTAGCCAGAATATTAGCGTCAATATAGGTTCCGGCCAGCATAGCCAACAAATTACCACCGCAGTGCAAATGAGCGTGCTGTCAAAAAAGCCGAGCGCAACATCTATACACGCTATCACTACTCCAGATCCAAGGCCAGCATCAACGCGATCACGCTCAGGATCTCACCTTTCAGAGAGTATAGCACAAGACTCCTCATCTGTAACCTTACTAATATAAGGCTATTATCACGAGAGGCCACGAGTAGAGATTTCAACGCTTAACTAAGTAGCTAATTATTATACTACGTACAATCTCAGGTGTAATACAAGACGTTGCGTTAAGAAGAGAAGAGGACAGAAACTGAGGTGCAGAAGAATACTCAGGGGCTAGGCCTGTGCTCGAGCTCAGGCCTCGACAGGGCTAGCCAATTCAGGTGTTGCGGGAACAATGGTGGTTACCGTGACACCAAACGCCCAGAACCATCCTCGAATCCTCTTCATTGAACGTGACAAAGGGATTGAATGTCCGGGAAGCAATCTCCATTGCACCCACGACCAATCGTAGTACGCACAATCACCCTTCCAGAGTCTTTGTGGCCCATTTGTACATAGCAATGGAAGCTCCAACGTGTGGAAAGCGGATTCACCCCATGACTCTGTCAACAAAAATGAGGAAACATCTACAATAACGCAAGGCTTCTCACGCGGATCACCCAGGGCAAGTTACGGCACTCCATGACGAAAACACGCCATATGAATGGTTCTCGAAAGAAGATATAGAACAGGCTTGCGAACTACAGGTGCAGAAAGTGTTGAGAGACCCGTCTAGAGCTACTGCTACATGGATAAGATACCGGGTTATAGTACACTCTGACAGACGGATGCTCGTGGCGGTCAGCTGCTGGGCTCAAGTCTTCTCGAGACCATAGCTGTTGATATAGCTTGTAGCTAGACATCGCGGCAGCTGGGGAGGAAGCTGTGGCACCAAGTGCGAACTGTGTATTTTGTCTAATGCCATTGCGCAGCGTTTGTTGGTTGAAGTGACTACTTGTCAAGCGACGCATCGGCGAGCCGATAGTAGGTCGGCTAGCCGAGTGGTAGAAGGCGCAAAACCAAATCTTCAGCGATTATCTCTATCTGCTTATGCGGTGGTGGTTACTGCCGAAGTCATTCTCTCATCAGAAACGTTCTCCGCTACCAGAAGTGGTCCTAACTCAAGACTACACCCTAGGCTGCTTCTCGCGCGAACATCTGTCGACGGGATTGACGACCGGACCTGATCCACGTGACAGTCGGAGATAGCCGGCGTTTAAAAATAGCGAATGATGGGCGTGTTTGACAAAGCAGTATATTAGTCACACACACACACACACACACACACTAATGGTATATTTACCTTCCCGCCCCCAATAGTCTCTAACCGTGATACAGATCGTCTGTCTAAGGATCTTAAGCACTTCATCGCCCAATCCAAATTGAAATCACCATGCAGAGAGCCGAGCCGTTCAAGATCGACCAGTGGAGTGGGTAAACCTAACTCGAGGGTTTCTCTTACGGACAGCTAACAAATTTTCTTTCCGGGTTTTAGTGGAGGAATATGGGGTTCGTCAGCCCTTTAGACAAGATCACCCTCCGTATATCCGAGATTAATGTGTATCGTTATATAGCCAGAAGCGAAAATTTGTCTCTATGGTAAGATTGTGAAAGGAGAATACAGTAGCTATGTGATGCTGACGCCTATGTGGGCTTTCAGACTCCTTCGTGTCAGCGCTCTCTCTGAACGAGCTGCAGCAACTGGCTCCGGATACTAGCCATGCAGCCCTAGATCCAAACCTGAAGCTTACCTATGGCACGCTGCTAGGTTCTTTGCGGCTTCGAGAGCGAATTGCCAAGATTCACTCCTCACCCGAAGCCCCATTAACAGCTGCAAACGTCGTTATCACACCGGGTTCCGTTATGGCAAACTATCTCGTTTTGGCTGCAATCTGTGGCGCTGGCGACCATATAGTCTGTCAGTACCCGACATATGGGCAGTTATATCTTTTGCCGAGGTACAATGGAGTTGATGTTAGCCTGTGGGCTATGAATGAGGATAATGATTGGTCTTCTAATGTGGAAGAGGTTGCTGGCATGATTAAGCCCAACACTAAGGCTATCATTATTAAGTTGGCTCTCCCTATATCTGTGTGGCAGTGCCAGAGTGGAAACTGACAAGATCATAGCAACCCAAATAATCCTACCGGGGCCGTAATTTCCAAGGACAAACTGGAGCAGATCTTGGCCCTCGCCCGAGACCATGGTATTGTGGTCTTCTCTGATGAGGTTTACAGCCCTCTATTTCACACGGGCAACCGCCCGCCGCCTCTAGTCTCTTTAGGTTATAACCATGCCATCTCAACGGGCTCTGTCTCTAAAGCCCACGGCTTACCTGGAATTAGGGTAGGCTGGGTAGTATCGCAAGATGCAGAAATTATGCAACGGATTACAACCCTCCGAGACTATACGACTACCAGCGTGTCGCGACTCGATGATAATGTTGCCGCATTTGCGTTGAGTGAGGAGGTACTACCCCGGTTAATGGAACGCAATATGACGACCTGCGCCGAAAGTATGGCCATACTTGACGAGTTCATTAAGCGCAATGCCCGACGATGCCGATGGGCTAAGCCAGATGGGGCAGCGACGGCGTTCGTTCAAATTTTGAATGAGGACGGATCAGCGTCGGATGATGTCGCGTTCAGCAAACAGTTAGCTGAGCAAGAAGGCATCGTCGTTCTGCCTGGAGGACATTGTTTCGGTGAAGAAGGAGTCAATAGTTTGAAAGGGTACATTAGACTCCCACTCGGCCAGCCAAGGCTATTAGACGCTGCATTGGAGACGTTGGAGAACTTCATTCATAAGCAGACACGCTTTTAGTGTCTACCTAAGGTTGAGAGTATAGCCGTCCAATAAGAAGATTGTTCCTATTTCATAGCTGCACTAGTTCCCTTTAGACTATCTCTAATGCGGACCTCAGGTGCTGAGGAAGCTATCGAAGAAGCATGGCTTAAAGAAGATAGGCCGGGACAAGGCATGTATCATGGGCGGCGGGTTGATGTTGTATGGCAGTCACTATCCTGTGAGTCCCTAAAAATAAGTTAGACTGAACTTGATTTGTGCTGTCATCCATTCGGGCTCCTTTGCTTTTCGGGCTGTTCTATTATCAGTAACGTTAGCTATATATAGCGCCGTCTCAGGGCCCGAAAGAGGTCCTCACAACATCAAAAGCCATTCTGTGATGTTAGGAGGCTGGACCGAACGTGCTCCGCCGAACAATTTCCAGAGGATCTCCTGCGCTTCTCTCTGATACGTTAGTAGCTCAACTTCATCGCCAGTGAGAAGATTATTTGATATCCGCATGAGCCGGCTTGCAACGGGCAATGAATGAGTCTTACTAGAGCATTCAGATCTGCCAGCAACTACGCATCTCTAGACATGAGCCCATTGAAGCGAGAGTTTCCAGACGTCAAAGAGCTTCACAACAGAATGTGAACGAATAATAGGTGAGGAGTGTATTGGCGCGGAGGCTGCACTGCTCGCAGAATATGATTCGCATGCGGGCTCGACTTTCTTTTTATATTCTTTCACTGTATGAAATACTCACATGAGAGAGTCACGCTTCGAGCTATTCCTCAATCAAGTGGTGCTGACGACAAAGTCTTGTTCGCTCATCACCACTCAGCATCGGCATCGGCACCACTCATCACCACTTAGCATCATATTCATCATACCAACGTCATCAAAGGTCTTCCCGTCTTGAGCGGTCTAAAAGTGCTCTGGTGTGTTGTGTGCTGAGTGGTCTAGTGTGCTGAGTGGTCTCGTGTATCATGGCGTTGCTATCTTCTGGTCGCCATCTAAACAGGACGCCCGCGATCGTCGACACCAAATAGAGCCAGGGTTGCAAACAGATAAATCGAATTCAAATCTATCCAATCAAATCAAATCTATCCAAATCAAAATCAAAATCAAATCAAATCAGGGTAAACTTTATCCAAATCGAATCAAATTGCAATGTCCGGATTTATTTGGATATTTGATTATTTGGATAAGCCCCGCAGCTTCCTCTGATTCACCTGAAAGGAAGCAAAGACCAACTTGGATTGTCTTATTTTGACAGGACGCGGCGACGATATTGAGGATTGGGAGGTTATACTCGTTCGTTTTATACGTGCAGTCGAGTATAAAGACGTCAGGCTAGCGGCAGAGGAGCTCAATCGAGTCTTGATCAGCAAAGAAGAGGCGTTTAACTCGGGAATCTTCTCCAATAACAAGATCGTAGTAGAACCCATGCTCTTTAAGGACAAGGATTGCGGCTTCAGCAGGCGTATGGCTGTCAACGAAATCGCGGCGTTGACGTGAATGTTCGTTTAGAACGCCTTGAAGTATAATAGGAACGTCAGGAAATTGCTGCCGGATAACTGCGAGCGTCTGTTGTGGTTTGATACGTGCAGCCCGGTGTTGATGAATTATCGGATTGACCTCAAGCTGCGTTCGAGCGCGTCGGCGATGCCCAGGTAAATCGACTTCACGAGCTTTAGGGTGGTTATGTCGGCTGCTTCGTGTACCGCGAGCATGGCGGATACTCCAAGTACCTTCCGGACCTTTAAGTTCATCTGCAGCAAGCCAGATCTGTGCCTGACATCCTCCCTTCTTTTCGCTTCTTTTCTTTTGAACGCGTGTTTCTTCTGTCAACCTCCTCTTATTATCAAGCTTACCACCGCCAGTGCAAGAGAGAACCCTCCGAATTATCTTCCCCTGTGTATTCTTGTAGCCCTTCTTTACTGAAATGTCGTAGCCATGGCTACGAGCTCAGTCATGAGCGGTAGATTTTGCAATCTCGTAGGAAACGAAGGAATTAGCAGGTGGTGGTGGAAGGTCCTAGTACTTTTTCGGCCGTCTTGTTTCGGAAGGGTCAGCTTGGGAAGGATTAAAATCGCTTGAAATGGACTTCCCATCGGATACAGACTAATGACTAGAGGCTAGGGGCTTCGAAGTAGCCTTCGTCAAGGAGGCTCTCTTCTAAAGGCTGGTTCTCTGAGATAGGATCGTCCATAATGAGGACTTTGGCATAGGGCTTCGAAATCCACGATAGGTGCTAGGAGAAAAAGATCATATACAGTTTTTCTATGGATTACTCCATAGAAGCTACTAATATGCATGATAACTTCGCGCCAAAAGGAATGACTCAGAACTAGAAGTGCAGAGGACGCGTAGGATGTGTAGGACGCGTAGGATGTGTAGGACGCGTAGGATGCGTCCGGCCAGTATGTGCATACTGCTACCTGAAGTCTGATACAATTTTGATACAGGAGACCATCGTACTTCAAATGGGTGGTCCATAGTTGTTCGTAAACAACTCGATTTCGAGCGAATACAAGCGCACAGACGCAGTGGCCTGTGCGATGGGTGGTCCAAAATAAAGTAGTGGGTGGTCCATAGTGTTGCCCGAAGCATTGGATTCATGAGCGATAAAGCGCCCCTCGTCGTAATGTGACACAAGCCTGCATGTTAACAGGCAGAACTAGCCAATCAGGTTTTGTGTCAGAACCCCAGGATTCCACTATTAGTAATCGATGCTTCCGTGCTTATCGGTCCATGATGTGGCTCGAAATTCGCCTCTGGCAAATCCCATAAAGCCCGCAATGACCTTTCCTTAAATGTGCGTTAGCCCCGTACTAGTAACCTTAAGAGTTAGCCTCCGCAACAAAAAGAAGCACATTGCTGCTGGCTTGGCTGCTGATTGCGCCACGGCTTCATGTGAACGGTGAGCTGCCGCCCTGAATCTCGAATAAGACAGTTCAGACCAGATGATGGAAGGGATTGTTCGATGAGGATGCGGTGGAAACAGATTCATACATAACGGTGATACCCTCCTAGTCATTTATTAAGCGTGTAGTGTTCCGTGGCCTCCTCAGATTAATCTTTGGCCTGTTTGCAACAGTTGTGGTCCATGTATTCCTCAACCGCAGCAGCGGTCATCGCGACCGAATGGGTTCTCCTCACTATTGGAGCTGTCTTAATTCTAGCCCGTCTCTATCTACAACTTAGGATCAACTGGCAGCGCCTTGCTATTAGCGATATATTTCTCTGCTTGGCCTGGTGCTCAGCTGCGGTATGCTGCTCATTTGATATCGTCTTTATGCGCATGAAGTTGCTCCATCCTGACGTCGATGCTAATCTTGCTGGCTTTCACGGCGATAAACCTACACTGCAGAGGGCACTAGTAGTAAGTACCTAATCGATCATCAGAGCTGCCTCATCTACGGCCAAATGTGTACATGCTCGACAGAACTAATATACGTTGCAGTACTTTTGGGCTCGTGGTTACCCCTTCTTTGCGACCTTCTACCTTTACAAGGCCGCCCTTCTAGCGTTCTACGTACAGATTATCCCTGAAATCTTTATGGCTTACAGAATCGCTTTGTGGGCTACAGCAGTCTACACAGCCACTGGATTTATCGTATCTGTCTCCCTCAACCTTTTCCTATGCCTGCCGGTAGAACGAAATTGGTATGGATTCCCATCTGACTATATCGGCTTACCCTAAAATGCTCGACTTAGCTAATTGTTTGAAGGACGCTCGATGGGAAAGGCTGCTTTAAGGAAACAAGTAAGCTTTTTAACATTGCATGGGGCCTTCACTTTTCTTCCGACATCATCAGTAAGTGCTCTACACTGTTGACTGAGTTACACCGTTAATTCATATCTGGTAGTATTCATTTTGCCGTATTATATGTTCCACACAGTGCGGATGCAAAGGCGAGCCCGAATAGCCCTTTACGGTATCTTCGGCCTTGGGCTTATTGAGATTGCTATCTGTCTAACTCGATTCGTGGTTCTTGAACTCCCGCCAGAATCTACCGGATTTATCTCGTTCACCAATATCTGTAAGTCTGTGCCTTATTCTGATTTTGTCTAAGTTAAGGCCCAAGACTGCGGCTTGGCTACCACAACTAGTTCCTCTCTATATCCAAGCATATACACTGCAAATATCTATCCTCTATCATGGCACTGTTACTGAGAGCTCTTCTATGTTGGGCGAACCAATGCTAACCATTTATCTCTATCTACAGCGCTCTGGACCGCCGTCGATGCAAATCTTGGTGTAGTGATTGCAACCTTGCCATTTTTACGCCAATATCTGAACATGATCGCGCATAGGCCTTCCACCCAGCATATGAATGAATCCTCAGCAAAACCAGCCCCTAAGACTGGCAAGTTTACGCAATATGGCTTTCGTCAGTTTGAATTGGAGGGGTCAACGACCGTAGATAGCAAGGGTGGCATCGAGCTAGCGGGGGATGGTGGAAATGGCTAATAGGTGCGAAGCTAGCATTTCTAATTAGCAGAGCGATTGCTTGGTTCCTTTTAGCAAAGCGGTTATGTCTGATGGATTGGGATAGTATTGTATGATAACTATAGTGAGACTATATGGATTTTTGACCAGCGATTGACATGAATGAATTGAACCCGTGACTGCCAACCTAGGGGTAGGTGGATGCCCGCGGACAAACCTTGGAAAGGAATTCAAACCTCACGGTCGCGCAAGTAAGAGTTAAATTCAACGCTGAGGCGCTTAATGAGTCTTTTATAGTTCTAAATAGAGAATGCAACGGCAAACTAAGAACCGGCCAGCTACCATTAAAAGAATCGCTCGACTTATGGGCACAAGCGAGTCCATAGTGAAGACCCTCAACTGCATATCTACATGCGGTCAGGGACGATCATCCTGCCAGGGAACCTCGAGAGACTCTTACACCCCCCAAGTTTTGACAGGTTATGAGCCCGGCGCTTTCGCGTATGGCCTATTACCCATACAAAATAGGGAGTAAGAGTTCCCTCATGTTGGCTGCATGTTGTGTGAACCTCGTGGCGTTAAGAACTTAAGAGTGCGGCGATGCCATACAAAATGTAAGTATGTTACCTCTAACAGAACGCACGCCACTACTTAGCATGATCTATAGACAGCTTTAGGCGCTTCTTATAGCAATAATTAGTTAGGCCTCGGCTCTTGAGTGTCCGGTACAGTGTGCTGCGACTAGGTAGCTTTGAGGAGGTGCCATCTGAGTTGACAACCACGTCTACTTGAGCTAGGTCTGAGTACTCAATCTTTGGCTACGCGCGCACTGTGCGATAGATGATCCTTTTCTAATAAGGTAATAGGATTGGAGGACGGCAGTACAAGGTGCCTCATCGCGTGTTGCGCGTTTTTGGCTAAGTCTAATGGTGGTGCGGATGCAGTTGGGTGAACGATTGAACTCAGTAACTAGCTCTGCAACTGAGACACCAGCCTCAGCTTTGGAGATGATTGCTTATCGCTGTAAGGGCGTTAAATTAGGCCCTCTAGGGGCATTCCCTAAGATTTCTGCGCCAAATTAACGACGTGGTGGCATTCTGGGTGGTGGTTGAAGTAAAAAGGTTGTGCAGCGTGTTTCATGTGAGCTCGCTTAGCAACCAAAACTTTTGACGCGTGACTGTAAATCTAGCGACGACTATACCGACAAGTCTAAACTAGGGCAACAGATTTGCCCAGACAAAACGAGTTGGCTTACTACTACACTAGAACAAGCATCTCTCTTTTCTTCCATTAGCACGTACTGTTGCAATATCTAGCTACGTAATCACCGCCTAAAAAGCTTCTCTAGCTTTTCTCGTCAAATGGATCTAGTCCCATCATCGTACAAGTGGAACAAGGAGGCATATCCTCGATATTCAGCTGGGAGATTGTGATTGGCTTAAACCCTTTAATACTGGAACTTCCTCGGGCCTAACTTCTCCGTTAAAGACCTCTACCATGCCATGTCAAGCCCGATCGAAAAAGCGCACCCGTGATACACTGGAAAATATTCAAACCTTCGAGGAGCTCCGTAGCGCTCTCCCTGAGGCGCCAACCGAGACCGCTGCCGCAACTGCCGCCGAAGCCCTCCCCCCTAACGATAGCGATATCTCCTCTGATGATGAGCGATATACGGATAATTACGATGCGATTCAGTGGGAAGCGATTAAGCAATATATTAAGCCTCTCCGAACGCAGAAGAGGCAACCGAGCTGGATCTACAAGTACGAATACCGTGTGGCTTCGCTGAAGAATCCAAAACGGACATTTTTCGTCTGTAGACATTGCCATCTTAAGAAGTCCACTCACAATCATATCTTTGATGTTACATCATCTGTTTCAGCTGCCGCACGCCATCTAGGGATGAACAGACCTGGCCATAGATTGTGTAAGGACGGAAAAGTTACTGTCCAGATGGAGTCCAGTCAACAACACAAACTGATGAGGGCGACCTTCCTCAGGCAGAAGAGGATATTTTGCCTCAGCGATGGTCATGTTGTCGTACACTGTGGTCGGTATGATATGCTCAAACGTAGTGATGGAAAGAAATATGGAGATTTCCAAATGCCTGCAAACTTTGAACAATACAATGTATTGGGAGAAAAGGATCGATTCGGCCCTTTGATCAGCACGAATGGCCTGGTCTTGTGCAAACCCTGCGCAAAATTCCTTTATATCCTTAAAATCGCTAAAGACAAAGTCGACTTTCGTGTATGGGAGTCAAAGACGAGGATTGCAGGGTCAGTCGTGTTTCGCGGTAAATTTGAGTCCTTGGAGTTGCGCTGCATCGACCAAGGCATCTCTATAAGTGAGCATTTGTCCCAAAGGGAATAGGTTCATAGAGTCACGCTCAAGCAAAAACTCCTTGGATTGAGATAAAACTATCTCATTTTCACTTAGTCAAGACTATTTTTCCCGACACCAGTTAGGAATGGAACATTTTGTCGAGACAATTACTTGATAAGTTACTTTAATTGTAAAGAGCCTATGATTTCGCACTATCCCACTGCGCATCCCTAGGTCACCGACTCATACTGATTTTGGTTTCCAGCGTTATAAAATTGACTTTACGTATGACCTGGTTTTGTCAAGACAAGGCTATCAACAAGGCATGACGAGGTGCCTGTATAGAAGCTTTCCTGAATTGCTCCTCGCGCGCTAATAAAAGGGAGAATACATAACCCATAAATGTGATCCCTCCAATTCTTGATCATGGTTTTATGACCCAGGTACTCTAGTACATGGGCCACAGGACACTAACTGTCACCTCTACATCCTCCCATCAAGATAGTAGTGTCTTTGTAATGTCCATTAACCCAATTTCCCGGACGTATAGCCATCTCACACGGAACACATATGGCGAGCTGATACTGTTTATTATATAGTACGTATTCTGTTATCTGGCGGCTGTTGTATCGGAGCTTAAGGTCTAACCCTAACATTACCCCAACTTCATACTCCTCAACAACCAAGACTGTTTACATTCCATAATCTCGCATATAGACTATGAAGCATCCGCTATAGTTTTCTGTAGAGTTTGTGTCATACATGTCGTTAGTAGATTTACAGAAGAATATACCGTCAGGAATGCACCGCCGCATTGCGTTTTATGGTTTGTGCCTTTGTGTAATCATGACTTAAAGTAGCGTATGTAGCAAAGAAGACGCCGTGTTCTGGCCTAGGAACCTGAGTGGTTGTAGAGCCTGAGTAGGGGCTTAAGTAATGTAGTAGAGTTATTAGCATCTCTGGAAACCCTGTAGGCATTAATGCAAGGTGACACTTTTGCGGAGCAGCGATTTCAAAATCGCGGAGTAGGCCATCCCAAGCACGCGGTTGCAATAACTTCCTGCACACCCAAACAGCACTAACCCACTCTAATTCACACACCTTAAAACGCCTCTCTACTTTACAAGTAATAGAGTTCTATAGAACACAACGAGATAACAATAACTAAAAAGATAGAAAGGTTCGAGATGTACTCCCTTTAATCCTTCTAAGTTTTAGGACAACATCTTATTCTTATATATTACTATGCGGTATACAACGTTGGGGGTGGTGTGATTTTGGTGTGCGGGAAATTACTGCACCAGCGTGTCAAGCACGTGACGTGTCACGCTAGCTGGCGTCATGTCACGCCTGTCACGCCTGTCACGCCTGTCACGCCTGTCACGCCGTCACGCCGTCACGCCAACTAAGCAACACCCATCTTTGGCCACCGCAATGCGTGCGGGAGGAGAGAAGACGGCGCATTGCAGAAGGGCTCTGCACAGCAAGCACGGCTTGTAAAGCGCTAGCTGACGGCGATAACAACACATGTGCTTGCTGTCGCACTCACAACACGGCCAAGAAGCGAAGGCTGCGGGCTCATCACAGTCTCCAGGCTGCAGGCTTGGGAACGAAAGAGACTGTGGTTGAAGATGATGACGCACATGGAGGCATACGCATCCACCAAGGCTTTGTCGTCTATCTGGCCTTTAGAGCCCTAAGTAACGGCCGTACTGTCTCGCACACGTGGGACTGGCTCAAGCAACACATGGACCACGACTTACTCTCCGACGGCATCGATGGCCTGCTTCCGACAGTTTTGTTTCTCCATTGGACGGCCCAAGAGCCAAAGAGCCGAACGCTAGAAGACGTGTACGCTACGATCCGCACACTAAGACACAAACTCGAAGCTCCGATTCGAGCATATCCGAACGACACAGAAAGCTGGCAAGAAAGAAACAAGCTTGGAGATATCCGCGCGGTGGACAGCATCGCGCACGCGCAATCAGCTCCGAAAGCGTACGCCTTCCCACCGAAGACCTGTTATGGACTGGGCCCATGTCAATTGGACGATCACGATCTCACCTACCACAAAAGGACACACAGTGGCTGTGGCGTTCATACTAAGCTTGAAAAAAGCTCGTCCAGAGGCGAGCTTACTTGTAAACGATCGCACACGGAGCTGCAACAGTCGAAGTCAACAAGAACCAGACCAAAGAAGAACCCACAGTCTAAGGATCATAGAATCATTAGATACGAGCACGAGCTCTAAACATTCTTCCCGGTTTCATCAGGTGTATATTCCGTCCTTACGCGAGAATGAGTTCCGTGTTTTCATAGCTACAGTGCGCGATAGTTCGGGCTTGAGGGGTCGCAGTGGTCAAATCATAGCTACAGCGAAGACTGCTTTCAGCAAAGATGACGAACTTGCATCACGCTCAGTTGTAGAGCAAGATCTGGGGCCTTCGCTTACCATCTCAGACCTGAACCGCTTCTCGCTTTGGGTCTTTGATCGTCTTCGTGAAAGACCCGACTCTATGACCTGCTTTGAGTCACTTGAGGTTGGCCTTCGCCTAGACATAGGTATCGCCACTTTGCCTTCGGGTGACCCACGATTCTTTGTGAATGAGCTGACGAGGTGGTACGGAGCACATTACTTCTCGCATAACATCTACCCAGAACCAATGACTCAGATATGCAAAGCTTTTGCCGACGCCTTCCACGACTATTATCGTAACAGTATGGCGAACATCTTTTGATCAGGGAATGATGCAGATAGCTCCCAAAATCATGCTAGTGAGTTGCCCTGTTTGCAATTAACTAACTAACTAGGGCAGCTCCTCTACGCAAAGAGACCGCTGGAGTTCCAGTTGAAGTGGAGCGGTCTGCTTAAAGACTACAGCCTCCAGCAGGAACTCTGCAGATACCTGCAAGACAACCAATACCTTACACGCACTGAGTGGGCAGCTGCTTGGACTTCTCACCACCAACACTATAACACCATCACAAGTTCGCCTGTTGAAGGAATGCACAAGGTCCTGAAGGACTACCTCATGACTTCGAGAGGCGACTTGCTGCGCGTTATCTTTAACCATATTAATCTCAATAGCGCTCAAGTTGTATCATCCGCAGACCGTCAGAGTAGTCTACCATCACTAACACGCACTCAACGATTGAGACTGACGAAGTAATTTTGACCATACTTTGGAGAAGGATGTGGAAGCGATCTAACAACAACTTAGCGGTTTGATAACGGAAACGAAAGAATGCATGGCATGTTAGCATGGTATAGCATTTCAACAAAGGGTGCGTTAAAGCTTTATTGCAGTCAGAACCTCTACTGGGCGGTAAAGATAGACTGGCGTTGATATGGGTACTTTTTACTCCGGTCCCGTTGACGGTAGCCGTCGTCAACGCCATCTCGTTGACACTGGACGGAGGGCTCTAACCTCGCACACCAGAGGTCGCAGCTATCCACATGGCACCGCTAGCCGACTCGCCGATGCGTCGCTTGACAGGCAAACAGCAAAATCGTATGAAAAGAGAAAGCACATCCTGCTGAACATTGAATAATAGGGATAGCCAATAGACTTTGCGACTATATTGTTTCCTACATTGATGTGCATCAAGTCTAGGTTCCCAGTCACTGCCTTTGTAGGAGTGAGCTATCAGATTCAGCCATGGCCATGGTGCAAGCGGTGTTCATCGATGACGTGGTCGGAGTTCTTGTGCTGAAGTCATGCAGTTCCTGTGAAGCAGGGCTCCTGGACGCTCACCTTCGCTTGTTCATGACGAGCTCGACGGCAATGGGCTGGCGACTTGATCACCGGTGGAGGGTATACTTTGTCCTTAGTAAGCGTTAGCCCTCAATAGGCGTGAGAGGTGAGGGGCCTACAAGAGCATCTCGATCTGGCGGCGACCAAGGCTGGCCTGTCTTATCCATAGATGCGAAAACATTGTATCGACCGTTGCGATACGCTAGGAAGTATATGTCCGCGTCGTATTCGTGGCACAGCTTCGACAGCTTTCCGTAGAGGGTTTTCAAGAGCTTCTGGTAGTTGTTGTTGGCGGCTCGTCTTGCCTTCGTATGCGCTACCAGCTGGGACTGCGATTGGGACGACATGGCTGCAGTGCTGGAAACACGACCTGATCGTCTTGCGTAAACTATGAATGTGAGCGGATGATGAATGGAGTAAGATGTCTATTAAAGTGGCGGTTGCTCTTTCAGACCCATGTATCACGCTGGCAAGGGATGGACGCTACCACTGACGACCGCGCTAGAAATCACGCTGGCAGCGACTGTGTGCAATAGCCATGAGCCAGTCCACGATGGATGGTAGGTCAACTGTGGTGATACTCTTCAGCGGTTGCGCTTGGCACAACTGCAATGCCATTGTCCGTATGCTGTACCGATAGCAGCGCCGACTGCGAGTCTGAGAAGATCGCATGCTGGCTGCTAGTGTTGGGAAGCATTTTCCATCAAGACCTATACATGGCGGGCCCTGCAGCTGGTTGGCCGCCTCGTTGGTGGCAAACAGTCCTGCAGTCTTGTTGAGGGTATGTTCCTTACCATGGGTATGGAGCGCATGATGAACGAAGGTCTTTACAGGCAACGCAATAACAGGGAAAGCGACAGTGTGCAGAAGGAGAGGAAATGGAGACAAACGGCGGGTGCAACCACATAGGCCTAGTCAAAGAGAGGCTAAGAGTGGAATGAAGGGTGGAGGGTAAGGACTGCTGAGTGCGGAGTGCGAAATGGGCTCCGCGCCAACGTCGAAAGTGGCCTTTCTTCACACGCAGATCTAAGTTTAGAAGCTTACATATCTTACTCCTCCATTTCAAGTATCGCTTGCGAATGTGCCGCAGCAACTGATCACTTCTGGTCTCTGTTTCCCTTTTCCTTGTCTTTTAAACGTGTGAGACTTGAACAGGTAGCCTAAGCTTCGGCAAGCGTATGTGCTCGAGGGGCATGGCTTGAAATACTAAGTTAACATGATAGTAGACGCTTACTTCCTAGCGGGTGGTGAGTGGCGCTGAGTGGTCTTACCACTCGACTATACTTTGATGAATAAGGAACTAATCAATTGTCCAAGAGTTCCTTTCTTGCTGCACGCGCCGATACACTAAAAGGAACGATACTCTAAAAAGGAATGTGATCATCGTCCCCGAGATCCCGCAGCAACGTTGCCGTGGAAAACCCGTGCAAACAATCCTTGTAATCCATCATCGTCATCGAGCACCCACGAAGTTGTTCTCTCAAAAAACTTCTTCCCCTCTCTTATCTCCTGTATCCACGTAAAGATCTCCAACTTCCGAGTCACGCAAATCAAGGAATCCCTCTTCATAGAGGGATTTTATAGCAGCCTCACAAGACTGAGCCGTTGCTGGGATCAGAGTGCATCGGACCACCTTGAGAATGCTGGAGCTGCCATGCGTCATCGAGGGGAATGGGCAGGCCGGGCACCGCGCCAAAATTCACGCTTGTGCGTCCCTAACTTAGAGGCAGCTTCGGTGGACGGCAAGCCGCTCTTGCGCGTTTGATGCAAATCCAGGAAGGCATGCTAGCAGGTCTATCTCCACTAATTAGCAGCCCGAAGCACTCAACATGTGATAAGCAAACGCGGCGTTCCGCGTTGGCCAAATCGCCCAGCAAAACCACTCGAATCTGCACTCACAAAGCAGCTTTAGGCGAGTACACGCGAATCATCCGCGCGAATGTGTGCCGAAGCCTTCCCATCTAGATTTAAGCGCTGCTATGGCTGTTCGGGTGACCCGAATAATAAGTGGGGGTTGGAGCGGTTCGGTCCAATTGTGCTGCAGGTCCTCTCTGCCCCTAGTGAGGAGCGACCCCCTGCTCAGTCGCTGCCCGCGGCAAGCGGTGCCTGGCGTCTGGAGTTTCGTCACTCGTTGTGCACTCTTATCCACTCTCGCGCCTCACCCAACGTCTGGCTGTGGCGAATGATTTCAGGCTTTAGGCATCTCTATCGATACTCGACTATAACGGAGCACATCAAGCAACATCAAGCCCAGGCCATTGCCAAGTTTTCCGTTCCAGCATACGACACTTGGCTTAGAAAACCTTCCGCTTCCGTCCGTGCTCAGAGCCTCCTGAGCCATATCTCCAAAAACCAGAAGCCAGCAACACATGCAGTGGCCACTTTAGGCTCTTTGTTCAGACCGCCTGAGAACGGATACCAAAATCTCCTAGCAGGAACAGGTCGCTTGAGAGTCCGAATCTTGAACAGCGGACCCTACCCCGTCAAAGCTCCTCAGAGGCCGAGAAACGATGGGCTGCTGAACCCGCCGCAGATGCCACGGAGCGTCCAGCAAGAATGAAAAAGTCGTGAACTGTACATAATGGAGCCATTCCAGAACGGCGGGCCACCGCTGTTGCACGCCACCACGGGTGGTACGAATGACTCAAATGGCTTTGCAGACACCAACGCATACGAGGTGACCCGAGCGGGCGTACAGGTGTCATTGAAGAAAACGAAGAGGGTATGTTCTGTTGGAATACTTCATGACTAAACTGACTTCGGGCAGCAATTCGCACACCGAACTAAGACTGGTTGTGGAACATGTCGGAAACGAAAGAAGAAGTGCGATGAAGCGAAACCTGAATGTAAGTTTCAAGCAAAGTGCTATACCTTATAGTCGTCTGATACAATGATTAGGTGCCAACTGTACGCGAGGTGGCTTTGTTTGTGAGGGCTATGCAAACAGAACGTACTGGCCGAAAAAGGGAATCACAAAGCCTCCACCACCCACACAGGCAAAGGAGCAGATCGCTGCAGTCTACAATCGGTGTCCGATTTGCACTCAGATCCACATACCCCTCTGTGGAACTGCTCACAGCACTCACACGGCATGCAGAGCAGCAACCCCAATAGGCCATAGTGGCACTCGTGGACTGTCCATCGCCGCTGAAGAACATGAGCTTAACTCAGCAGTGGCTAGCAACTGTGGTGACAGTGACGAGAGTGAGCAAGCGCCACCACCTCTGCTGAGAGTCTCGTGCCCTCCTGAACATACATCGCCGTATGCCCAAGCTCCTGACGACCCAGCCCATGAGAGGCACGCAACGCAAGGTCAGCCTGTATCTCGCTCCCAAGAGCCACCACATCAACGGCACAATCCACAACTGTACTATCACGCACCACAAAGCCTAGGCCACGTGGTTGCCCATACCCCATCACCAGTTATGTAAGTCATTCTCAAGTCAATGTGGGTATCCAGTCTGTCTTATCCTGGATCTCCTCTCTCTGGTTGGGTGTCGCGTGTGCCTTCAGAGACCCCGATAATTGTCAATCAGCTCACGTTGTTCTAGAGCCGCTAATGTTTCAATCCAACACTATTGGGTTGTACAGCACTCTCAGCGGCTGTCGCCGCTGTCACCGCTTCCATCTTCAATAGCTCCTCCCACTACTGCGCCGTCGAGTGTACCACCAATCCAACTTGTACCGCAGCCGTTGATCCAGAAATCTGAGAAAGAGAAAATGTTGGCTGGCCAGCCCTTCTTACCATTTGATAGGCAGTTGGTGGACGAACGTGCACATTGCACAAGAGCGGTATATCAATTCAACAGTACTGCCAACGCCACAGTGGTTATCGCAAAGGAAGAGCTCGGACGCTGCCTCAAGACCATCATAGCAGCAAGATGGATACCGCCCCATGCTGAAGAGCGTCCTATAATTGGTCACCTTGGCAGAAACGTACACGTTATAGCACCTTTCCACTGCGAATATGGCTACAATCTCTCTATTGCTGATAACGTGGTTATCGGATCAGACTGCCAATTACTCGACTCTGGACGGATAGCCATTGGAAGGAACACCAAAATTGGCGCTCGTATCACGATTTCAACTTTAAAGACACCCACCGATACTAAGGCTTTGAAAGGAAGCAACGGTGCTGAGGCCGCTCAAGACGTATGGATTGGTGAGAATGTTTATATTGGTGATGGCTGCATCATTGAAGCTGGCGTCAGGATTGGTGGTGGCGCCATTGTGCGCGCTGGATCTGTTGTGGTTCGAGTACGTGGGTTCGACGCAATACCTTGTGGCGATACTAACATTTTACAGGACCTTCCGCGCGACTGCATCGCCCACGGGAATCCTGCATTTGGCTGATCAAGCGGTTGACTGCGTGTGGCTGTATATCGCTAACCAAGAACCATTTGACGACAACCAATACGGGAGATTCATACACATTTCAAAATCAGCGAGGATGGCGAGGATGGCGTATACTGAGATGTGATGTTTGCACCACTCGCTGCCTCATACAAAGCTGAGCTCGCTACCTTTATCAATAGCTCGCAGGGCCTCACCTCTATCACGCGAGCACCGCTTGTAATCTCTGGTCAACAGAAATGAGAAAGGGACATCTACAACCAGTGCTGGCAACAGTCAATCCGTCCGACGTCAATCAGATGACATTTAGATATCTCATACGGGCCAGATCCAATCAGTCTATCTGATGTGGCATTGCCGATATTGGTTGTCCCCGCAACGTGCCGCGGTTCGGTCGCAAAGAGTGCAAAGCGTGAGATATTCGCCAATCATACTACGAGAATATGTGCAATTTCGCTTAATTTACAAGACGTGCTTTCAGCCAGTGCCTCTGTGTCTGAGATGCCTCCACAACCTCTGGTCCACAACTACTTACGGACATTTGATCCCAGGCTTCAGGGATTAAAGAGTCCAATCGCCTGGTGGAAGGAGCATCAAACTGACTTTCCAGTCTTAGCATGTATGGCTTTCGATACCTTCTCAATACCAGCGATGAGTAGTGAGGTAGAGCGGGTTTTCTCAGCAGCCAAAAAGCTCATTACAGATGAGGGAAATTTTTGGTCTCCGCCAAGAAGCTTCTAACGATAGCCATTCGACATCAGGCGGATGGAGCACATCGTATACGACAACGATCGCACCGTGATGATCTTTTATTCAAATACAATTTCCTCTGCTCTCTTCCTTGAGATCTCATCCCCTTTACTGATGTTGACCTAACCAAATTCGATGGGTGTGTAAAATCCTTTGCCTCTTTAGCTCACGGATACGGTCGAAGGAACCGAAGTAGGACTCGAGTTCTCCGGATGCCTTAGAAGATAACCCACGTGTTACAATGCTCTCTAGCACCGAAGAAGTTATAAATCGACAGGAGGATGTGTCTTTTTTGGAGGGGGGAATGCGCATAGTCGGTGGGCTTGGCTCTGGATGCGACCTGGTGAAACACCTTTCGACTCCGCTTGAACAGCTATAGGCCGTGAAGTTGATGGGAGGAGGAAGGTAGAATACAAGAGGGGGCGTTTTTCGCGAGCCTTTCGTGTTCTTGATATCGGCTAAACAGCATGTGCTAGAGCAATACACGCCCTGATCGATCTGCCTCTCGCAGATTAGACAGAAACTTGGGAACCCGTCAATTTCTAAAGCCATACTGGAAGAGTCGAATGAGAAGTTACAAATATTCCTAACGTGAAAGATGGGACAAATGTATGGAGCCTCAGATGAGGATGACATTATTTCAAATTTCGGATGAGAGTCATCTTGGGCTGAGAGCAGAACAATATATGCAACAATCTTGGTATCAGATTCGTGACGATAGAGTCCTAAGACCCAGACGGCAGTATTGGCCAATAAACAGTAAAGCTTAGCAGGTAGTGATCATGCAGGTGGCAGGTGGCAGACGGCAAAGTGGCTGAATTGAACTTTTGCGTGGGCCTCATGACTGCTATCCTGCTTTGGTGGACTTTTTCGTTGTAAAGGTTGGTTAAGTCCCGCCACTCACTCCTATCTGCGCCGCTGATTTGATGCTTTAAACAATACAGTTTGATGAAAGAGGAGCGATCTGTAAGCTAACCTATATACGTCGATGCACTAGGAACCGCGAGGGATCGGAATTGCTCATGGCACGAAAAACCTGATATCCGAAGATTAGATTTCTGTTAGCGTTAAGGTGGCTTGAACACTAAATCGCGAGACAGCGAAGACAAGTCTCTCTATGACGAACCATTCGCGATGAATTTTCATCAAGTATCACTGAAAACTTCAGACTCGTTCACTGAAGAAACTAGAATTCCTCGAACGTAACCCGAACTTAGATGCTAAGTTGTGTTCTATGCGTTATGCGCTCCTCGGACGGAAAACTGAGATGCTACTCCCAACTTTCTTCCATACGATCAGAGCGGGAAGGAATTGGACAGCCTGATACGTTTTCGATGGGAACTAGCTTCACGCCACATCGTTCCTTCTGACATTTCCGTTCTCCCGCCAAACCCTAGACCCAGACCGAGAGCACATCACAGCCAAACGATGAAACGCTCTACAGCTGGATAGCGCTTGAGCGCAGGAGAAGATGATTTAGAAAGGTGAGAACGGTAGCGTTGTTTTACGTCGAAGATCTCGTTTCAAGTCCAATATAAATCGTGCATGGTGCCATTCCGCATTGTGATAAAGACGGTTTAGGGAATGGCAATAAGAAACTATGAGATAAAAGTTGAAGGTTTAACTCCGATCTAAGCAGCGCCACCACAGTGGCTGCCGTCCCGCACTCCATGTATGTCACCCCACCTCTGCTAATTCATGGGGAAAAAATAACAAAAAACTGACTTGTTAGCCGTACCCTCATGCATCAAGTAGAAGTTTTCGGAACTCTTCTCCCGTTTCCTTTCCTCAAGTACCGTAAACTTTGCTGCGCGGCTATCACTCCTGTTCGTGGCTTGGAAGCACAGGAGCTGCCTGTGATCGCCGCTCACCAAAGTCATCGATAGGCTCGGAAGAATCCTCCGGAGAGCAGAAATCCCCTTCGCCCCCAAAGCAAGCTCGGTCCCCTATTTTCCGCCACCCCTACTTCCCGGCCATCCAGCCAAAATACAACCAACGACTTCTCGGAGAGAGCAAGAAAGAGCCTATTCCGCGTCGCTTTCTAAGAATCGCACGGAGGCGGAACAATCCGCCTATGGATTCCCCCTTAATTGTATAGAGTTTGACTTGATGGAAGAAATAAGCTTGAGATTGTCAACAGTACATGTTTCGGAGCTTTCCGAAGCTCCCAAAGTTCGGGCATATTTATCAGTAAGCTCGCCGATAGACCCTAGCGACCAACGGTTTGCGTTTCCACTCGTCCATAAGGGAAGAAAATTGCATTCGCGGGAACCAGTCTAATGCAGGTTGTCACGAGCTAAAGATCTAGAACTGGTATACAAAGACCCATGATCCTCTCTTCCCGCCAATGACGAGCTTTGATCATAGATTCAGCCTTCACGAGCCAGGTCGACACTTTCAACTATTAGGGACTACACAAATCCTCGAAGACTTATCATAATTATTTTTAGCTTGGTCGTGGTTCCTTGCGCAAATACCATCTTAGCCCTAAAATCACACCACTTTGATAACCTAGTCTACAAATCTGGCTAGAACGGGAACAGTTACTAGGTAACTTTAGGTTTGCATGGCGTGTGTCATGCAATCAGGCGTACCGTTCGAAATGAAGGACTTATCGTTTCGCTTGACTATGATTTGATCATCTTAATAATTGCAGCGATTGAAGGACGCATGGCTCGCTCCGACCTGCTCTTGTGCCTTGACTGATCATTCTGGTGTAGATATATGCATCCATACCACCATTTGATCTTCATTCCATCGGATTACCTATTCAAAGAAGGCGTAAGTGATTAGGGGAATAGAGGTCTATGCGATATTTATCTCTCACTCTAACCATCTGTAGACACGGTCGGGATTTGCTGGGTTCAAATTGCCACTAAAGAAATGGAGTGCCCGACTGGAGCAGCAAATGATGAGTTCTCAAGCAACGGGTTTTGCAGGGACATCCAAGGAATAATGGAGGAAATCAATCGCCTCCAACGAGACCTTGCTCATGCAGAGTCTGCGCTAAGCCAAGAGAAAATCTCGGGTTCTGTACGCAGTCAAGTTGAGTCACAGATTAGTGAAATTGGGGTAGAAATACAACATGTTCGGGAAGTGGTGTTCAATTTAGGCGGTAAGAAGCGCAGAGAAGAAGTGTCCACCTAAATACCTTCTGGTGCGTCGCCGGCTCATACATGGGTAACCTGTTTAGCATAGTAAGAATACCTTACCGTACTCGACAAGCAAGTTGTGCAAACAACGTTGGAGAATCTGAATTAATAAGCAAGGTGAAGCAGACAGGATAGGTCTCTTAATTATTCAGTTTGGCAGAAGTTTCACCCACTTCAAAACCCGTGTGCTGGAGGCGGAAAATTGCATCAGCAATGCCAGGACATAAGATTGGTTAGATGAGTTTCAGTGTCAGTTTAGTACCAGCCGTTATTCCTCACTCTTGCTGATTGCCCTGGTCGCCAAGTGCTAGTCCCTACAACTATTATGAGCAATTATGCGTCCATGCGAAGTGACCTTGACTTATTGAGTCGACGTTCCCGTGGTAGGGATACGGAGAGCGTTGCCACTGACAAGACTCTTGAGGATATGTATGGCTCAAAGAAAGAATAAGTTGATTCGCGGGGAAAGTGACTGCGCCTCCGAAACCCCAAAATGCACCAACTGCGCCGGCCCACACAAAGCCAGTGATAGAGGTTGCCCTGAATACAAGAGACGAGTACCTACGCTTGCCGAGGCTGAGGCTACCTGTTCAAGTCACACATTTAAAAGACAAGAAAAAGGGAAACAGAGACCAGAAGTGATCAGTTGTTGCGGCACATTCGCAAGCGATACTTGAAATGGAGGAGTAAGATATGTAAGCTTCTAAACTTAGATCTGCGTGTGAAGAAAGGCCACTTTCGACGTTGGCGCGGAGCCCATTTCGCACTCCGCACTCAGCAGTCCTTACCCTCCACCCTTCATTCCACTCTTAGCCTCTCTTTGACTAGGCCTATGTGGTTGCACCCGCCGTTTGTCTCCATTTCCTCTCCTTCTGCACACTGTCGCTTTCCCTGTTATTGCGTTGCCTGTAAAGACCTTCGTTCATCATGCGCTCCATACCCATGGTAAGGAACATACCCTCAACAAGACTGCAGGACTGTTTGCCACCAACGAGGCGGCCAACCAGCTGCAGGGCCCGCCATGTATAGGTCTTGATGGAAAATGCTTCCCAACACTAGCAGCCAGCATGCGATCTTCTCAGACTCGCAGTCGGCGCTGCTATCGGTACAGCATACGGACAATGGCATTGCAGTTGTGCCAAGCGCAACCGCTGAAGAGTATCACCACAGTTGACCTACCATCCATCGTGGACTGGCTCATGGCTATTGCACACAGTCGCTGCCAGCGTGATTTCTAGCGCGGTCGTCAGTGGTAGCGTCCATCCCTTGCCAGCGTGATACATGGGTCTGAAAGAGCAACCGCCACTTTAATAGACATCTTACTCCATTCATCATCCGCTCACATTCATAGTTTACGCAAGACGATCAGGTCGTGTTTCCAGCACTGCAGCCATGTCGTCCCAATCGCAGTCCCAGCTGGTAGCGCATACGAAGGCAAGACGAGCCGCCAACAACAACTACCAGAAGCTCTTGAAAACCCTCTACGGAAAGCTGTCGAAGCTGTGCCACGAATACGACGCGGACATATACTTCCTAGCGTATCGCAACGGTCGATACAATGTTTTCGCATCTATGGATAAGACAGGCCAGCCTTGGTCGCCGCCAGATCGAGATGCTCTTGTAGGCCCCTCACCTCTCACGCCTATTGAGGGCTAACGCTTACTAAGGACAAAGTATACCCTCCACCGGTGATCAAGTCGCCAGCCCATTGCCGTCGAGCTCGTCATGAACAAGCGAAGGTGAGCGTCCAGGAGCCCTGCTTCACAGGAACTGCATGACTTCAGCACAAGAACTCCGACCACGTCATCGATGAACACCGCTTGCACCATGGCCATGGCTGAATCTGATAGCTCACTCCTACAAAGGCAGTGACTGGGAACCTAGACTTGATGCACATCAATGTAGGAAACAATATAGTCGCAAAGTCTATTGGCTATCCCTATTATTCAATGTTCAGCAGGATGTGCTTTCTCTTTTCATACGATTTTGCTGTTTGCCTGTCAAGCGACGCATCGGCGAGTCGGCTAGCGGTGCCATGTGGATAGCTGCGACCTCTGGTGTGCGAGGTTAGAGCCCTCCGTCCAGTGTCAACGAGATGGCGTTGACGACGGCTACCGTCAACGGGACCGGAGTAAAAAGTACCCATATCAACGCCAGTCTATCTTTACCGCCCAGTAGAGGTTCTGACTGCAATAAAGCTTTAACGCACCCTTTGTTGAAATGCTATACCATGCTAACATGCCATGCATTCTTTCGTTTCCGTTATCAAACCGCTAAGTTGTTGTTAGATCGCTTCCACATCCTTCTCCAAAGTATGGTCAAAATTACTTCGTCAGTCTCAATCGTTGAGTGCGTGTTAGTGATGGTAGACTACTCTGACGGTCTGCGGATGATACAACTTGAGCGCTATTGAGATTAATATGGTTAAAGATAACGCGCAGCAAGTCGCCTCTCGAAGTCATGAGGTAGTCCTTCAGGACCTTGTGCATTCCTTCAACAGGCGAACTTGTGATGGTGTTATAGTGTTGGTGGTGAGAAGTCCAAGCAGCTGCCCACTCAGTGCGTGTAAGGTATTGGTTGTCTTGCAGGTATCTGCAGAGTTCCTGCTGGAGGCTGTAGTCTTTAAGCAGACCGCTCCACTTCAACTGGAACTCCAGCGGTCTCTTTGCGTAGAGGAGCTGCCCTAGTTAGTTAGTTAATTGCAAACAGGGCAACTCACTAGCATGATTTTGGGAGCTATCTGCATCATTCCCTGATCAAAAGATGTTCGCCATACTGTTACGATAATAGTCGTGGAAGGCGTCGGCAAAAGCTTTGCATATCTGAGTCATTGGTTCTGGGTAGATGTTATGCGAGAAGTAATGTGCTCCGTACCACCTCGTCAGCTCATTCACAAAGAATCGTGGGTCACCCGAAGGCAAAGTGGCGATACCTATGTCTAGGCGAAGGCCAACCTCAAGTGACTCAAAGCAGGTCATAGAGTCGGGTCTTTCACGAAGACGATCAAAGACCCAAAGCGAGAAGCGGTTCAGGTCTGAGATGGTAAGCGAAGGCCCCAGATCTTGCTCTACAACTGAGCGTGATGCAAGTTCGTCATCTTTGCTGAAAGCAGTCTTCGCTGTAGCTATGATTTGACCACTGCGACCCCTCAAGCCCGAACTATCGCGCACTGTAGCTATGAAAACACGGAACTCATTCTCGCGTAAGGACGGAATATACACCTGATGAAACCGGGAAGAATGTTTAGAGCTCGTGCTCGTATCTAATGATTCTATGATCCTTAGACTGTGGGTTCTTCTTTGGTCTGGTTCTTGTTGACTTCGACTGTTGCAGCTCCGTGTGCGATCGTTTACAAGTAAGCTCGCCTCTGGACGAGCTTTTTTCAAGCTTAGTATGAACGCCACAGCCACTGTGTGTCCTTTTGTGGTAGGTGAGATCGTGATCGTCCAATTGACATGGGCCCAGTCCATAACAGGTCTTCGGTGGGAAGGCGTACGCTTTCGGAGCTGATTGCGCGTGCGCGATGCTGTCCACCGCGCGGATATCTCCAAGCTTGTTTCTTTCTTGCCAGCTTTCTGTGTCGTTCGGATATGCTCGAATCGGAGCTTCGAGTTTGTGTCTTAGTGTGCGGATCGTAGCGTACACGTCTTCTAGCGTTCGGCTCTTTGGCTCTTGGGCCGTCCAATGGAGAAACAAAACTGTCGGAAGCAGGCCATCGATGCCGTCGGAGAGTAAGTCGTGGTCCATGTGTTGCTTGAGCCAGTCCCACGTGTGCGAGACAGTACGGCCGTTACTTAGGGCTCTAAAGGCCAGATAGACGACAAAGCCTTGGTGGATGCGTATGCCTCCATGTGCGTCATCATCTTCAACCACAGTCTCTTTCGTTCCCAAGCCTGCAGCCTGGAGACTGTGATGAGCCCGCAGCCTTCGCTTCTTGGCCGTGTTGTGAGTGCGACAGCAAGCACATGTGTTGTTATCGCCGTCAGCTAGCGCTTTACAAGCCGTGCTTGCTGTGCAGAGCCCTTCTGCAATGCGCCGTCTTCTCTCCTCCCGCACGCATTGCGGTGGCCAAAGATGGGTGTTGCTTAGTTGGCGTGACGGCGTGACGGCGTGACAGGCGTGACAGGCGTGACAGGCGTGACAGGCGTGACATGACGCCAGCTAGCGTGACACGTCACGTGCTTGACACGCTGGTGCAGTAATTTCCCGCACACCAAAATCACACCACCCCCAACGTTGTATACCGCATAGTAATATATAAGAATAAGATGTTGTCCTAAAACTTAGAAGGATTAAAGGGAGTACATCTCGAACCTTTCTATCTTTTTAGTTATTGTTATCTCGTTGTGTTCTATAGAACTCTATTACTTGTAAAGTAGAGAGGCGTTTTAAGGTGTGTGAATTAGAGTGGGTTAGTGCTGTTTGGGTGTGCAGGAAGTTATTGCAACCGCGTGCTTGGGATGGCCTACTCCGCGATTTTGAAATCGCTGCTCCGCAAAAGTGTCACCTTGCATTAATGCCTACAGGGTTTCCAGAGATGCTAATAACTCTACTACATTACTTAAGCCCCTACTCAGGCTCTACAACCACTCAGGTTCCTAGGCCAGAACACGGCGTCTTCTTTGCTACATACGCTACTTTAAGTCATGATTACACAAAGGCACAAACCATAAAACGCAATGCGGCGGTGCATTCCTGACGGTATATTCTTCTGTAAATCTACTAACGACATGTATGACACAAACTCTACAGAAAACTATAGCGGATGCTTCATAGTCTATATGCGAGATTATGGAATGTAAACAGTCTTGGTTGTTGAGGAGTATGAAGTTGGGGTAATGTTAGGGTTAGACCTTAAGCTCCGATACAACAGCCGCCAGATAACAGAATACGTACTATATAATAAACAGTATCAGCTCGCCATATGTGTTCCGTGTGAGATGGCTATACGTCCGGGAAATTGGGTTAATGGACATTACAAAGACACTACTATCTTGATGGGAGGATGTAGAGGTGACAGTTAGTGTCCTGTGGCCCATGTACTAGAGTACCTGGGTCATAAAACCATGATCAAGAATTGGAGGGATCACATTTATGGGTTATGTATTCTCCCTTTTATTAGCGCGCGAGGAGCAATTCAGGAAAGCTTCTATACAGGCACCTCGTCATGCCTTGTTGATAGCCTTGTCTTGACAAAACCAGGTCATACGTAAAGTCAATTTTATAACGCTGGAAACCAAAATCAGTATGAGTCGGTGACCTAGGGATGCGCAGTGGGATAGTGCGAAATCATAGGCTCTTTACAATTAAAGTAACTTATCAAGTAATTGTCTCGACAAAATGTTCCATTCCTAACTGGTGTCGGGAAAAATAGTCTTGACTAAGTGAAAATGAGATAGTTTTATCTCAATCCAAGGAGTTTTTGCTTGAGCGTGACTCTATGAACCTATTCCCTTTGGGACAAATGCTCACTTATAGAGATGCCTTGGTCGATGCAGCGCAACTCCAAGGACTCAAATTTACCGCGAAACACGACTGACCCTGCAATCCTCGTCTTTGACTCCCATACACGAAAGTCGACTTTGTCTTTAGCGATTTTAAGGATATAAAGGAATTTTGCGCAGGGTTTGCACAAGACCAGGCCATTCGTGCTGATCAAAGGGCCGAATCGATCCTTTTCTCCCAATACATTGTATTGTTCAAAGTTTGCAGGCATTTGGAAATCTCCATATTTCTTTCCATCACTACGTTTGAGCATATCATACCGACCACAGTGTACGACAACATGACCATCGCTGAGGCAAAATATCCTCTTCTGCCTGAGGAAGGTCGCCCTCATCAGTTTGTGTTGTTGACTGGACTCCATCTGGACAGTAACTTTTCCGTCCTTACACAATCTATGGCCAGGTCTGTTCATCCCTAGATGGCGTGCGGCAGCTGAAACAGATGATGTAACATCAAAGATATGATTGTGAGTGGACTTCTTAAGATGGCAATGTCTACAGACGAAAAATGTCCGTTTTGGATTCTTCAGCGAAGCCACACGGTATTCGTACTTGTAGATCCAGCTCGGTTGCCTCTTCTGCGTTCGGAGAGGCTTAATATATTGCTTAATCGCTTCCCACTGAATCGCATCGTAATTATCCGTATATCGCTCATCATCAGAGGAGATATCGCTATCGTTAGGGGGGAGGGCTTCGGCGGCAGTTGCGGCAGCGGTCTCGGTTGTTGAGTAATTATAGTAAATTAATCAACTTACTTAACTTAGTTACCTGGTTTCGAATAGATGGTGGGAACACAAGGTCCCCATCCTAACGAACTACCTAGCTTCGGATCCACAAGCGCTCTTCAGCCTCCGCTCACATGTCTTCCGGAAAAGCTTTCGGGAAACCACTTCACTCAACATCATTGACGACTTATCCAAGTACTACTATTGGGTCAGATAGCGAAGTCGACCATGGCGGTCGAACACACCTTCATCTCCCTGGTTAGGTACTCCGTACCTTTGTGCGCGGATCAATGCGTCAGGAGTACCTTGATTGATGGCACCAGCCCATGGGATGGTTCATCTCAAACCAACTCCCGCGAGGGGACAGCGGACAGTGTGCCTTCAATCTCTCCTGTCGTTCTGCTTTCTCTTTCTCCCGATCGCGCCAGATACCGACGAACTCGAACGCTTCCGGCGCATCAGGCGGGGCGGCTGGGGGGCTTTCTGCGTAAGGGTTCATGAACACCATTTCCCGGGAGACCCTCAGCTTCAGATAACTGTTGCTGATAAACTGGAACGACAGCTCATAATCGCCATCCAAGCTCTGCACCTTGATAGCTTTCCGGCTCGCGCGTCGTGGAGGGCGGAATGGCCCAAAGTTGCAGCTCGCATTCGCATCTAGATACACATCGCCATATAACATGTCAGCCTCGTTGCTGTGCTTCTGCTTGTCCGGGAGGAGATCGCCCATGTTGTCCAGGTAGTAAAAATCAACCCGTTTGGTCGCGTAAGTATTGAAGTAGAAATGGTCAACGTGATCGCTGCAGAACAGCTTGAATCCTTGACCTGCAAGTGATTCAATCGGGATCGTCTTGAGTTCTTTCTCAGCCTTCAGGAGAGATCGGTATGCGGCGCGAACCTCTTCTTCCTTAGCGCTTTCCATTTCCCGTTCACAATTTTTTGCTATCCGCTCCCGCAGCTTCTCCTGCTTCCTTTCTTCGCGTTCTTCCTTCAGCTCGTAGTAGTAGTCGGCGTCCGATCCGTCATATGATCTCTCCGACTCGTCTCCGTCCGTATCATCGTCATCCTTCTTGTCCTCCCCCAACTCTGAAAGATCTTCGTCGAAATCGTAAGCGTTCACATCTCTGTCCTCCTTAAAGCTGATCGCCCGGACTCGAAGGTACCAAGAAGGGAGTGTGCGATGATCTCTCTGCGTGCGACAAGACTTTTCAACCCGCAAAGCCCGTGGCCGCAAGGGATCCACTTGCTTCGCAGACTTGCCCATCTTCAATGTGAGTGACTGGAGCTGTTTCACGTTTGATATCGCGTTGAAGGGTCGCTAACGACGCGCTCGCTTTGCCGTGTTCTCGTGCCACGCGATGCGCCATACAATCGTCAAATGAGGGGATTTAGTACCATAGGTTGATGGCCTTGAATTTAATACGGTTAGAAAAGAATGACCTTGAATACCGTAAAAACTTGCCTGCTCCGCCGAGCGCTAGTAGGGGAGGTTTTCACCAACAGTGGAGAAAAGGTAAGCGGGCGAAGAGCAGCCTATGAAAATGCAAAGATTAATCTTAAATTGCCCTTAAGCTTTTTCAAAACGCTAGGCACCTAAACTGTTTGAGAGTAGTCTGATATTAATTAGGATACATTCTGGGGCTGCATTGGCCCGCTTACCACTTCTCCACTGTTTGCGGGAACTGCTCCCCCTACTAGCGCTCGGCGGAGCAGGCAAGTTTTTACGGTACCATGTGAAGCGATGGTCGCCGAACGAGTTCGCAATGGATGGCGCAGTCAGTCGCTATTTTTGCAACGAGCGGGCCAAGCACCTCGCCATGCGCGGTTGGCTGCGGATGCTTGGCATTGAAAATCAAGGTCTCCACACATAGCCGCAGAAATTCATTCAACTTGGACTCGGCCATCCTGGGGTAGAGATCAATGAGCGCTGCCGGCCATTAACGCCAGTTCGCTGCAGAACAGTATGATAGCCGTGACGAACCCACCGTCTTCCGAAGATGACTTCCAGGCGCCCGGAATCAGATCTCTTGGCATCTGCCTTACTGAGCTAAGTTAAGCGTCAAACAACGGTACAGGTTAGTGTGCTCTGGAGCCTGGGTTCCGCCACATGCGGCTCAGTCTTTCTATCACTGTTTTCTCCCACTCTCATCAAATTCAGTATATCTCGGTGTGTGTGTGTGTTCTATTATGGCCATGCACCCAGTGGGTATGGGCCGTTACGATGCACCAGCTATGTACATTCTGTTATCAACACACCTGCTCCAATTCAGAAGCCAACTATGAGACCTGCTGATCGCATATCTAACACCATGCTCAACATAGGAAAGAAAGAAAAAGTGATACGCTACTGTATGCTGTATATGATTAGAAGTCGATAGTGAGCCAGGTGGTTTTCTGGGGTCCCCAATCCGCAGGGCAATTCCGGCGTCGTGCGCCTCTTAATCGGCAGCGCGCTGGCGGAGGTTCATAGGTCTCTGGGTAGCGTTCGTATGCCAAGACCTCCAAGTGACAGCAAATCGGCACGTGCTGAAGAAGTTAGCCTTATTCCCACCTAGGCTACGAGCGGATGATGGACCAGATAAGTAAGTCAGACGACGCTGAGACCTGTCAGCAGGTACTGGCTGCGACTGCAGTCTTGTATCGACCTAACTATTACGATTCCTGAATTAGTCGCGCTCGTCGAGCAGCTTAAAGAATTCGTAGACGATATGCAGTCAGTGCGGGAGGTTATTAGCCTCTGTGGATCGTTCCTTACTCTGCAAGGAGACACAGTCTACTTTGTGCATCAGTCTGCAAAGTATTTCCTCTTCGTAAAGGCGTCTGGTAAGGTCTTTCCTAGTGGAACCGAAGCCGCACATCAGGTAATCTTTTCGAAGTCGCTAGAAATTCTGTCCAAGACATTGCACAGGGACATGTACAGTCTAAACGCGCTAGGATCTTCTATCGAGAACGTCGAGCGGCCTAATCCGGACCTACTCCATAGAAGCTACTGATATGCATGATAGCTTCGCGCCAAAAGGAATGACTCAGAACTAGAAGTGCAGAGGACGCGTAGGATGCGCCCGGCCAGTATGTGCTTACTGCTACCTGAAGTCTGATACAGTTTTGATCCAGGAGACCATCGTACTTCAAATGGGTGGTCCATAGTTGTTCCTAAACAACTCGATTTCGAGCGAATACGAGCGCACAGACGCAGTGGCATGTGCGGTGGGTGGTCCAAAATAAAGTAGTGGGTGGTCCATAGTGTTGCCCGACGGTGTCGCGTTCATAGATTACGCGCCAGGCTAGGTTGAGTGAATAATTTCCACTAGCACTGGCGCGGGGGACAAATCTCACTAGCTGGCGGGGTAGCATACTTACGTACTTAACGAATATCAATCGTTATTGTTCGTACCATAAAGCTTCACAGCATCATCTCGTTCAACCGATATCTCTTTCTCTCAATCTGCTCAGTTTCTGCTCTCTGCTCATAGCATCTGTCCATATCGTCTTACTTCTCATTTCGCCATGCCTCTCTGGCTCATCTTTCATCCCGAAGGCACGTTTGAGGACCTGCCCTCAAAGAAGGCCCTCACGCAAGACATCACAAAGATCTATACAGAAATCGGCCTCCCCGCCTTCTATGTGGTCGTGAACTTTTTGAAAATGCCTCCTGGAGACACATGGGTGGGCGCGGAACATGTGTTTGACAAGCCATTTATTCGAGTTTTCGCGGAGCATATTGCTGTAAATATGCCCAATGAGGACGAAGCGTATAAGAGGGTCACCGCTCGACTCGACATGGCTTTGAAGCCTCATGTTGCCGACAAGGGATATAGCTGGGAGTTTCACATTGATGAAACGGAGCGGCGTCTGTGGAAGGTCAATGGAATGATTCCACCAGCATTTGGAAGCGAGGAGGAAAAGTTATGGGTCAAGGAAAACCGTGCCGTCCCATATCCTGGCGCATATTAAATATGGAAGGTCACACCGTCGACAAGGTGAAAAGACAGCCGGAAAAGGGATCATGCGTGAAAGGCGCTCGCTGAGACGTTTACAAATATCTGTCCAAAGCCTGTCTAAAGCTTCGGTTTGCTAATCTTGACGAACTCAAGAATATATTTTTAAATGTGCAGTTCTGTTAACTACTTGGGCTTCGCATATCTTGTCTGCATTTAGCAGCATTGACTTCTGCACCGGACTCTCCGACAATCCTTCCCTGATGAGCCTTTAACGGCTTAAAAATCCTCGGCTCGAGTGTCACAGACTCACAATGTGGGTTGAACGGCAGAAGAAGTTCTGCGGTAAAATCGATTAATCAGTAAACACTACATAGTTAATTAGCACATCCACATGAAAACTACACACAACAGGCCTATGTACAGTGGGAACCTCCCCCTCCCCTTCCGCCCAATCGAGTGGACAAATAACAAATCATCAATAGTTAGTTAAATTTCCTTAGTTAAACATGGCAAGCCGAACGTTTCGGCCCGCAGGACATTAACTAGCAGCAGCGGGATGGTGTTAAAAGTTAAGATTACTAATTTCATGTATAAATTATCAACAAGAGCAGCCTGCTTCTCTTCAGCCTTTGGTCTCTCGCGCCGCAAATGACGACTGGCAAGCAAAATGCAGAATGAAAAGATTCCACCTCTGGGGATACAACTCAATCATACGGTCGTACAATGCCTCAGCGCTCTTCGCATTAGCCAGCTCCCTTTCAAACGTGTAAATATACTCCCTGGTCGACTGAATCAGATATGGCGCATCAGCTTGAGTAGCTCTCTTGTGACCTGCTACAACAATGTGCGGTTTCAAAGCCTCGATACGATCAATGGCATCCAGCCACTCCTTGCGCTTGGCTGGGGTATTTGCTTCACCAAAATGTTGATGGCATTCGCCATAGACAATATCGCCCGAGACAATAAGATCGACGGAAGGCACGTGGAGAAAGCTAAAAAACTCGTTGTCTGTGTGCCCAACTTCGATGCCTTGCAGTTTCTCGCCGTCAATATAGAACTCCCCAGAAGCTGGAAGTGCTTTAGGGACCGGCTTTGTCGGATGGAGCTGGTTCGGGAAGAAACCCGGCCAGATGTGGTCATAAGTGGTGTTGTACAACTCTTGAATGCCAGCTGTAACATTTGATGTAGCGACAAACTCAACGCCTGGAAACAGTTTTTGGAGGACAGGGACAGCCATGAAGTGATCAGGGTGCGCATGGGTGGTATAAATGTACTTTAGCTTCTTCTTTGGAATGGTCTCAGCAATCCATTTCCCTATGGCCTCGCCTTGCTCGATGGTAATAGGTGCATCGATGAGGGCGGCGGAATCGGGTCCATGAACAAGAACACAGCTGATGGGTGACCAAACAGACTTTTCGTACTCGGTAAATCCAGTGACGGCTCTAGGAGGTGGGGAAATGTAGATATCTACTTGAAGTTTGGAGCTCATATTGTGGATTGATTGCAGTATGATTGGAGATTTGATGACAAGGTTATCAAATATTTTCTGTGGTTATTAGGACTTTTTTATACTTCAGCGTTCGTGCGGAGAACTGAGCCATTGGCACTACCGAGGTGGACGGCGTAACGAGCCAGACGGCGTAACGAGCCAGACGGCGTAACGAGCCACCCCTCCTCAACAACAACAAAACTTCAACAAGCGATACCTTCACCAATATGAGCTCAATCGAGGCTGCAATTGCAGCTATAGAATCGCTGAAGCCTGGAGAAAAATTTAGTTATCGAGAAATTGCAAAAAAGTATTGCTGTAACCGTACAACGCTCGCGCGGAGACACCAAGGAGTATCAGGCTCACGCAACACCAAGGCAGAAAATCAACAAGCTCTCCACCCCTATCAAGAGCAGGAGCTCCTACACTACATTAAACGCCTTACAGAGCAAGGCTTACCCCCTACTAGGCCTATGATACAACGCTTTGGCTCACAGATTGCAAAAAAAGAGCTTGGCGTACACTGGGTTGATCGCTATATCAAGAATCACACGGTTGAGCTCATCTCAAATTGGGTAACTGGGATCGATCGATCGCGCCACCAAGCTGATTCAGGGGCAAAGTACACCCTCTACTTTAATCTCCTGCGTGATAAGATTAGCCAATACAACGTTGAGTCTCGCAATACATACAATATGGATGAGAAAGGCTTTATGCTAGGAGTAGTTACTAGGTCAAAGAGGGTGTTTAGTAGGAGGCTATATGAGGAGCGCAAGATTAAGGCTTACATCCAGGATGGTAGTCGAGAGTGGATAACGCTGCTGGCCTGCGTATGCGCTGATGGATCTGCCCTTGAGCCTGCCCTCATATATCAATCAGCCTCAAGCTCAATTCAAGACTCGTGGTTGCAGGCCTGCGATCCTGAGTCTCATCAAGTCTTTTTCAGCTCCTCAACCTCAGGATGGACCAACAATGATATAGGCCTAGCATGGCTTAAACAGGTGTTTGATCGCAGGACAAAGGCAAAGGCGCACTCCTCCTATAGGCTCCTTATCCTTGATGGCCACGGATCTCACCTTACAATGGATTTTATTGAGTACTGCAATCAAAACAAGATCCTCCTTGCAGTGTATCCTCCTCACTCAACTCACACGCTTCAACCACTAGATGTTGTTATGTTTAAGCCTCTCTCAACAGCTTACTCAAATCAGATCTCAGCCTTTATGGAGAGGTGCCAAGGGCTTACTTCAATGAGTAAAAGAGACTTTTTTCCACTGTTTATGGCAGCCTGGGAGGACTCCTTTAAGGAATCAACTATCCTTAAGGCGTTTGAAGCTACTGGCCTATCACCTTTTAATCCTCAGGTAATACTCAAGAGATTTAGCCTCATTGAGGCTCCTGAGGCAATTTTAAGTGATAGTGACTCCTCAGCTTTGAGCGCCTCAAACTGGAGGAAAACTGAGGGCCTACTACGCCAGGTTGTCAAGGATAGACAAGATCCACGAGCTCAAAAGCTGAGCCAGGCCTTCCACTCAATCTCAGTTCAGAAAACGCTGCTTGAACACGAGGCTCAAGGCCTTAGAGAGGCTCTTATTAATGAGAGGCGACGTAGGAAGCGAGGCAAGGTCCTACCATTAGAGCAGCCTGAGGAGTACCATGGTGGTGCTGTATTCTGGTCTCCAAGGAAGGTGAAGGAAGCACGTGACCGTCTACAGCAGCAGGAGCTTAAGGAGGAGCAAAAACGACTCCAAAAAATTGAAGCAACTAAGCTCCGTGAGGCAAGGAAGCAGGCTAAGGCTGAGGCAAAGGAGATTAGGCGTACTGCGAGGGTTGCAGCTAAGTTATTGAGAGAGAAGGAGAGAGCTCAAAAGGCTGAGGATCAAGCCTCTCGAGCAGCTGCTCGTAGGACTCAAAAACGACTTCAAAACGCTCTTAAAATTACGCAAAAGGGGATCAAGATGAGGCTTAAGGCTGCTACTCAAGCAATCTCAAAAAATAGAGAGGTTGCGCAGCCTGGAGATAGTGGAGGGTCTGCACAAGGCGCAGAGGGCGCTCTACCTGCTCGCTCACGACGCAGCAGGGAAATCAACCCTCCAATTAGATTTGAGTAGCTATATATATTTGCACAGGCCCCTAGGCCCCAACACCAAAAAATATCGCGTTAATAGCTATTTTGTGAGGCTCAATAGCCTCAAGTTGTGGTGTTGATTTTGGTGGTTGGGTGGCTCGTTACGCCGTCTGGCTCGTTACGCCGTCCACCTCGGTAGCGTTTACACGAATCCTGGTTAGACTGATGTACCCGGTTAGACAGATGTAGTCGGAAACCTTAGATTATCTTCTCATGATCAAAAAACGTTAAGATTACTAGTCTTCCAGCGTCCAAGCTTGCAGGGTGTGCATTGACCAGCACTAGGGTTGTGAGTAATCATTGGCTTTAACAAAGATGCGGGGAAACCCTACGTACGAGTGCGGTCAAACCATTGGCGCTTATTTGTCCGATGAAGACAAATCATCAAGCATTAACAACGACTGAAAATTATGCAAGGGATTACTAAATTAGGCAAATTGCATCAACATACTCAACAGGGGAGTAGCCGGTACGGCTTCAGGCTCCTTGACTATGATTTAATTCGTGCCTGCTCAACCAGCCGATCTACAATTAAGAAGTGCCTACATTGTGATTACAAAACAGCTGGGATAGGTGACAATTTAAATAACGAAGGAAGTTTATAAGGCCTTCCAAAGCCCTCCTTTCATCAGCACAGCTGTCTAAACTTCGTCTTACTTTTTTACAACTCGCGACGAAGCCTCAATTTGAAGCAACCCTTACAATCATGGGCGTGGAACCAGTTGCTTTTCAGGCGGTCGATAAAACCACGCTGCGTGGCTCGTTCTATACTCCTGCGAATTACTCGGGCCAGAAGCTGCCATGTGTAGTCATCTCCCATGGCTTCTCCGCTGTTAAGGAGCAGGGTCTAACGGCGGTTGCGGAATATTTCACGGCCAACCTTCCTATTACTTGTCTTATTTTTGACAACCGTGGATTCGGTGCTAGTGATGCAGCAGAAGGTATGCCTAGATTGGAGGTCGACGGAGCGGCACAAACAAGCGACATTTCGGACGCCATTACGTACAGTCAAACTCGACCGGAGGTGGATCCGGAGAAAATTGGGATTTGGGGTTCGTCCTTTAGTGGAGCCAACGTGCTTTGGGTAGGTGCTGTTGATCGGAGGGTAAAGGCCGTTGTATCGCAAGCTCCACTGGTGGACGGGTGGTCCGCCTTCGCCAACTTGTTGCGGTCGGATGAAGTAGCCAACTGGGAGCAGTGATGTTATTGGATTGGATTGGAGCTGGATCCGAGGTTCGATCCAATCCAGTCCAGAAGGTAAGGCCTATAGGCTCCTGGTTCTCCAATATGGATCCAATAGCATTATTTCCCTTTTCGGCGATTAGTAAGCAGATTCAAGTGTAAGAGATGCATGCTGTATATTTAAATTCTATAGGGAAAACCTATCAAATTCGCCAGTAGTACTTTTCTCTTCCATTATACAGGGCTCTTCCTCACTGCTACCCGCCTCGCTGCCACCCTCCTCAACGCCCTCTCCCCTTTCTGCACCCTGGCCACCAGACGTCACTTCACCACCTGTCTCGCCTTCCATCGAACCTATCTCAGAGTTATCGAAAGCGTGGCGCTCAGGGCGTCCATACCAAGCCCGCAGGCATTCGCTCGCCTCAATTATATCCATCTGGAGTCGTGAACGACGATCCGTAAGGAGGAGCTTAGCACTGCTGAATAGGCGTTCGCAATCATCTGACATGGGAGGCACGGCCAATATGTCAAGGGCCATACGGGCTAAGTCCGTTTGCGAGTGATAACGCTCGTTCCAGTACTGAATAAGGTCGCATTCTTCGTCGTCGTTGAGGCGTATAACATCAGTACTGATAAACTCGTTGTAGTGGTCAATTGCAGGTACATCAAGATCGGATTCCAGTTCTAGGTGACATAGTTTTAGACGCTTGTGATTCCTAATAGAACTGAACGATTTCTCCTTCAAAATTGGGGCCTTGGATACGTGGTTAGGAGTAGGGACGCCTCCAGCGAACTTGCCTCTATATTCGTCAACCCAGAACTCCCTGACAGCATCAACGGCTGTTTGAATCCAGGGCTGCTTATCGTTGTTCCCATTCCAGACTTGATGGTACCATTGGTTCTTGAGAGTTGGATTTAACGAAATAGCGGCGTAGTAAGCCGGTGATTCGTCGGCCTTGTTGTAGTACTGCTCGCATTTCTGCCAGGCAACTTCAGCAGCAGCGGCAAGCCAATTGTAGTCGTCAGCTTCGTTCAGCTTATCCTGACTATGGCCACGCTTTCGAAGGGCGTCTTTGGCAAGCTGTTCGAATTTCTGTCGGGCAATTTGGATTTCATCATTTAGCCAGTCCAACGACTGAAAATGATCCGCAAGAGTCCACTGCTTCCCTTCATTCATTAGGGTAGCCTCGTAGAACGTCTCAAGTTGGTCATGGAGGTGGCCGAGTTCGTCCCATTGCCGTGGGGTTAGGCGGTCGTCTAGGACATCTTTTGTGCCTGACGGAGGCTCGTATTGATCACAAAAGAGCTGAATACGTTCTTTAACGTTAAGGGCGCGTCCGATAGACAGAAAGTATGAGTTCCAACGCGTGGACTGGCTCTGAATAACCTATAAAGAAAGTAGCATTAGTACCTTACTAACATCCTTAACTGCGGGTTGTGGCCGAAGGAACTCACCTCTAATCCATCAAATGCAGCTAGATCACCGCCAATCTCAATTGATCTAAAGAACTGACGACGTTGAGGACTGGCCCGAATATATCGTACGACATTGTGGAGCCTTCCTATCGCACCGCGCTTCCTCCAGAGCTCACCAATTCGCTTCAAATCCCCTTCGCGATATGCAGCTTCAAGGTCCCTGCAAATCTTCTCTGCGTCCTTTCCGATGATAAAAGCCTGCGCGCAGAGGTTGGCAATATGGCCAAAACACCGAAGACGTCGTCGTAGGCGCTGCTTTTTACTCATATTTGGATAAAGAGCTTGAAGGACCAGGTCAACGCAGGTATCATTTGAACTCGCGTTATCTGCCATAAAGTACCCAATTCGGCCACTAATCTTATAGTTGTCGAATATATGGAGGAGGACATCCGCCATATTCTCGCCTGAATGTTCGCCAGCGAGTTCACGAAGCGCAAGAACAGCTGTTCGTCGCTTGCCCTTTTTGTCGATGAAGTGAGCGACACAACCGAGTATGGCCAGATAATTAGGTGACGTCCATAAGTCAAACGAAATCGACACATTGCTGTGGGCCTCTTCCATGTCCAGACGCAGCCTCTCCTTCCGTGCGTCAAACGCCTCTTTAATCCACCTGCGAATTACCAGCCTGGCCTTCGGGAGGAGCTTTGTTAGGCCAGGAAAGATGTAAAAGAGGAGTTCGCGGAAGTAGGCATTCTCAATCTGAAAGAAGGCGATATGGCAGTAGACGATCCACCGAATGAGAAGTTCCTTAAATTCGTCAAACCGGCGTCTGAATACAAGGGTGGATATATTATTGAAGTCAATGATTGATGGCTGTGACGAACCCTTCTTTCTCGGGTTGAATTCACCAGTCTTCCTATCAATTTGGTGTTTTGATTCGAGGTGGTCTAGGGCAGTAGTATTACCGTTTCCGGATGTTGGAAGCTCTTGCTGGTGATGTTTTTGTTCGCATAAGTAACAGTACCAGAACCTCTTCGTCGGATCCTGCTTGAACTGGATATCCTCACCATACATCCAAACAATGGACGTCCTCTTCCTATTATGCTTCTGGGGCTTCGCCAAAACGCGGCAGCGGACATACTGCTTCCCATTCAGTTTAAACTCGTCGGGCTCGATCAACGTGTCATCGGCGACGTCATTTCGGCGAGGGCTGATAGATGATGGGGCAAGAATAATTCTGTCGGTATCTGTGGCCTTAGAGCAGCCGCTGAAGTAGCTTTTGATCGTCATGGTGTTACTGATAAGTGGACCGTATGGGCATGTCTGCCATATCGAGAGTACTTCAATAGATGTGCGTGACGCGTTTTCCCAAAGAATTTTATTAGGAAACATCGTCCTTGTAGCATTACGCGGTATGACAGACGCGTGTACTGGTGCTTGGTGCTGCTACAACAAATTCGCTTGAGTCGCTACCTGTCTAATCGAGTTTAGCCTTTGCCCAGTTGGGTTAAGTCATTGGAGCTCCAGGAGCCTACAGCGAATCGATCCAATCCAATCCAAATATTTGAGGCACCGGATCCACCCCATCCAAATACGATCCACGCCAGTCCAATCCAAATGCCCTCCAATCCAATAACATCACTGACTGGGAGGCTGATTTTCAGAAAGGTTCGTGCCGAAGTATTCTGTTTGCCCACTGCGATGTAACTGATCTGAGCATTCCAGATCGAATTGATCGAGCAGCTGGTAAACCGCCCATGATGATCCCTGTTGTTGATCCAAATCAATTGAACCGATCGGCTATGACTACAAAAGACAGCAATGCGGCTATGGGCGGTGCTGAGAATTTCACGCCCTTCAAAAATGAAGTAACGTTGAAGAGGCGAGTACCCTCCAAGACGGGTTGGCAGTGCGAGTGAAGGTTCCTTTTGCTAACTCATTATTAGTATGTTTAATTTGAGAGCGCACCCTGGAGCGGCTTGGATTCACCATATATCTCCGACGCCGTTGCTAATGACTGTTGCCGATAACGATGTTGTGACACCCACTGCGACTACTTTAGAAGCATATAATCGCGCGCTTGAGCCAAAGGAGCTGCACCTGTTCCCTGGTGGTCATTATGAAGCCTATGCTCCGCAGCAGAATTTTGATAATTGTGTGAAGGTGCAGGCTGATTTCTTTAAGAGAAAGCTTTGCTCTTGATAAGGATCAGTTAGGTAGCACCTGATATAGGATGATATATGGACGATAGGGATATCTGGTAGTATTGTGTGTAGACGAATCGCTGCCGAGCACAGGGCAGCAAGAAGAGGGGGTTCTATCTATTGTAATTGAACCACGCTAACCCGATTGGGTTCTGATAGGGAACCCCAACAAGATATATGGATTCCGAGGCCAGAGGGCCTTACAGTAGCTTAAGGAGCTAGGCTCTGCAGCCTGGTAGCCTATATACAGGGCTCTGTATGGCCCCCTACTAGGCCGTATCTAGAACAGCTTTACTAAGGTCTTTGGGATATAAAAGGCACCTATTGCGCTGCTTAATTTTTAACACAGCTCTTACTAAAACTACTTCTTTAACCTTTAACCCTACAAAAATGAAATTTTTATTTGCACTTCTTAGTCTAGCTGCTACGAGAGCATTATGCTCTCCTACTGCCTCTTTAGCCGAACTTGCTATTATTGAGGAATGTGGCGAGCTTGGAGTTATGGAATGGAACCAAGCAGAGTTGCCTGAAGGCACTGATATTTCTACTCTTCGAAAGTGCAAAAAGCATCCATCTGAACTTGGTATTACCAGCTCTCAATACGACCCTAATGTAGGGGAGACGGACCTTACAAGCCCTGCTAAGCGTGGAGAGCTTATTGCTAAGGTTACGGAGATTACTAAACGGGGCACTTACGCACAAGGAGGTCGTGGGAAGGGCCTTGATTATGATTATGGGTGTGACAATGGCTGGTGCTGGAGGAACTGCGATGGTCCGTTTTGGAATCCTATCGAAAAGAAGACGTGGTGCTGGCTAGCGTATGAAAGTGGAAATGGAGGTTGGACTCCCTGCGGGAGGTGGCAGGATTGCGAATGGTCATATAACAATAAGGCTGCAAAATGTGCCAAGGGTAACTGTAAGGCTTGTGGTTGTGGCTGTTAATGTTGGAATCCGCGGATTAGGTGGAGATCAGGTGATTAGAAGGATACTGAACGGGATAATCAGATGATTAGAGGGCTGGGGGAGTCCCCAGCCTCCCAGAATGTTGTCGACTAGATTGGCGTAATCCTTGACAATGTCAGATGCTCTTAGATTTTCTTGGCGAATAAAGCCGGAAAACCTCTCGCATGAGTGCGTGAGGCGGAGAAATGCGTCCACGACATTTTTCTGATTGTCGAACCCAATCTCCTTCCGCCGCTTTGCCCACATTGCCTCGCCCTGCGGTAAATTGTGGAAGAACTTCGATATCGAGGCATGTTCTCGGGTCGCTCTGCGCGGTCGAGAGCTACTCGTAGCGGGGTTTTGAATCGAACAGAAAGTCACCTGCGGTTGCTGTTCGACCAACCGATAGATAAATCCTGTTAGGTGCTGCTTCTCATACACCAAGCTCCGGTTGGTTTCTGTCAATATTCGGTTTCTTTCTTCCAGGTGCGCAATGTACTCCTCAGCAGTGCAGTCTTTGAAAGCAGCCGAGCGAGCCATGTGGTGTGTGTTCTCGTTGAAGAGCAGGAGGGGCAAAGAAGAAAGCATTTCGCGCTATACTAGAAAGGGCTGTACCCTGGGGTACAACCATTTCCAGTATAGCGCCCACATCAGCAAATATGAATCACCCGAACAGGATGTCTACCTACCACTAGTCTGCTGGTGGCTGAACGGTGGCGATTTCTAGTGCGGGCTTTGTGGGCTTCAACGTTAGGTAGTTGGTGGCAACATTGGTCTTTGGCAAACACATCTCTCCACCTAGACGGTGGGCATCATATTCGGGGGTGTACGGAGGTGCTAGAGCTAAGGGCAATCAAGCCGGCAACGGGGTTTTTGCTTAACATCGCAAGGATTGCAGGGCCATGTGGGATCGAGGCCCAGCCAATATGGCTGTGGGCGATCGAGAGTACTTCAATCAGGTCAAGGAGGAAATTTCAATTATAACATTAGCTTGGCTAGAATAGTATCTATCCCATGCCCTGTTAAAATTGACCATTTTGAGGATCCGATAAGGTATAGTGTCAAAGCCGCTTCGACGCTGGCAACACGTTAGCTAACTGACAAGCGCCGTGGCCGTGCAGGTCTTGGCACTGCTCCCAATCCCAAGCCGGGTTTAATCCTTTTCAAACCTCTAATCTCACAACGCACTTCATTCTTGGCTAATTTATGCTCTCTCCGAGGTCCTTGATTCTACATAATGTGTATTCGCGACGCCGTCCAAGCACGTTGATCATCATCTCCTGCACGTCTGCGGGCAGCGATGATAGTCCAATCCAAACCGATAGGAGATGGATTGAATAGTGTTCACGATTCATTCAATTCTATAACGTACCTGATAAGCGAATCGTTCGGATAAGCGAATCGTTCGGGTGTGCCAAGACAACCACCAAACATCTACACCTACCAACATCATGCCACTGAATTCGAAGACTGCAGCTTTAGAGCGAGAAGGACGACTTGTCTGTGCTTTAAACGCGTTAAAGAAGAACCAAATCTCAAGTATTAAGGAGGCGTCGTGCATATATCGCGTGAATTACGATACACTACGACGCCGCCTCCACGGTCAACCCCCACGCGCCGAAACCGTCGCAAACAGTAGAAACCTTGACAACGATGAAGAACAGACATTGACTGAGTGGATATTAGATCTTGCGGCCCGCGGTTATCCCCCTCGCAAGTGGATGGTTGAGGACACAGCCAATATGCTGCGTCGACTGCGGGGTAAGCCGCCAGTCGGGAAATGTTGGGTGAAGAACGACGTTAAACGTACCCCTGAAGTGCAAATTGCACAGAGCAAGAAATACAACTATCAAAGAGCAAAACAGGAGGATCCTGAGGTGATCAATGAGCATTTCCGGCTCCTTAGGAACGTGGCGAATAAGCATGGCATCCAAGATGACGATATGTACAATATGGACGAGATAGGCTTCCTAAGAGGTGACATTGGTACAGCCAAAGTTGTGACAGCAGCAGATGGCCCTCGATACCACATACAGCCTGGTGATCGTGACTGGATAACAGTTATTGAATGCATCAACGTAGCCAAACGCCAAATACTAGCCATGGTTATCGCTAAAGGGAAGGTATTCCAGAACATCTGGTTTGATAAGGATGCAGGCATTCCAGATGACTGGTTAATCGCCCACAGCGAAACTGGATGGTCGAACGACAGACTAGGCTATATATGGCTTACAGAGGTGTTTGATCCTTATACGAAGCAACACACCAAAGGCACCAAACGACTCCTCATAATGGATGGACACAGCAGCCATTGTTCAGAGCCATTCGAGACCTACGCAACGGAAAACAACATTATCCCATTATGGCTACCATCACATTCTTCGCATATTCTACAACCATTAGATGTCGCCTGCTTCAGCGTAGTTAAGAGGCGCTATCGTCGAGGGGTAGAGATGTTGGCCCGTGATGGCTAGAACCACGTTGATGTGGACGACTTCCTTCGGATCTACGCTGCGTCTCGTCCTGAAGCGCTGAGTAACAGTAATATTGAAAGTGCCTTTAGAGCTACTGGTATTTTCCCATTTAATCCCAACGAGGTGCTTGATAGATTGGGTGCGATTAACATCCTACCACACTCTGAGCCCCCATCTTCCTCAACAAATTCGGTGACCAATACACCTACAACAGTGCGACAGATTGAGAAGCAGCAGAGAGCTCTAAGACGCCGACAAGATGGGCTTCAGCGACGATCCACGTCACCTACAATGGTGGCAATGAGAAAGATGGCCAAGAGTGCTAAGTTAGCTTTACAAGCGACAGCAATCATGTCTGAGCAACTTGAGCGTGCACAGGCTCACAATGCAAAAGTGGTTAAAAAGCGCAACATTAAAGTTAAGTATATTACTCAAAGAGATAGTATTACACACAAGGAGGCAGTTGAGCTATCACAGAAGCTTGTAGCGCCTCCAGAGTCCCCACAAAACGAGGATGGTGATGTGACACTAAAGGCTTCAAATCGAGCTCCGCACCGCTGCAGGGAGTGTATGTTAACTGGGCATAACGTAAGGACTTGCCCAGCACGTAAGAAACCTTGCGCAATGTAATTATCCTATAAAATTAGGTGGTGGTGTCATAATGCAGGAAGATGGTGGTGTTGTTGGTGGTGCCAAGAAATGCCCGACCGATTCGCTTATCCGAACGATTCGCTTATCAGGTTGTCAGATGTAAAGCCCGATAGGGTGTTAGATGTCACGTGTCGATCTCCAAGTTGCGAGATCCTAGATGGTAGCACAAACTCTCGGGTGTAACCACTTGGCAGAGGGGCACACAAAAGCAGAAAACTGACAAGAACACAGAATCAATCAATCACGTTCATCATCAAAATTCATCAAAGATCAAGCCAAATAGTCCTTGAGTCTGACACAGGTACGTTAGTATCTAATTTTAAATTATTAGAATTTTAGGAGTTATAAAGAAGCTATAATAATTAATTTAAAAAAGTAGTATCCAAGAGTAATTACTAAAAAAGTGGCAACCCTGTAGTAGAGACTAATAGATAAATAGAAAGAATAAACAGGATCCTAAAATAATACCTACAGATGTACTATAATAGATAATAGAATAATTAGGTATCTTTATTACTAATAGCATAAATTACATTTAATAATAGTAAATATTTAAGAGAAACCTTCTAAGTATTAAAGTAGAAGTAGTAGTTAAAATAGCTAAGGAATTACAAGAAATAATAAGATAACTACAAAAAAGACTTAAGAAGAAGTAAGAATAATAAATTTTATATATTAATAGGAAAAGAAAAACAGCGCCTTAGCTAAAAAAGGGGGATAAGGTATATTTACTTATAAAAAACTTTATATAAAATAACTTAATAAAGGATTAGACTATATATTAAAGTTAGACTATTTTTAGTTAAATAACGTAATAGACTAGTTATATATACACTAGAACTACCTAAAGATATAAAGATCTACCTAAGGTTCTATATTAAGCTATTAGAACCTACGCACCCTATAACGCTACTATAGAAAACTTTTAGGTATAAGACTAAAGAAGAAAAAGAGTATAAAGTTAAGAAAATCTTTAATATATAATATTCTAAGATTATAAAAGATAAGTATAGAGAGACTAAATACTTAATTAAATAGAAAGGGTACTCTAACTTTAAGAATACTTAGGAACTAGAATTAAATCTAAGAAACTATAAGGAATAAATTAGTAAATATAACTATAATAAAGAATAAGAGGACTTTAGGTATAGTAACTATAACTAACTTAGTCTAATAACGTAATTCTTAGAGGAAGAGAATTACTTTTAAGCTAAGATAGAGTAAAGACACTCTAGTCTAAGGCAGAAGTACTAGGTATTAGCTCCTACTTAAGAACGTTAACCTCTTAGTTAATATCCTTAATTACCTCTAATGCTTTAATTTCTTTTATAATATAACTAGAATTATCTACCTATTATTACTTATAACGCTGTAATAACTTTTACTATTTATAAAGTTAATTCTCTTTTACGCGAGTAGTAAGAAGGGAATTTAGCGCTTTCTCTTTTACGTTATTAGCCTTAGCTTCTTACGTATCTAATTAAGCTAGCTCCTTATCTAAATAAGAAAAATTTAGAACTAGTTGTCAGACTCAAGGACTATTTGGCTTGATCTTTGATGAATTTTGATGATGAACGTGATTGATTGATTCTGTGTTCTTGTCAGTTTTCTGCTTTTGTGTGCCCCTCTGCCAAGTGGTTACACCCGAGAGTTTGTGCTACCATCTAGGATCTCGCAACTTGGAGATCGACACGTGACATCTAACACCCTATTGGGCTTTACATCTGACACATAGATAACTAATAAGGAGACTAAGCCTCTAAACTAACTAATAACGCTAGAGTTACGTAATCCTAGAAAACTTATACTAAGATAGACTTAGTCTTATAGGATAGAGATAAACTTAGAAAACTTAGAAGATGCCTTATAGAAATCTTATAAGATAATTATATATATAGACTCGCATAATGTAGCTCTTATAGCATATTGTAATTAACTTAAGATAATCTACGAGTATACTACTACTTATACTTTCTATATTTAACCCCTCCTCTAGTACTGCCTATCTACAGAATACTCTAAAGAATTACTAGTTAATATTAGTTGCTTTATATTGTAACCACTTGATTAGATCTTTAACACCTAGTTAGTTGGACGTATTTAGGCCCCTAACGACGAGCTAGATAGATTGCAGGTAAGTTTACTGCCCTTCTAGAAATTAGTTCTTAATGTACTGTAGTATAGTAGAAATATTGTCAGAATTTAATGAATCTTTTTGGTCATGATCGTGGATCAGAATTTTATTGTATTTTCGTTGGTTCTGTTTTCTCTCCTTTTTAAACACAGACCTGATACATCGATGATACATAGGTGATACCGTCCACGATGCAGTATTCGTATACTTCAGTTTTTATGCCTCTTATCTGACACACCCCCTCAGCTTAGAGTGATCTTCTAAGCTGCCACCAACCTATATCTTATGCGATTGTCAGATCCTCTATTTGAGTCTGTATGTCTTCGAGTTTTAACTCTTTTGCTAAGGCCGGTTTCTTGTTTACCAGTCCTAATTGATTAAGAAAGTTCTCCCATTTGTTTGAGGGCAGCGCTTTGGTAAGTCCATCTGCTAGCATTTGCGAGGATTCTACGTATTTAACTTGAATTCGTCCAAGCAATACTTCCTGTCGTAGCCAATGGTTGTGGATGTCTACATGTCGAAGTTTGGTTTGAAGTTTGGTAATCTCTTCCGTAACAAGTCGAATTGTCTGTGTATTGTCGCATTGAATTGTAATGGTCGACTCCGGCAATGATATCTGGAGCTCCTTGAGAAGTCGCGAGGTAAAGATAGCTTCCTTTGCTACTTGGGAGAGTGCGAGCAGTTCTGCTTCAGTCGTTGAGGTAGTAACCGTGTCCTGTTTACTTGCTCTCCAGGTAATAAGACCACCGAATAGCTTAATCACATAACCTTGCGAACTCTTTCTATCGACTGTATTATCGCCAAATGATGCGTCGCTAGCTACTTCAAGCTTGTCGCCTCCTCCCAGTTGGAGTGCCCTTGATTTTGTCGCTGCAAGGTAGAGCAGGACTCTGTCAGCAGCCTCCTGATGCTCCGTGCCAGGGTTGACGAGGAAGCGTGCAAGGCGCGATGTTGCGAAGGCGATATCAGGACGTGTTGTAACGGCGGCAAATAGTAGGGAACCAATCTTACGCTGGTATTTGTTGACTTCTGATGGTGATGCTAATCCCTCGCGTGGCTGGAGTTCAACGCTTGCCATTGGGGTATCATGTCGGACATCTTTCCTATCTGCAAGTCTGCTGATTTTGTCGGCATAGGCTAACTGGGAGAGTTGAATTAATCGTTGTTCTCGGTCTCTGATAACTTCAACGCCAAGGAACCATTGCAGGTCTTCTCCACCTGTGAAGGTGTATCTTTCTTGAAGAGCCTTGATAGCTTGTTGAGCTTCTACCTCCTTCTTCTGGTGGTAGGCTAAGATAATGTCATCGACGTAAAAGAAGATGATAATGCCATCCTTAATCATGCAGCAGGCCTCATGTGGCACTTGTTTGAAGCCTAAGTTGGTGAGGGTTGAGACGAATTCTTTCTGCCATAGGAGCGGTGAAATTCGAAGACCGTAAAGTGCCTTTTCAAGCTTAAGGATCGTTCCGGGCTTCTGGTATCCTCGTGGCATTCTCATGTAGATTTCTCTATCTATGGTTGCATGCACGAATGCGTTAGTAACGTCGTACTGTTTGAGTTCAAGGTTGAACTTGGCAGCGATTGCCATGAGCATTCGAAAAGACCTGCTGGCTAAAGTGGCTGCGTATGTGTCTTGTGACGTGATGTTTCGTTGCTGATCGCCGCGAACGACTAGTCGTGCTTTGCATTTAATAAGGCGATGGTGTTTGTCCAATTTGTAGGTATACACCCACATGCAGTCTAATATTTGGTGACCTTTCCGTTTGATGGGAGTGATTGGCACTTCAGCCCAGGACTTCATTTGTTCATGGCTCCTTAGGTGTTCTCGTTCTGCTTCCTTGAACATTTCGTACAGAGGATGATCTTCAAGCTTTGAGTAAGTCGTCGGCAGAGGTGGCAATTGGTTTCGGTGAGGCTTCACCCCCTTTGCCAGCATTCTCTTCAGCTGTGCCTTGTCAATGAGCTTGCCTTCGTGTTCCCCTACGTGCCCTGCTTGAGTGCCGGCCATAAATGCTGCTGCCCATGGTTCTGTTTTTGACGAGCCCTGTGTCGTCATGCTATTAGCTTCAAGTTCGTCGGTCCACGCCTGGCTAAGGAGAGCTACAGGTGGCGGAGTGTCTGGCGGCGTTGGGTATGAGTCCATCGCTTTTCTACTTCGGCAACCTCTTGACTTTCGACCTTGTGGACTTGAACTCTCTCCCATTATTGTATCGTCTTCGTAGAACGACCCAGTCTCAGGCTGTTCCTGTCGCGGTGGTGTAGGCAGTTCAATCGTTTTCACCCACATTGCAATCTCCTGCAGGGTGTTGTGCATAAGGTTGTCCATGAGGTCTTCCGTTTTGCCGCTAAACACTACGCTTTCGTCGAAGACTACGTCTCTTGTGCTGATAACTTTAGCTAGTGACGGGATCCAAACGCGGTAGATGTTTGTAGATTGATAGCCAATAAGATAGCCAATCCAGGCCTTTGGATCCAAGCGTTGCAGTCGCGACTTTCCTCGGTGGGTATCGTCGGTCATTGCAAATGCCTTGCAGCCATATGCTTTAAGATGAGCTTGGTTTGGTTTCCGTGGTCCAGTGACGATACCATTCATAGCAGCGACCCTTGTGAAGAATACCTCGTATGGGCTTTTCCAGCGGTTTGAGTAGTTCGGCGTTCTATTGTACAGGTATACTGCCGCTCTTGTGATTTCTGGCCATAGTTCCCAGGGAAGATTAGCATCCAGTCGTATCGTGCGTGCCTTTTCTTTTATCACACCCCCTGAGCGTTCTCCTCCGCCATTCTGTGATTGGGTATCAGGAGCAGAAGGCTCGACCTTTATGCCTTTGGACGTGCACCATCTCTTAACTTCTGGCTTGACGGTCACTATCTCGTTGTCCGTCTCAATCACTTTTACAGAAATATTAAACTGCGTATAGAGGAAGCAAGTGAAATTATCTAGTAACCGAATAATAGATCGTGCTGGTCTGTTGTCGGTAAAGTAGAAATCCCAGTTATATGCCGAGAATCGGTCAGTGATAAGCATTTGGCTCTTTTCCTTTGAGTAGCTCCCCACTTCGTAGTCGTGAAAGTCGATCGCGATTCGTTCTCCCGGTCCTTCTTCGCTCAGTCGAGGTTCTCTGCGGATCCTGCGCTTTGATTTGGCTCTCCCACATGCGTCGCACTCGACTGTAGTGACGCCTTTGATGCGCACCCCCTCAGATTGTTGGACGAGGTGTTCGATCACTGCGGGCCCTGGATGCCCTAGGCGCTTGTGCCATAGTATCGCACTTGCTCTTTGTGGCGACCGCTTGGTTCGAGAGTTGAATCGGGTGTGAAAGGCACTGTCGTTTGCATCTGATTGCTCGAGTACCCATTGGTTGTGTGCTTCCGTCAGGTATGCGATGATGGAGTTGTCCCATCTCTTTAACGACGTAGGTTCATTCTTATTATCCCACCAAATTCCTTGTCGTCTGAGTAGTCTAAATGAGACGAGGTTGCATAGAATCTCCGGGCAGAAGGCAACGTTCTCTAATCGGAGTATCTCTGTGCCATATGGTGACTTGACTTTGATATGTACGGTGCCATACCCTTTAATCCATATTCGTGCGTCGCCTGTCCACACGCAGTCACCGGGGATAGGTGGACGGAGGTGAGTTAGGCGTTGCGCCATGTTGCAGATGTGTATTGTCGCGCCCGAATCGAGGATGAATGCATTCTTTAGCGGATACGGTTGGTTCTTCATTGAGAACACTGACGCGGTATACGCGGCTTCGATTGTTGATATAACTCTTCCTTCTAGTCAATCTTTTAAGACTTCGGGTGTTGGTGTTTGCGAATTTTTAATCAGCGGCGTCTTTGATCGTTGGCGCTTTGAGTCTAATAATTTGATTAGCTCTGGGTCATACTTTCTTTTGTACTCAACGAGTTTGGCTATTCTTGAATCTGGTGTAAACCACGTAGGTGCCTTATCTTCGTTTAGATAGAAACAATCAAAAAGATTGTGGCGCTGTTCACAAGCATGGCATGTTGTGCCTTCGACTGCCGCCGTATCCTCCAGAGAGGAATGCTTGGATCTGGTGCTGCTTTGCCCAAATTTGCGTTTTCCCCGTGTTCTACCACGGTTCTTGCCCCGTAAGGCTGATGATGCTTCTTCAGCTACACCGGAGGCGTCCCTCTGTGCGCCCTGGTCGGATTCACCGCCAGCGGGGTATGCAGCGTCTCCAGCAGCGAAAGCGCTCTTCTGCTTGCCCTTTTGTGGGTAGGAGCGGCTCATATGCTCCCGGAAGAGTTTCATCATTTCTTTTCTGTCATGGTCTGGGTCACCTCTGGCCACCTGGCTAGAGAAGGCAGTCACCCACATAGGTGCTACCTTTTCCACTGCCGACAAGAAATCTTCTATAATGTCGTCATTATGTTGTACCTCCGCGACTCCTTCGGTCTCAGCGTCAGTTGCTGCTCGATCGTATTCGGCAAGCCAGATATCCCAGTTTACTGGGGTCCTCATTGGCTTCAATGCATTGTGATATCTTGTTCGTGCTCGTTGGCGTTCTTCGAGTGGGTTGATTCCTACTGTCCTTCGGATATCAATAATCCATCGGCGAATCGTGGTACCAGGGAGGCAGCAGTTGCGCTGAATGTGCGCTGATACTGTGCTCTGAATGTGCGTTGCAAGTAACCGATAGTTAGCCCGTTCTCTGTCGTATTTCTTCTCGTCGATCTTGTAGGCTTCGAGCTGTACCTTGTAGTCGTCTCGATCGGCCTTGTATGTTTCCTGGCTTTCAGGTGATAAGTCCGATAGTTTCGTCGGTGTAGCTGGAGTTGCATCGGTTCGGGACGGGTTTGATCTTGTTGGCTGGCTTGATGATCCAACCCGGTTACCCCGAGAGTTTGACGACGCGCTGGGTGCCGGTCGTTGGACTACAGCCGGTACGTAGTCAGCTAATCGTGGTAGGACTGGGGGGATCGGTTCCAGCAAAGGTTCTCTAGTTCCATCAGGGTCTGCGATTGCCCATACGTCGTGGAACTCTGCTTTTGCTTTGAGTTGTAGTAACCATGGCGTGTAGTTCGTGTAGTCGGTGAGGATGATCGTAGCGTCGCGTACGCCGGTAATATTTGCGTGAGACATGGTCCTCGCTCGTTATAGGGTCAGTGAGACTCTTAATTGTCAGAATTTAATGAATCTTTTTGGTCATGATCGTGGATCAGAATTTTATTGTATTTTCGTTGGTTCTGTTTTCTCTCCTTTTTAAACACAGACCTGATACATCGATGATACATAGGTGATACCGTCCACGATGCAGTATTCGTATACTTCAGTTTTTATGCCTCTTATCTGACAAATATATTAAAGAATCTAATAGCAAGGCTAATAAAGCTGACCTTAAGACTTATAAGCTCTGCTAAAATAATAATATACGCTAGAATAGCGTCTATAATATGCTCTATCGTGCGAATAAACACTGTAATGCTCTTAATTATTAGCTTAAATTATAAGAGAGGCTGATTAAACGGAATAATGCTAAGGGTGTAAAGTTACTAGTTAAGGATGCAGTAATCTATAAGGACATCTTTACAGATAGGTTAATAGAAAAGTACTAGGACATACTCTCTAAGTATAAAAGACTACTTAGGCTATGTTATAAGGCGACGCTAGATCTACAGGGTTAACTAGGTGATAGTACATCTAGCGGGCTAACAAACGTTATTTAGGATATTAAGTATATTCTTAAAGAGCTAACTACTGTTTATGCCTTATATAAATCTATAGTAGAAGACATTATTTAAATAGAATAGCATTTTAAGGCCTAAATTAAGCTTATAATTAATAAAGGTTAACAGTATTACTAGAAGCTTAGAGACTCGCCTGTCTACCTTACTGCTGTTATTCTTAATCCTGCGAAGAACTAGGATTATCTTAAAGTATTCTAGAATAAGTAGCTGAAGTAGATTAAAGATAGGCAGAGAGTAGTTAAAAGGCTCTAGCTTAACAGCTATAAGTAATAGCCTATTTTAGATGCTCTTTCGCCCTAAAAGAAGAACCCGCGCGATAGTAAGCCTACGGGCATTTAAGCGTATTAAATAAGAGGTATTAAAGCTGCGCAGACAGCTAACTGTAAGAAAAGAGAGGATGAATATAACCGCTATTGCACTTAAGGGCAGATTGAGTGTAATAAGCTAATTGCCTGGTAGATAACGACTGGCAAAGCCTAGTATCCGCAGCTTACGCAGATAGCTATTAATATTCTTAGTATTCTTGTCAGATACAAGCGAGGGTACGCGATACTGTATTGTAGTACAAAGCTCGGGTGTAACCACTTGGCACACACTCTCCATAAAAGGAGAAAATAGAGAACACAGAATAGATCAACCACGTTCATCATCAAAATTCATCAAAGATAAAGCTAAATAGCCCCCGAATCTGACAATTCTAGTAATAAGCGACGAGCTAGAAAGAATATTTAGTAGATTAGGCATGATAATAACTAACTACCGCAATTATCTACAGTGTAGAACTGCTGTCAGATAATAGGTACCTGGAACATCCAGCCGGCCTACGTCATGTGCAGACACAAGAGGGATAGTCACGTAACACCAATCTCGGGTGTAACAACACAACACCTAAGGAAGAAAATCAGAGACAGAGAATCGATCAATGAAAAAACAATCATCAGACCCTATCAAGATTCATCTATTATTTATTGCCTGTCGCGTGAAGACCCTCAAATCTGACACTAAGAAATGATGCTAATTAGTCATGTAGACAGGGTCACATGACCACTGCCTTCATCGCCCACCTTGACATAACTTAGGCAGTCCAGGCAATATGGAGCAAAGGTAGCAAGATCAGGTGCACGATATCATTAGAGAACGGGTTTGGACTTAAGGTAGAGAAAACTGTCTACACTAGCTATTTTAGGTAAAGCGCACGCAGCCTGAGGGGCGATGTCGCAGGCCAAGGCATCATCTCAGGGAACCTGAGGAAGAACTGCATTAGTAATCTTGCCATATAATCTCAGACGTGCGGGGTCAGGTTTATAAGACCAAGACACAATACACACACAATACAACTTTTCTGCTCATTATCAATTATTTTGACTTCTCATCATTTTAGCACGTCCAGTGCGACATCCACTTGGCTTAGTGCGTAATCTATGGACGCGACACCATCGCGACACTGCCGCGTCTATGTAGCAGATAGACACAACCATAGAATCACTGGTGTTGAGTTCGCACGCTCGTCTTGTGTACCTTACCATAGAAGACATTGCGGCCCCACTGGACCAGGCCTACAGCTCCTTTGAAGAAGCGTATGATGCGCTCAAAATGCACGGCATGCAGCATGGCTATGGCTTTGTCCTTAAGCGGAGTTTGCCTCATAACTGTGAGGTCAAAACACGTTACTACTACCATTGTGATCGTTTCAGGAAAAATTACAATTCAACCGCAAAGATCCTAAGCACAAGTACGCGCTCTACTGGATGCCCCTTCAAGCTTGTCATCTTCAAGGTGAAGCAGAGCGATCAGTGGAGGCTGGAGGTGCAGAACAAGAACCACAACCACTGTCGATCAATCAACCCTAGCGCGCACAATGTTTACCGCAGGCGTACAGTTGCACAGAAAGAGGTGATCGAGTCGATGATGCATGCTGGAGTACGGCCAATGCAGATACTGGCCGCCATTCAAAGGGAGGATCAGGACACCCTAGTCACTGCTACAGACATTCGCGGCGAGAGGAAGGCAGTCAGAGAGAAGCACCTGAACGGAAGGAGCCCAGTGGAGACGTTGCTGGATGACTTATCTACAGCAGACTGGGTATTCGCTGTCAAGAAAGATAACAACAATCGCGTTTAGAATCTCTTCTTCGCCTACCATAAACAGGTAGAGCTGCTGCTTGCTAATCCAGATGTACTGTTGATGGACTGCACATACCGCACCAACAAGTATAGACTCCCATTGTTGCATATACTCGGCTGCACCAACCTGCAGACCTTCTTCTCTGCAGGCTTCTGCTTCCTTAGTAATGAGACGCAAGCAGACTACTATTGGGCTATCGCAAACTTTCTCCTTAAGACAGGGGTACAACAACCGCGGGTTTTCATCAGTGATCAGGAAGAGGCGTTGAAGTTGTCTGCTCGGGTACTACTTCCAGAAGTCCCTCAGCTTCTGTGCGTATGGCACATCAACAAAAACGTCCAGACCAAGGCCCAGCAGACCTGGCGCGATGCTGATGGCACGACGAAGGAAGAGAAGCAGAGGATCGCTGAGCATAGGGCTGCATTTATGAAACGTTGGACTCTGGTACAGTCACATGAATAAAGTTTCTTCCGCCAAGTTTTTTCCCCACCAAACTACACCAAAAAGTTATTAATTATAAGATAACGTACTTCACAAGCGAGTTAGTCACACAAGCGAATTAGTCAAGTGTGCCAAGACACCCACCAAAACATTTCATCCCTCTACCTCATCACCACCATGCCTGTAAATCCGAAGATTTAGGACAATACGCGAGAAGGAAGAATCGACTGTGCAATAAAAGCGTTATAAAGGAACGAAATCTTAAGTATTAGGAGAGCAGCGAGTATATATCGCGTAAACTATAAAACACTCAGACGCTGCCTCTAAGGCCGCCCTGCACACACTAAAACTGTTACAAATAACAGAAACTTTAACGATAATAAAGAACAGACATTAACTAAGTAGATATTGGACCTTGCTACCTGCGGATACCCACCTCGCAAGCGTATAGTTGAAGATACCGCAAACTTACTACGTTAACTGCAGGGTAACCTACTAGTTAGTGTTAATTAGGTTAACAACTACGTTAGACGCAACCCTAAAGTGCAAATTACGTAGAGTAAGAAATATAACTACTAAAGAGTAGAACGGGAGAACCCTAAGGTAATTAAGGAGTATTTTCAGCTTCTTAAGAATGTAGCGAATAAGTATAGTATATAAGACAATAATATCTATAACATAGACGAGATAGGCTTTCTAAGAGGTAACATTAGTACAGCTAAAGTTATGACGGCAAGAGATAGCCTTAAATACTACATACAGCCTGGTGATTGTAACTAGATAACAGTTATTGAATGCATAAATGTCGCTAAACGCCGCATACTAGCTATAGTTATCGCTAAAGGGAAAGTCTTCCAGAACGTCTAGTTTAATAAGGACGCAGGCCTTCTAGATAACTAGGTAATCGCCTATAGCAAAACCAGATAGTCTAATAATAGATTAGGTTATATATAGCTTACAGAGGTGTTTAACCCTTGTATAAAGCAACCTACTAAAGGCGTTAATCAACTCCTCATTATGGATGGACACAGCAGCCACTGCTTAGAGCTATTTAAGACCTACGCAAGGAAAAACAATATTATCCCGTTATAGCTACCCTCACATTCCTCGCATATTCTATAACTATTAGATGTTGCCTGCTTTAGTTTAGTTAAGAAGCGCTATTATTAAGGGGTAGAGATGTTAGCGCGTGATGGCTAGAACCACGTTAATATAGACGACTTCCTTCAGATCTACACTGCAGCTCGTCCTCACGCGCTAAGTAACAGCAATATTAAAAGCGCCTTTAAAGCCACTAGCATTTTTCTATTTAATCCTAATAAGGTGCTTAACAAGTTAGGTGTAATTAACCCAGCACTACCCTCTAAGCCTTGTTCGTCCTTAACAAATTTAGTTACTAACACACCTAAAACAGTGCGCTAGATTAAGAAGTAGTAGAGAGCTATAAGACGCCGACAACATGTGCTTAAGCGACAGTCCACGTCACCTATAATAGTGGTAATGAAAAAGGTAGCAAAGAGCGCTAAATTAGCTTTACAAGCGTCAGTAATTATTACTAAGGAACTCGAGCGTTTAAAGGCTCTCAACGCTAAAGTAGTTAAAAAGCGCAACGTTAAAGTTAAGTATATTACCTAACAAGAGAATTTTATAATTAAGGAGGCAGTAGAGCTATTACAGAAGTCTATAGCACCTCTAGAAGCTACACAAAGTAAAGGTAGCGATGCGACACTAAAGGATTTAAGTTAAGCTCTGCGCTGCTGTAGGGGGTGTATGTTAACCGGGCATAATATAAGGACTTACCTAACACGTAAGAGCCTTTGCGCAATGTAATCATCATACAAAATTAGATGGAGGTGTCAAAATGCAAGAAGATGGTGGTGTTGTTCGTGGTGCCAAGAAATGCCTGACTAATTCGCTTGTGTGACTAACTCGCTTGTGAAGTACGTTAACCCTAACTTCTTAGATTTTTAATAAATTATATTAAAATTAAAAAGCAACATAGATAATATCTTATTATTTTATTTAAAATTATCAATATTCGAATATATACTTATAAGCGTAGTATGTATAGTTATTTATAAAAAAAGGTAGAAAAAAAGTAGAAAAAGTCGCTTTTTACATACAAATTTAAGGAAAATTAATTTTTCTTATCTTTAAAGATATATTATATAATTAAAGAATTTTATTTTTAATTTTACTCTTAACTAAACTAAAGTTTTAGTAAAGTTTTATTAATATTATTACTTTTAAAAGGATTAAATATGTAGATAGCGAGTAATTTTAGTATAAAAAGTGGTCGTTTTGGTGTAAAATCGCTTAGCGGAAGAAACTTTTTTCATGTGACTGTAAGCCCTATGTTAATTGCTTAGTACTTCCTGAAGGGAGCTGCCCTCTGAGGAAATCGCTTGTGGAGCTGACTGAAGCAGCTCGTCTACGCAAAGAGACCGCTGGAGTTCCAGCTGAAGTGGAACGATCTGCTTAAAGACTACAGCCACCAGCAGGAACTCTGCAGGTACCTACAGGAAAACCAATACCTCACACACACCGAGTGGGCAGCTGCCTGGACTTCCCACCACCGCCACTACGGCACGATCACTAACTCGCCTCTCGAAGGCATGCACAAGGTTCTGAAGGACTACCTCATGACCTCAAGGGGTGACTTGCTGCGCGTCACTGAGAGAATCGAGCAGATGGTCAAGAGCCAATACAATAAGTATATGAAGGAGCTTGCTTCTTCCAAGCATAGTGTCAAATTTGGGCATAGCCTAGAGTCAATGCCTTTTCTACCTCCTGGAATCCATGAGGTTCTGACGCCGCCGGCGATCGAGCGCATCAAGCAACAACATCTGCTATACCAGAAAGAACAGAGGCAACGTCGTAGCCAACATCCCTGCTCTGGGCTGTTTGAGAAGACGAATGGCCTTCCATGTCGTCATACTTTACGAGATGTGAGGACGTCTGGTTCAGCTTTACGACTGAATTATCTTTATGACGATCATTGGCGCTATCAACGTGAGCAAGGACGGTCGATTAGCTTGCCTCCAAGGCCACATCATTCTGTTCTGGAGCCACTCATCGCGCAAACTAGAGGCGGATTGAGGAGGAATGAGGCATCGACTCGGCGAGATCCGTCAGCTTTCGAACTGCGTGTGCCGCCTTCTGTCCCTCGCCTTCAGCCTCACCATCAACTCCATGGTCAGACACTTGCTGAAGCCCTGCGACAGGTGAACGCCTCTGTGACCGTGTCGATTCCTACGGCTATACCAAGCTGTGACTACCTGTGTATCGGTGTCGATCCCTGCACCTGCTCCTATACCTGCGATTACCTCTTCTCGTCCGTCTCCGCCTTTGGCTGTGGCTGTGTCTGTCAGCATGGCTCCACCTCCTGCCTGGCAACCTCCGTCGTTGGAAGAATTCCTGGCCGACATCGAGCATCGAAGGTCTCAGCCTGTTTTATATGAGTGCAACGACATGGTCTCAACGACTAACTTTCTGGCTGAGACAGGGCAGGAGAAGGATCCCGCAGAGTTAGTTGAAGCACGCAATATGGCTCTCGCTACGCAAGGACTTTTTGCTTCTTGCACTCCAACTATGGCTTGGAACTATCACTTTGGAGATATGGAAGCTTTCTACATCGAGAGGTTTGCGCAAGTCGATGCCCAAAATGCGCCTGTTGAGTCTCAAGATGTACCTACGCCTCGATCTAAGCGTGCGGCAGCAGTAACAGCTTCTGAGGCTTGGAAAGATCTCAGCCCACGTAAGAGAAAACGGCGTAATAGAATATAAGATCAATAAGACAACGTTCACTTGAGCTACTAGAGACAGCGCAGTGCACCCGCATTTGTTGTTTTGTAATTTATTTGCCCACTAGTAGAGATTAGGGCTAGCACTGGGGACAAATCTCAAATTGGGGACAAATCTCAAAAACGTGGGGACAAATCTCAGCAGCCCAACAGTATTAGTGACCACTCTTTACCAAACGCGCAATAGCTCATAACGCGTCCAACGCGTTTAAAAAGTCGACGCGTTCTGAACGCGGATAACAAGAGGTTCTCCCACTCTAAACCAAAAAAAGACAATTAACTATAATAGCAGACTCCCAGAGTTTACCGGATACTTTATTTATTAGACAGACATTCGCTTCAATTAACAAATCTAAAGAGTCGGTTCTTCATGTCATGGTACCCTAAAGGCTTTCATTTAAAGCAGCCTCTAGCGACCGGACAAGATTCCACGCCATTTGCTGTTCGAGTGAGGAAACTGGTTGCAAATTCTTCCTCCGGGTCGCTGATATGACCCGATCTGATTATTTGAGCTTCGGATATTGATCTATTATACCTGAGAACGCTACCGGGCTTAGAGAATTGGGGCTGCTAGGCAAGCAGTAAATGGGAGTAGAAACAACGGACACGGTCGACCTTCTGTAGTGCAGGCATTAATTGTAGACTAGTACCTACGGGCAGAGGCGGATGAACAGCAAAGTAGCAGCAGCTCTTAAAGTAGATCTAGCTGCTTTATAAATCATGTACATTGATTCCACTATTAGGAACAATACATTTACATTTGAGACGTCTAGGTCTGTTCCAAATATTACCATTTATGTTATAGCAAGTCCCGGTGGAAACAAAAGGTCTGTAGCAAGTGGAGATGAAGGGAAGGGTATGTCCAAAGCGAAGAGCCTCCAGCTCGATTAACACGATTAAGAAAAAGAGCTCAAACGGGCAGATCGTGAGACTATGAATAGACATTTAGATCCATCATAATACAGACTCTGACCTATCCCTTTTTATGTGAAGTTGCTGCTTTTGTCTTTTATGGAGAGCGTCTTTGGGAAGCGCGCGAAACGTACTAATTAATCGGTGGCATTTGGGTCCGAAACAGTGGTATTTGGGTCATTTTTCGAGCCGAGGTCACATGTGTGGTAGTGTATTCAAAACAGTGGTAGATGGGGAATTATAAACGATGCGCGAGAGCTCGCGAGAGGCTTGGCTCTCGCAACCCCTCACCAAGAACCCTGGTTCTACGGCCCGACTACCCCCCAAGAACCCATAGTTATTTGAAGGCCCCCCCGGTCGCGATTATTACCCAGTTATCCACGGACCCCCTTGACTTTGGCTTTGGAACGCGCGATCACGTGCCACCGCGTCAGCATGCCTTCGACTCCCTTCTGCTTTCCCCCTCCCATAACGGAAGTTTTAGCTTCGGAAGTGGCCCTGATGGCGGCCGCGACGGCCGCGACGGCCGTGACGACCTTCCTTCCTGTCCCTGCTGTCCCTGCTGCCCCTGCTAGTGCTGTAGAGCATCGCGCGGCCCTTGATGTCGAGCTCTTTGCGCAGGGCGCGCGCGCGCTCGCGCAGGCGCGTGAGACTCGGCCTAGGAATACAAACAAGACGTACGATCCGAAGCAGAAGGAGTGGCAGCAATTCTGCGCGGAGAAAGGATTCGAAGACGGTGAGCTTGTGTGCGAAAACAAGTTGATCTGGTTCCTGAACGAGCGCGTCCTGGACCGAGAGCTTCGGACCTCGCGATACACGAAGAAGGTGAACCGTACGACTACGGACGGCGAGCTGGTCCGGCAGACACTTGGGGCCCAGCGCTATCAAGTCGTACGTAGCTGCCATCGTCGACCTGTGGTCCTTCCAGAAGAGTAAAGGCATAAACACGCACCCGACTCCGCGCGGGGAGGGCCTGAACGGCCTGCTAAGGGCTCGCCAGCGCGCTGAGCATAAACGGCGCCGGCTCGAATTTACCGACAGGGCTGCGGGGACGCTGCAGGACGGCTATACAGAGGCGAAGATGATCGATGCCGTACGGTTCTGTTGGGAGGGCTACCGCCAGAGGAGGCAGCAGTCGAAGCAGTCGACAGAGCCGTACCTGCGCACTGCCGTCGATTTTCTGCTCGCCCACAACATGCTGCTGCGGAGCGAGGCCCGCCTGCAAGCCGAACTCCCTGATTTCTTCACAGTCTCGCTACGGGATGAAGGCCCGACACCTTGCTACCCAATGATTATGATTATGGATAATGGCAAGACGAACCCAATGGGGCGACTGGAGTACGGGGCCGTCATGAGGCACCGGAATCCGCTGCTCTGCACTATGGCACACACAGCCTTTTACTTCTTCTACCGCTGGAACGTTGCAGGCGAGCCGCCTCCTAGCTTCCGTCGGCGCGAGCTATGGTACAGCCTGCACCTAATCAAGGGGGAGCATACAGCAAAGATGATGACGTACGATACGCAGCTAGGTTGGATTAACAAGATGTTTGCTGGAGCGAACGTTATGTCGCTGAAGAAAACGCACGCGGGCCGATCACAAGGGGCGAGGCATGCTGAGCTTAAGGGCGTCAGCGAGGGCCAGATCCGCCGCGCGGGGCGGTGGAACAGTGACTCATTAACGAACTGCTATCTTACCCAACTTCCGCGCAAGTTTATACAGAGCATGGCTGGCTTTAGCCCGTCTGCGCAGGGCAGCTTCTACCTGCCACGAGCGAAGGTACTGCCTCCGCGATCACTTGAGCAGGCTGTGTGGCCTTTTGTAGACAAATGGCTGGCGTGGTTCGACTCGTACGCGGATGGTAGGGAGGAGGAGAAGAGTAGCCATGCCGCCGCCGCCGACGACGACGACCGCACCGACCTCGCGGCTCAGGGCTTTCTCCGTTTACTGCAGCAGCTCCGCATCATCCTCCTCCAAGACTCGGTAGTTATGAGGCAAGAGTTTCCTGCGCACCCAATCTGGGCTGACCCTATCTTCGCCCGAGCTGATTACCTAGCGTTCGCAAAGGAAGTAGAGCTTTCGCTACTAGACGTAGAGGAGCCTGAAGAAGTACAGATTCGGAAGACGCTTCCTGCTATTGCTGAGCGTCTGAGCATCCTACAGCAGGGCCTTACGCGAGAGGTCAACGACTGGGGTGCGGAAACGAGAGAGCGGCTTAACAGAATCGAGATACGGCTGGGGGACTTGCTTGAGGGCCGTATCTCCCTGACGCTACATCCTACTACGCGTCATACGACGATAACGGCTTCTTCCGGCTCTGCCACGCCTGCTTCAGCAGCAATGACGGTAAGGCCTGCCGCTGCCGCCGCGCTCTTCTCTCAGGAGCAGCCACAGCCGGAGCCGGAGCCAGAGCCGGAGCAAGAACAGGAACAGGAGCGGCTGCGGCTGCGGCTGCAGCCGGCGCCGCCACCGTCGTACGTTCTCTCGCGCGCGGTGACAACTGTCCCCCAACTGTGGAGGGAGTGGACGGTAGGTCTTACAGGTGGCCCGTCTGTGCAAGGATTAGAGGATCTGTACGGTTCTCGCTGGCGTCAGAAGCACAGCGAGCAGGTGTTCTATGGGCGGCGGAAGGTTATCATTGATGAAGTTCGGAGACGGCAGGCACAGGGCATGAGTATAGGCGCCGCAGTGGAGGAAGTAGAGCTGGTTCGGCAACGGGGTCAATTGTCGCTCTATCAGCTGTACCAGCTACTCAACAAGCAGAAAAAGTGCGCTTCGTAGTGAATGCTATAAGCCATGCGCTCCTATATCGCCTATATTTTTGCCCCTATTTCAAGCACAACATGGTGCAAAAGTTAAAAAAGGGGGCCCTCCGGGCGTGCCAAGACTTTTGGTATACCAGAGGTTATCCCAGAGGTTGGGGGTTCTCGCTTAATAACGCGCGTGATTTCGGGAACAAATCGACCCCCATATAACTCGTAATTATCAAGTGGTTGTGAGAGCTTGCGAGAGCCAAGCTTCTCGCGTGTGACCCCGATATGCCTTGTTACACCGCCCCCGCACCAACCTCCAATGCCCGAGACTTTCCCGGTTGTTATGATCGTCGAAACATTCACAACACCACGAGTTGCTAACCTTAACGGCGCACTTACACAACCTAATAAGCCCCTCGCCTTTCGTAACGTATTTGTAACCATGAAGCGCTCAGTCTCCAATGTCGACGCCGTGCAGCAATCACGATGTCCCGGCCGCATTTCGAAGCGTCGCAAAACGCGACATGTCAACCCCGAGACACAGCGCACATCTCCGCCCCCTTCGAACCCATCGAACCCATCGAACTCATCAAACTCAACGTCACAGCTGTCGCATGCGTCCTCACAGTCATTCGCACTCACCGAGGAAGCGCTCGAGAATACACAGCAGCCCGTGTCAGACGAGCGCGGACCGTCAATACAGCACTGGCTCGAGACCTGCCCGGCTGACAGCGATCCTGACATGATGGCCGCACCACCAACACCACGAAGCGCATCTGTGTCGTCCAGCCGTGGGAGGCGCCCCTCTAAGCATTCTGCACGTGCATCTCGAACCCCCAGTCCTAGCAAGCGACCGTCGCCGCAAACGTACCGTACACAGAACATGTCTTACGCTGGAGTCCTCATTGACGACCTGATTGAACTCCCGCAGGAAATCGAACGCAGAGTGCGGCATATACTGGAAGCTGAGTCTTTGGAGGACGTGATTGGTACAACAGAACACGAGGCGCAGCTGGCGACCCATGTGAAAAGGTTCCTGGACCAGTCGCGTCATAACGCAAGAAGTTGTTCGCTCGAAGGGGACTGGAAAGCCAGTTTGTTCAGTCTCATGGGTGACTTAGCGCAAGGCAACGTCCAATGCCATACATCAGAGAAGCGTGAGTTCGCCGGCCGTGTCTGGAGCACTGTTCTGAGATGCTGATACTCCCTCCAGTTTGGAACGCCGACCTCAAGCCCTCGCCGCCTGGCGTGGCCCAACCTGACGATGAAAGCGGCGCGTCAACACCGCGCTTTCCACAGCCGCAATCCGCGCTCCCCGACTTCGATTCACAATCAGCTTCCGGGTTTCCAGGGCCGGTGCCTTCGCTGCGACCGTACACACCTTCCATCGCTTATACCACCAGCACCGAAGCTGCCGACCCATTCTACATTTCAACACCAAAGCCAGACATCGTGGTAGGGCTTGAAGACAGGGCTTTTGCGCCAACGCATCGAGTTCGGCTGGCCAAACACCAAAGCTTTGGATCGATACTGAGCGACCCGCATACGGCTGCCATGGGCCTGCGTTTTCCCTTCTTAATTGCAGAGACGAAGGGGTTGAGCCTGAATGGGGGTCTAGTGGCTGCGCAGAATCAAGCTGCTATTGGTGCCGCTTGTATGCTAAAAATACTGGATGATCTCGAGAATCAGGCGGCTGCACTGCCCACGGCACCTACATCTCCAGCAGCCCCCCGGCTGTGTTTCTCCATCACGACCGAGGGTCCAGTACATGAGTTGTGGGTGCATTTCAAACTTGGGGAGGCGACCCATATGCAGAATATCAGGGCGTGGCGCACGACACATCAACGCGATGTGCGGGAGCTGGTGTACTGCCTGGCTCGAATCTTGAAGTGGGCCAAAGATGATTTCATGAAGAAGATACAGGAGAAGTTGGATGCGGTACCGGGCTGAACGACTATCAATTCATGACTATTACCAACGTCTTGCCTTGAGTTTTGTTCGTGTTAATTTCTGATATCTTGGTGGCCCCACGGCAAACGTCACACGCCTTTTCCCCCTCTTCGCAGCCCACCCGGTTCCCCCGTCCGTCTAAAAACTCGTCCAACACCCCAACCCTGCACCATCTCATCCCGTCCTCGCCCTCTATGTACCTCTTCACCAGTCTCTGATCCTCCTATACCAGCCGATTTGTATCCCACCGCTTGCTTTGCCGCCCAATAATCACGGCTTCACCTGTCCCTCTCCTGCGCGTAGTCTAGCACCGTCCATGGCCAGTTCACGTTTATAATGCACCGGATGTCCCCTAGCGCGCTTGTCGCTACAGTCGCACGCTGCTGTCTATGGCTGCAAGCGCAACCTCAATTGACCCCATATTAGTCGTGATAGATGGTATTGAAGGCTAAGGTGTTTTCGTGTTTCGTGTGCATCACGCGCACGGACACGTTACTATGCTCTGCAAATTACTCAAAAGCCTAAATATCTCAGCGCTAACATTTCCTGTGATCGTTATAAGACTCGATTAAAGTATAGGTCTTAGGGTTGACCGGATTAAAGCATGTATCTTAGATGTTGCACCCCATGTATCGAATAACCAGACTAGATACGACTAGATCGGAGTTGCGTGGTAGGCGAGAAGACCATCCGGAACTGGTAGTGGTACAAGATGGAACTGTCCGCCATTGACGTTCTCCGCGACGAAGGTTCCGCCGTTGACGGTTATCTGCTGGACGTTCGGATGGTTGTAGAGGTCGCGAAGGGTGAGACCATGAGATGGTATGGCCGAATTCTCCATCACAACCGGCCTCCAACAACCCCAAGTCACTCCATCAGCGCCGAGGACGGCCAGACCAATTGGGCCAGCAAAGAACGAGGCAGTAGCCACTCCCGTGAAGCCGCCAGCAGACGCAGCTGCTGATGACGCAGCCCCTATGGCTCCGGTTATTGCGCCATCAGCAACAGCGCCAATCGCCCCACTCCCGATAATACCAACTAAACTTCCACCACCAGTCGCAGCCGCCCCAGCCAAAGAACCACCGACCATGCCGGCAGCACCAGCAGAACTGGCTAACCCGAAACAGCCGTCACGGCGCCAACTGCAGCGCCATTTACAAGCGCTGCGCTTGCGCCTGCGGCGGCCATTACCGTAGAAGGCCACCAGCCGCAACCCCAACAGCTGCGGCGCCTTGAGCGCAGGCGACCCCAAAGGCAGCAGTCGCAGCCACGGGAGGTCCAAATACAAGTGCTGCAGTAGTAGAAGCAGCAATAACCGTCATCTCAAAAGTATGCAGCGGTTGTGGAATCGTCGGTATAAGGAGCAAGATTACTACTACAAATGCGCCGTTTCGTCAGTAAATGTGTCTAAAATAGAAGATAGGATGTTCGGAGAAACCAAGAAATGAGATGTCTCACGGGGTGATACCTAGTCGACGAGAACTTTTCCTGCCATTATTCCATTCAATACGGCCGCTCTTGAAGTAGTGATACACGAAAGGTCGCAGCCAAGTCGACGTACAGGGAGAGATTGGTTTGCAGTTGAAGAGACTAGAAGGAGTCTTCCAAGAATTTTCGCTGAGCGCCGGTTTGAGGAAGATATGCCGAAGAAACCTATTCGGCGGATGGTGTTACACGACAGGATATGTGTTGTTCGTTCGAGTTTCGGTGTGAGGAGGCGGCCCGACCGGCGACAAATTTCCTAAAGGGGTTTAGTTTCGGAATGAGGGGCATTCCATGCTGGAATACCAGAGTAGTAGTAATTAGTAGAATACTTGAGTAGAATACTTGAGTAAGGTGTCAGATGCGTTCTATCAACCTCCGTCTGGCAATGACAAAAGCCATGGCCGCCACACCCTCTTAGCCTAGTCTATAAGCTAGTGAAGGACCGTCACTACTTTCATCGCATCAAAGCACGACTTCGTGTTTCCAACGTCAATCTGCTCCAAATGTTCATGTTCTGGCAGCACTGCCACAACGCCACAACGCCACAACCAAGAAAGACCATCTCAACGCTGACCACGTTCTTGGAACGGCTACCAAGAAATTAGGCATCCAAACGATCCATCATTGGTTGAATGGGGCGGGGCACGACGCGCTAGCTAAAAGCGCCTAAGCAGCGACGCCACCACGAACAGGCAACCGCTTCTCATGTCGATATAGCGATCGTCGGACATTTCACTTACCATAATTACTTCCATAAGACTCTAGTAATTTCATCAAGGATACGATCTTTTACTTCTCATGTCTTCAAGCACAGATGCCCCGCAAATAGCAGTGGCTTCACGCAAGAACGCGTCCAGAAGTTCAACGGCAGTGGCTCCACTAGCACAGTCTGAGCGTTCGAGCGAAGAATTCGAAGCAGAAATATTAGCTGGTGTCCATAAAGACTCCGATAGCCGCGAACTGTCGAATGTCGCCACCTCAGTCGCCCCAACCGTGCTTTTCACATCCTCCAATAAAGACCATGGTCGAACTGAGGCCGAGAATAGTAAAACGCTCAAAACACGATTGAAACTCGACGACTGGCGCTGTGGTGGCTGCAAACTGGACGGGGAGCCTTGTCAACGACCAATATCCGAAAAGCGACAAAGGAAGATCCGCTCCCAACTCGAACAAATGTTGACTCTGTCGCAATCAAGCGAAAATCTCGACGATGAGCTAGAGAGGTTAATCATGCTTGTACATTGTCAGTCTCATGATCATGGATATGCCAAAGAAGATCGGCTCGAGCTCTGGGCTAAAGTCTTCCCACAAGGCTCTGCCAGCCCCACTGTCACCATTGAAAAACAAATTAAAAAGGCGCTTCGTCGGGTAGAGCAGCGATGCATAGGGATAAATCAGAAGAAAGAGCGCTGCGGTCGAAGTATTGGCGGCCAAAGAGTTCAAAATTGCCGCAAAACCATTGACGAAATCTTACAGCCAGATGTTTACGAGAATGCAGAATTCCTTGAGGGATATTTAAAAGTACTTGAGGTAAATATGTATTGCCCTTCACACATCGACAAGCAAGGATATAAAATGGTAAGCAAGTGGAAATCAAGCATCATCGACATCTTGCAGAAGTCCAAAATCGGACTCGTCCGAGATGCTGGTTTATCTATATCCTCGGTCGAGGACGACGCCGAAGCCGTCAATAGCGAACCTGCGTCCGAAAGTACTGATAACACCGAAGAGACTGTCGGGCACAATGGACAGCTACTGACTCCAAGGAACACGCGCTCGTTATCGCCCGAGTTATATCATAGTCCATCCAAGTTTTGGCCGTCAGCCTTGGACGCTAGCCCTTTGAAAAGGCTTCCAAGGCTCGACGACATCCCAAACCCCAAGGAATGTTATGGCCTGGTGAAAAAGGTTGTCACACGCAACTTGGCCAAAACCCACAACATAGAGGGCTATGTGTACTTGTACGAAGTCGAGGGCAACGAAGGGTTTGTCAAGATCGGATACACCAAAACACTCGACAAAAGGCACAAAGATTGGGCTTTTGATTGCAACCGGGAGACAAAACTCCTATTCCCACTGTCACAGGACAGTTTAGAGAAGGTCCCGAACGCACCCCGTGTTGAAGCTCTCTGCCACAGTGAGTTAGATTACTGCAGGATCCGGGTGGATTGTGAAGCGTGTCTGAAAGAGCATATTGAATGGTTTGAGATTTCACCGAAGGAATGTATCCAAGTCGTCAAGAAGTGGTCACAATGGATGAGAACAGATCCATTTGAGAACGTTGCAACTAACCAGGGGAGGCCTTTGAAGAAGGAAGAAAACGAGAAGATAATGGATATGGATGAGTTTATGAAGAGCGTTGCTATATTAGTCTAGTGATTGGCGATTTTTGGTTCGAAATCTTGAGAACAACAGTTGCGCTCTGGCTCTCAAGCGACCTGAGACGTTAGTAACAGAGCGTTCTGTCGATTCGTTAAGCGCATCGATAGTGGTCCGAAGATTGGAAGTGATGCTTGTAAGCTTTTTGATTCTCTCGCCGAGCGCGCATACATCCGTGATACGCAGGTTACTGGAGGAATTCGTATCGTCAGCCATGGATTTGACAGATCGGGCTTATGAGGTAATTGTCTTGGTAGATTGAACAAGCATGTGGGTGGCGTCCTGAAGGGAGACTGGATGGCTGCATGTTGAGCGGACGGATTCCTGTCTGCGATCTTGAGGTATGTCGTCAGCAATGCTCAGATCGCGGACTAAACTCGCCATATTCTCGATGTCGGTTTCCATCGCAGCTCTAGATCATGTCGTGCTAAGAATTAGCATTGCGAGGCTGACGGTGATGTGACAGTGCAAAACAAACGGTCAGTAGACGGAAGTTCAGTGATGCTGACTTAGCAGACTTAGCACGCTAACCTTAGCATGACTGGAGCTAAGATGAGGAACATGAGGCTTAAATGTAGTGGCTGTTCATGCTTGCCACGCCACGGCGATGGCTGTATACCGCCTTCTTCACTTTCACACACATCAATCTATATCGCCCTCCAATTCGCCACTGCAAGCAGGGAGGACGGCCGAGCCGCACTGGCAAAGGTCTTGCGCCGGAGGCGATGGTTTGTAGATATGGCTGAAGAGAAGAGTGCTGTATGCAGCCTCCGGATAGTGTAGGGTCTTGCCATGCATGGCCACCATCACAGCTCTACAATCCAAAACTCCTCACGACCGTCAGAGGTCGAACTGATGCACCTCTCTACGGCCCTAGAGATTGCAGTGCCTATATAAGGAGCTGCTGGTTGTTCGACCGTACGACAGCTGTATCACCAAAACATGCAGAGCCTTTCCACCTTCGTATGCGCTTGCAACGGCGGCGTTTCGCCAGTAACGCTCGGTTGAACCCACTGGTCGAAGCGCAGGCTTCGATTTCCAGGTCCGCCGCACTTCATCTTAGCTTGTATCCTTCCTATTACACCGTATTCCCCTTCAACGAGCCGAGACTAGTGCTCGGCTGCTGCTCGGCCTAGGAATCGGCGCCGGTGGACTCGAGAAGTATAAGGACGTAGTGGGCTTGGTTAGGTCTATCGTTTGACCAGCGGAGGGGACAACGGCAAGGGCGACATAATGGTATGTCTCTACGTTACAAAGTAGTTATCGCTGTGCGTTGGACCGCGTCTCGAAATGTAAAACAAGATGGCTGGTTTTGACGCTGGAAACGTGTTGGCTGGACTGCAGAGCGCCGTGGCCCTGAGATCTTGAGTTGGATTAAGTGATATTCCGAACGCTTGTGCAATTCGCACAGCTAACGTGCATCCCTTCGTAACGGAACAACCGCCATAACGGACAAAATTGTAGGTACTTAGACTTTGCAGCAATACAAAAATCTATACGCGCGTTAATAATCTGAAATTCCTCTTAACTAGACTTGCCAACAATCAATTAAGTGGGGCTTACGAGGTGAAGATTGAATTGATTGATTACCAATTTAGGATAGATAATTCCCTATATAGGCTTAAACCCTACTCCATTGGGTTAGCGGCGACTTTTGGAGAGCAGATTGAATTGATTGTTGGCAAGTCTGCTCTTAACCTACATAACTTATGGACTCTAGGTCTTTTGACATGTTACTCAGCACACCACTTATCCAATTTATCATGAACACTTTCAAGGCATAATCTCTTCAGTTATCTCCATGCATATGGACCAAACGCTTAAGGGAGTGTTCCCAATATTGCTTAACGTGTTTTACAAGCGAGTTGCGAATACAAGCGAGTTGCGAGCCCCACCAACTTTGATCACCTTTAAAGCTATGTAACCCAACAACGCAATATAATAATATATAGATATTGATAGAGTATATTAAGTAGTATTCTAGGTATCCTTTTTGCACGTACGTGAGTTATGGCCAGTCTCTCTACACCTTGTGCAGCGCGCTAGAGCCTGGCGGCTAAGGCCTAATTGCTCTCCACTATGACGCTGTTCACGCTCTATCTGCTGGTTAGCTGCCTGTTGAGCAAGTATATCCTCTCCCTCTCCCTTTGTTAGAGTCCCGCGCTTTAGTATCCGCTTCCTTTTACGCTGTCTACGCTTCGTTGCTGCCTCGTTAGCTCTCTCAAGACTGGCGATGCTATCGCGCATTAGCTCAGCTGAGAGCACTATTACTACAGCCCCCTTCTTAAACTGGTCAATCGCCTGAATAATTGAGGCTGGCGACGAGCTCTTGTGCCGCTGCACACGATCACGTATTAGTGTTGATTGAGCCTCAAGCTCACGCACGTTGCTTGGTGTACGAGCCTCCCAGGTAGTCTCTACAACAGTAGGTGGAGTAGGTATACGCAGCTGCACGTCTGGCTTTGTTAGAACAGCATCTGGCTGCAGAGGAACTAGGCCTGCACCCCGAAAGGCTGAGCATATGTTGGCCGATGTGAACGATCGATCAAACGCTGCCTTGAAGGCTGGCAGAAACTCAAGCTTAGTGATGTGGTTGATGTGGTGGTGGATCAGGCTCTCAACCTCACGGCTGTACGCGCGCTTCAACGGCGAGAAGCAGCCAACATCAAGAGGCTGCAACAGGTGAGATGAGTGAGGCGGCATACAGAGCGTATAGATGTTGTTCTCCTTGCAGAACTCTCGAAACTCAAGTGATTGGTGGCTCTCATGGCCGTCAAGGATAAGCAGGCGACGTGTACCTATAACACGAGACCTTTGTATGAGTATTAAGTGCTTTAGCCATGCAACACCTATCTCATTATTCGTCCACCCATTATCACTAACTGCGATCGCCCAGTCGCGTGGGATATCCTCCTCTTCGTACCAGGCAGATAGGTGATACTTGCCAGCAAAGATGAGGAACGGTGGGATTGTCCAGCCAGCTGCGTTGATCGCGGCGATCAACGCCACCCACTCACGATTGCCTGGCTGAAGAGCCTTCGACCTGCCTCTTCTCTCTGACCTTGTAACGACGAGCTGAGTCGTGATCTTGCCCATCATAAAGCCAGCTTCGTCAAAGTTATAGACGTCCTCGTCACAGATGCCGTACTTCGCCTTCGTCTGCTCTACTACAGTGACCCCGCAAAAGTTTCCGTTGCACAAGCGCGACGCGTTCCCTCACAACATCTCCTTCTCAACTTTCATGTATCATAACTATGCCACCACAACGCCGAATTTTACAAGAAATAGACCAAAATGTGCGCAGAGGTCCTAATTTAACTGTCCAGCAGCGGGATCAAATTATTGGGATGCTGCATGGTGGTTCTACAGTTGCTTAAGTTGCTAACGCGTATCGCTGAAGCGAAAGCGCCATACGCGACCTGAGGAAAAAATATCAATAAACAGGTATAACTGCAGATAAACCTCGCAGCGGTTAACCGCCTATACTATCCCTTCATTAAAAGAAGATTATCTATCGCAAAGCACGCGCGCAGCTAAAAATTAAGTACAAAGAGCTAGCTGAAGTGGCAGTGGTTGTGAATCCAGATGGCACCTCTTCGAAGCCACCTAGTAATGACACATTAGCACGATTCCTTAAAAGACAAGGCCTTACTAATCGACCTTGTAAAAAACGTCCTAAGCTTAATCGCTCGCGTGCGTTGAGGCGCCTTAAGTTCTGCAAGGAGTACTCTTAATTCCCGTGGCATCGGCGCACGGTCAAGTTCTCAGATGAGTGCCTAGTTTAGAAGGGCTCAGGGCAAAACTAGGAGCGGGTTTTTCGAAAACTAGATGAGAAATGGAAGGTAATAATGCTGCAAACCTATGGCTGCGGTAAAAAGGTTGCATAAATGGTATGGGGCTCAATATGGTTGGATGAACGCGGGCATGCTAGAAGAAGTCCTCTGGTTATAATGGAGCGTGATTTTGATGTAAAAAAGCGAGGGTACTCCGCCAAAAGTTACATTAAGGCCTTGACTAAAGGACTTCTACCTTCTTGGCGTTGTTCTCAGCTTTTTATGCAGGATAACGCGCGTATACACACAGTAGCTGCAACGCGTGAGTTCCTTCGCGAGAACTACATCACTACTATTAAATGGCCAGCATACTCACCTGATCTTAACCTAATTAAGCACCTCTGATGGTACCTGAAGAAGCGCATGTATAAATTATATCTATAATATAATAATTACAGCTAAGCTATAGAAGAGTGGGATGGCTTTTGTAGTGCATTAAAAGAGTGCTGGCGGCGCATCCCAGCCAGGCTTATCAAGAGCCTCATCTTGAGTATGCGACGACGAATCGCTGCATGCACAAAGGCGCAAGGATGGAAAACTAGATACTGACCATCTAAGCAACCTGTGACTCAAAAAATAATAATTATATAATGTTTTGGCTGAGATCCATGGTGTTGAAGTTTGGTGTACATGTGCTTGTGAGGGTGGCTCGTGCGTGCGCAACGGAAACTTTTGCGGGGTCACTGTAGCTCAAACCAGCTGCGAATTAGGATAGGACCTTCTCACAAGGCTCTCTGCCTATCGTACGCTCGATTAAAACGCGTCGTAAGACTGTCTGTTCGCTTAACAAAGTTGCGCGGCCAGTGGACGCCAACGCGACCTGCGCCGCGCGCAGCGAGCAGCTTATCAGCCATATCACGCATAGCTGCGTACGTAGGCGCAAATCCACGATGGTCTAGGTCAAGTATATAGCTGACTATCACCTCCTCTTCTAGCTGAGTAAGTTTCTTTGAGTTGGGCTGGCAATCACGTCGCGCAGGCTTGCCAGCGCGTCGGTTCCGTAGTGTTGATTCAACAACATTATACGTTGCTGCAGCACGGCTAACAGCTGGAATTTGTAATGTATTAACTGCTGTATAGCAAGCTGAACATCTGCTTCATTTGAAGGCATTATAGAGATAGATGGTGAAGGAATAGAGGTTTGTGGTTATAGAGTTGATTAAAGTTGGTGAGGCTCGCAGCTCGCTTGTATTCGCAACTCGCTTGTAAAACACGTGATCACTTGTAAGTAGAACTTGACCTTGTCGATCTCGCCCAAGGCTTCGTGTATACAAAGCGTAACTGTGTATATCTTATGGAAGTCTTTGTTTTCTCGAGTCTACCTAAATTGTTAGTGTTCTCGCATCGTACACCCAGTGATCAGTGCTCTTGTTGTTCACAACCCTAGATTCGAAGAATTCCTCTGGACCATCAGTGCGGGTCCTTGCCACAGAGTCCTTTGAGCACTCTCTGGGAGATTTGATCTAGGCACTGTAAGAGGCTGCGCAAAGGTTGCCGATGCCTGGTAACAGGATTGTATTCAATGAAGAAGAAAGCTATCTCAGGAGTAAGGCAGCATTTATATCTGCCTAACTCCTCGTGACTCTATGATCGAGAAACTTCTAGAAGTTTCTAGGACTCCGAAGGTTCCACCAAGGGACATTACAACTAGGCTTTAGCCTATTACAGCACCGCCTAGACAAGAAAGTCTTTCTCAATACATTAATGAGGCACAAATGAGGAACCTTGGTGATATTCGCGTCAGTAGTTTATGAATATTTAGCATGTGCACTCTGCTCTGCCGGTACGCAGTATTGAAACATACTACTCTGTCTGACAGTTATGTTAAAGAGAATCAAACTTGATCCACATCCGCTGGTCCGTGCTTATGATCGGCAGAGGGCTTATGTCAAGGTAACATCTCACGGGGCAAGCAAGTGTAAAGGAAGGAGGTATATTGCGGGTATGGATAGACGCATCGCTGAGCTATCCGTCTTTTGGCAGGGCTGGGTCTGACAGCTTATTCCAAATTATCATAAACAAACGCCTTTCCTAAAATCTCCAAACGTCTACTCTATCGATTGATGAACACAATAACATTAACTAAATGTCTTTGCCTTCTTAAGAAAATAGGAGAATTGCTTACAAGCTCTGTAGGCTGCACCCTACAGTAACTTATCAGATATGTTAGTAATCTATATTTCTTCCTTTAAGATCCTGCTGTGTTGCCCTCGGCCCCTCTTTCTATCGCGCATACCTACCTACTTTGGCTGCATAAAAACTCACTCCTACAACTAAAAGGCCTGCGTCGATGTGCTTAAAGTATAGAAAGCTCTTCATCTGTGGAGCTATACCGCAGAAAGATGATGAAGCAAGCCAGGGCGGTATGAGCGGAAGGACTAGTCAAAAGAAGGCTGCACATCCCTGTGAACTTGAATTTCAGGGTAGAGTGGAATTGATCATAGGCCGTAGGGTAGGAGTAGCGGCAGTGAAAGCGTGGAGGGTAATGAGTTGAGGTATAGGAGCTAGCGGTGTAGTGGGCGGAGGGGTTCAAGTCCGCAAGTCGTCCTCGCTAAACATCTTGACCGGTTATCTCGGTAGGTATATGGCCTTCCACGTGTCAGATTCAAGGACTATTTGGCTTGATCTTTAATGAATTTTTTGATGATGAACATTCTTTATTGATTGTGTGTTCTCTCCCCTCCTTTCTATGGCTGCTGTGCTTCCGGAGGTTCCGAAGATCGTAGTATCGGTTCTACTATTTATCGCTCTTTCCTATGCAGTACTTCTGAGCTCTCATTATATCTGACCATACAATCACCTGCTGAAGCCCTATAGATATTACGAGCGAGTGAGTATGGCGGTTAAATGTTCTTAATGATGTAGGTGCACCCAAAAAACTGTCCTGAAATGTGGAACAGATTCTGCTGACATAAGATCTCTACATGACGAACGAAGCCTTGCGTAATGCAGCACTCTGTATTTCCCAGACAGGCCGGCCAGCCTTATGAGTTCGGTGCCGAACTTTATTAACGCCTCGTCCACGATACTTTCAGTTCGAACACGGTTTTCCTCATACTCGGCATCGCTTCCAAACGTTGCTGTGTACCACCACTCCTTCTTCCAGGTTGCTATAGCTGTAAGGAAACACAGGCTTTCAGGTTGTATCCGCTCAGCGGCAACGTAGAACGACGATCTAATTGCGTGTTTCTTCCTTGGCTTGAACAGTCGGAGTGAGGAGAACTTGCTTAGGGTGTGCAATAATGCGACAGTATCCCAAGCGGCGAGTTTGTGTAGCAGCGCGACGATTGTACCATCCTTCTTAACACGCTGCATTGCTAGGACGAACTGACTTGTCAGCAGCCGCCATGCTTCGCGTTTTTCACGATACTCCGCTCTGGAATGCATCCGAAGGACTTGCCCGTCACAGAAGATGAGGTCGAATGTTTTGCCATGGAATGGACGGTCTGATAAGAAGTTGGTAGCGTCAGGGTGTTCCAATGGGATATTTGTAACATCCATCTCCGCCGATAGCATTGTGATATCTAGAAAAGAGACCTGAATCCGTGGGTCTCCTTGCCAACGAGGCAGCAGAATCTCATGACCGCCCTGCGAAACAGGTAAACTGATTCCATAGACCCTGGCATTGCAATTTACTTTCAGAATAGACGCAGTGAAGCCGCCAGGTGCCATGCAGAGATCGAGGACGGTGAGATGTCTGTCAAGCGCGGACGCTGGTCGTAGAGCCGACGTAGTGTTGTGAAGTTCGTCACCGATTTGACACATCATGTTGTAAAATATACGTTTGCCGGAGTCGTCTGCATGATCAGCACGGGAGCGCTGTGCTTTGGAGTGGTTGTCTCCTTGAGGATTCTCCCATCCCTGCCCGGAGATTCAGCGTCGATCGTGGAATATTCAACAGTCCAGATATTGCGCAAACTTACCCTGCGTCTCAGATCCGTGAGCTCCCTAAACACAGCAACATTTTCCAGAAGGTACTCTTTGACGATTGCGTTCGGACTTCGGTTTGGCATCGTGTCCGGTGACAGTGTGCGATCCATACCGCCTGGGGTGTCGTTTTGAGGCATGTTGTTTGACATTATTGTCATCTTCGAACGGACCACCTCTAGATTTGCATGTAAGACAGTAAATTTGACGACGCGTTACTTCTCTCGTCATTTGTCGGAAGCCAAAAGCAAAATGAATATTGGAATGCCCTGTCAATAAGTGAACACTACCCACCCAAAACGTGGGCATCTTGTGTGACGGACCGCACCACATACATGGGCATTGTAGAGTAGAGTAGTATAGACCTTAATTCTACTCTACACTGTAGAATAGACATTAATTCTATTCTACCCTGTAGAGTGTGTAGAACGTTCTATCCGATTAGTAATCTCACTAATTCTGGTGGGGGGAGGGGAGAGATAACATCGTGATCGCTATTACCATGAAAAACGCGGCATCCTTAATACGTACAGTGTTTTATTTGTGTCCCTAATCCCTATCTCTCGCCCATGTCTCTTGTCTGTGTTCTTTATCTCCCATCTGTGTCCTCCAGACCCGATTCATCTCTATACTCATCCTCATCCTCCTCTGTATCCGTGTCTATCTCCATCTCATCGTTTAGCGCTGTGGGTACTGTGACAAGGTCCTGAATACTGACAAGCTTATTCCTTAGCCAATTGCCCGTACACTCTAATCTCTCAAGGTTCTTCGCGGATAGCCGTAGCCTATCAAATGATTGGGTACGACGTGCGCCCGAGAAGGCGACTTCTGGCTCTGCAGATGAGGGAGGAATGGAGAGGATATCGAGAGCCATCCGATGAAGACGAGGATATCGTTGAGGTTGAGCTGGTTCTAACCACAATTGTAGAGGCGTTAGTGGTTCTATATCAATAGGACAGCCTTCAATAAACGATAAAAGATCATCGTCATCGCGCTTCGCCGTTGCAACCTTCAATTTCTGCTTTATTCGATCAAACGGGTTTTTAGGTGGTGGAGGGCCATTTGGCGGAAAAACAGCTGTATCCACGTTATTCGACGTGAAGGATAATGGAAGAAGCTTGTATTTATTATCCCATAATGCCTGAGAAGTATTAACTGTGCTTTCATGCCATTCTGAAGGCCAGTTTTGCTCAATATAGGACTTCCGCTTTGAAGGATCGAGGAGGAGAGCAGCAGCGACAACTGGAGTCTCATCAATAAGTATATAATACTTATTAAGGATAAACCAGCCCATTTCGATCGAATGGACCATTCGTGGGTCATCGACAAACTCATTATGATTTGGAGAAGAGTATTTGGCCTAGCTAGGTATTAGTATAATATCGCAAAATAAGGAAATAGTGGTACAACCTTCTGGTCTTCAAAATAAGTAAGTATAACATCCATCATCTCTAAGCTTTGTGACAAAGATGCTTTATGTCCTTCAACCCACAACGTTCCACTATTGAAAACAGATAGAAATTCTTCTGTACGTTCCAGTATATCCCAATCACGATTCTGGAGTCGGAGTGGTTCACATTCATCGTGTTTTGCGATAAAATCCTTGATTCCATCCCTCTTTTTGTTCGCACGCTTAATGACCTAGAACCAGGGATATATATAATCTTTTGAATCTGAATCATGCCCCCGATTTAGATTAATTGTGAATCGAACCCTGTGATTATGATTAGATTCGCCGATTCGCACGACTAATTGCCCTGTAGACTTACTATCTACTCTCCTGACGTTTTTGAAGCCTGAGACTCTGTTATATCTCTCTCTGCTTGTTTCATCATCAACTCAACGTCCTCAGCCCCAGAGTGGTATTCGGTAGAGTCAGTAATAAACGGTAACTCAGTACCGATTAGCATCAGTAATCGGTACTGATTCTAAATAATTGTCACGGGACCACGCGACACGCTAGCATGGATACGACGATCCGGAGCGGATCAACGCAGAACCGTGATCCTGAAGGGATCACGGACGTGAAACCCTTCTCCTTCTTCGTGCTACGTCTTGTATCTAGTCTCATCCCTAGCTAAGCTAATACTATTGCTATTCGTTACTCGAGCATCGCTGCTGAACCAGGTCGCAGCCGAACCCTGACACAAGCTAATGTGCCGTATTCTAAAACCTAAAAACATGTTCCTGCAGGACTATTACCAACCCTCCTACAGACGCCGCTGCAACAAGTTCCCCCAGCCCTGATGTTGCAAGAATCGCCGGCTGCGCTGCAACAAATTCTACCGCCCCCAAAAGCCGGAATTGCACAACTGCCAGCGCAGCAGATATCTCCAGGCACGCAAGAGTTGCCTCTGGATACGCACTGCGCAGGGGCCATGGTAGATAAAGATGGTGCTGCAGGCGAAGCGGTTGGACCCGTAGACGTGGTGCTGAGGGTAAGTGTAGGCGTTGACGGGACGGTCGCGAAAGAATGCGAAGATGTTGTCTTTGACGTGAAAGAGGACAACATTGAGACCTTGGATGAGGACGAAGCCTTTGATGATAGCCTTAAAGAGGATATGCTGGATGAGACGCTCGGGGGCAAGGAAATTGCATTGCAATTCCCGAACCCTGGCTGGCAGCCATCACCGCAGTGATCCTGTGTGCTTCCGCTGCAAGCCGTAAGTACGATATTATATACACAGGATAGTTAAACCATACCAGCAAGAATATCTACTACAGCAGTTTCCATACTTCGAACCTCGGCAAGTCTTGCCGTTAGGCGACGCTTCATACTCAAAACCACATCGGGCATCAGTTGAAACAACAGGCGTGGAGGAAGGCGCTGCTGAAGCAAGACAGCTCACAAGAGCCCAAACGAGTAAAAAGTGCATCTTAGCAAACAATAACTAGCCTAAAGAACACGAACTCAGACGGAAACTGATAACTAGCTAGAAAGATGAAATTGAAGACTAGAAGGAAAGAGTTGGGACTTTATACGAGGACTAAATCAGCCCGTAGCTATTTGCATTAGTAACGTATGGGTAGTTTGGACTGTGTTTTCGCCAAACGAGTCTCTTTTCAGCCCCAGACACGCGTCTAAACGAGACTGAAGGAGATTCCTGGCTTTTAGCTAGTCAGCCAGCCATATTGAAAGTACCTAATCTTGTATAGGACAAGGCTTTAAGAAATTGAGTGTGAACTTACGAGAATGATATTGATTGTAATCTTGTGGAAATAAAAACAGATTAGCGCTACATTAGTAGCAAGCCTCGGAAGCTTAATTTAGCATAGTTCGAATGATAGAGTGGATCCCAGAGGCTTAAACACGGGTACATTATGCCTAAATGATCCTAGGGTCCGGCACTTCCGCAAAAGTCAAACCTTACATAATGCTGGAGGCTTTTAAGATTGTTTTTGCGACACTTTCAGAAGCGAGACACAGATGGACAATGCTTTTATTAAACGGAATCCTTTATGCGTGTGGAGTACTGTGAATGACGCCGCTTCCATCGTTCAAGGCTCAGGTCTTCAATTTGGTATACCTGTGGCGGTGTTATTCTTGTCGTAGGAGGTAGTGATAGCGATAGTTAAGATCAGCCCAATCTTGGCTTGTTAGCAGAATCACACCTGACTCGCATCCCTATAAGATGCGTACGTAGTCCCTATCATGACGTCGGCGAAGGTAGACTCGACATCAAGCACGCGGCCATAACTCATATTAAGCTTTTTTATCTGTCGCCTTAATAACGCCACAAGGCTCTGCCCTAACAAGCGAATTGATAGCGTTAACGTGTCTCACAAGCGAGCGCCGCGGACAAGCGAGCGCCGCACCCCACCAAGTTTGAGCACCTCTATTAGCGTACAGCTCAACCACGAATTCAGGTACTCTATAGATATTAATATGCAAGCTTAAGTAGCACCTATAGTATCTTTTTGACATGTGCGCGAGTTATGTCCAGTCTCTCTGCACCTTTTACAGCGCGATAGAGCCCGACTGCTAAGGCCTGATTGCTCCCTACTTTGACGCATTTCACGCCTAATCTGTTGATCAGCCTCTTGTTGAGTAGCTGTATCCTCTCCAACTCCCTTTGTTAAGACTCCTCCCTTCTGGATCCACTTTCTCTTGCGCTGCTTTCGCCGAGTTGCTGCCTCATTAGCCTTCTCAAGGCTATTAATCCTGCCCTCCATAAGCTTGGCTTTATACGCCCCTACTATAGCCCCCTTTGTAAACTGATTAAGCGCCTCGATAATTGAGGCTGGTGATGAGCTCTTATGCCGTCGAATGCGATCACTAATTAGAGTCGATTGAGCCTCAAACTCACGTACGTTCCTTGGTGTTTGAGGCTCCCAGAGAGCTCCTTGCTGAGCACCTAGCTGAGCTCCTAGCTGAGCTCCTAGCTGAACTCCTAGCTGAGATCCTTGCTGAGCTCCTTGCTGAGCTGCTGGTGATGGCGTACGCAGCTGAACATCTAGCCTTGACAAGACAACGTCTGGCTGGAGAGGGACAAGGCCTGCTCCTCGAAATGCTGAGCGTATATTAACTGAAGTGAAAGCTTTATCAAAGGCTGCTTTAAAGGCAGGCAGAAATTCAAGCTTAGTGATGTGGTTGATGTGGACTTTGATCAAGCTCTCTATCTGGCGGCTGTACGCCTTCTTAAGAGGAGAGAAGCAGCCAACGTCAAGAGGCTGCAGCAGATGAGATGAGTGAGGTGGCATGCAGAGGGTATAGATGTTGCTCTCTCTGCAGATCTCTTGAAATTCAAGAGAGTGATGGCTCTCATGGCCATCAAGGATAAGCAGCCGACGCGCGCCTACTACCCTTGTCTTTGTATGAGCATCAAAGTGCTTTAGCCATGCTACTCCAAGCTGATTAGTTGTCCAGCCGTTGTCACTAACTGAGATAGCCCAGTCGCGTGGGATAGCTTCTTCCTGGTACCAGGCACGGTGGTGATGCTGGCCAGCAAAGATTAGGAAGGGTGGGATTGCCCAGCCAGCAGCGTTGATGCCTTGAATCAACTTTACCCACTCGCGGTTGCCTGGCTGGATAGCCTTTGGCCGCCCTCTCCTCTCTGACCCAGTCACGACTAGCTGAGTCGTTATCTTGCCCATCATAAAGCCAGCTTCGTCAAAGTTAAATGTATCCTCATCTAGTATGCCGTACTTTGCCTTTGTCTCCTCTACTCGCTTAAACCAGCTATTAACTAACTTTGGATCCTCACATAGAGCTCTCTGCCTATCGTACGCTCGGGTAAAACGCGTCGTAAGTCTGTCTGTACGCTTAACAAAGTTAGATGGCCAATGTATCCCAACCAGACCCCCACCACGCGTTGATAGCAGCTTATCAGCCATATCACGTATAGCTGCGTACGTGGGCGGAAATCCGCGTTGATCTAGATCAAGTATATGATCAACTATCGCCTCCTCTTCCAGCTGAGTGAGCTTCTTTGAGTTGGGCTGGCAATCGCGTCGAGCAGCAGTTCCAGCGCGTCGGCGGCGGATTGTTCTTTCAGGCACGTTAAAGACTGCTGCAGCGGGCCGGTTGCCATTAATTTGATGCGCATGAATAGCTGAGATAGCAAGCTGGATATCTGATTCGTTTGAAGGCATTTGAACAGTGTGGTGTTGAGTTATTGTACGTTGAGATAAGACAGGTGCTCAAACTTGGTGGGGTGCGGCGCTCGCTTGTGCGCGGCGCTCGCTTGTGAGACACGTTATTAATACCGCCTAAGAGCTGGTGTCGCAGGCCAAGGCATCATCTCAGGGAACCTGAGGAAGAACTGCATTAGTAATCTTGCCATATAATCTCAGACGTGCGGGGTCAGGTTTATAAGACCAAGACACAATACACACACAATACAACTTTTCTGCTCATTATCAATTATTTTGACTTCTCATCATTTTAGCACGTCCAGTGCGACATCTCATTTTGGGGACAAATCTCAAAACCTTGGGGACAAATCTCACTAGCCCAGTGAGGGAGCTGTTTGGCTGGGTCCAGACGCGCTTGGCAGGGAGACTTGGCACCACCAGAACTCCCCAGTCAGGCTGGGCTTTTCCCCACCACGCGGGGCACAGAAGTTGGAGAATCCTGGGGCAGTGCCGAAGAGAACCCGGTCTACAGCCAGAAAGGATACCTGCCCACCGCACCATGTTGCCCTTGATTGAGATTGGTCACCGCTACGACGCATCCCATTAAGTTTATGTGTCTCGATATAAGGGGCTCAACAATGAACTGCTGAAATCTTTGATCTTGACCAGACATCGACCATAGGGTGTCGCACTTCGGTGTACTAGGAATACTGCTCAGACGAGGTTGTTCTTCCTCCGAATCAGATTTACAAGAAGTGCACCAGGAACATGACTACGCGCACACCTGTCCGGGGTATTCTTTCGCTCCCATAGTCAATCGAGCGTAATATGGAGAGTAGAAAGAGCCCAAGAGTATCCACTCTGACAGTCCCTACAAAAGCTCTGAAAGTCAAATCTCGAGTTTTCAATGTCTTCAGCGTCTCCAACGTCTCCAACTCTAGCGCAATCGCTGCCAAGGTTGTGATTACCTGGTCGTGGCTGGAGGCTATGCTCAGGATCTCTTGGCGCCCACCGCACTTGCACGCACAATCTGATTTCTTTCTTCATGGTTAGCAGGAGGAGGGTAAGAAGCCTGCAAAGAGGGCGCGCGGAGAGAGGCAGTGCGGCCGTTCAGGCGAGACTGGCCACAACTCTCGCACCTGTAAGGTAGAAATAGTCGATTGAGAAGATAGCGACGAGTCTAAATAGTACTGCAGTATCCTGCAAAATACAGTAGCTTGTTGTAGTGTTCAGTAATTGACATGCAAAGCTGCGCAAAGTTGGCGGGCTGGCCAGCTCGCTTGTGAACCACGTAAAAGTAGACTCACGAAATAATCTGTTCCCCAACTGATCTGGAGTACGTAGGTTCGGGGGAAATTGGAGACACCGGAACGCCTGTCAATCCGGGCGGGCGGCTATCTCCAACTCATCCCATGGCTTCTCCAACGATTGCAAATGAACATTGATCTGAGATACAATTTGGCAATTCCATTAGATGGTTGCGGTGACGTCGATCTGGGCTAGGGCTTTGCTTATTCTCATATAAATTCTTGGCCCTGTACACTTGTTCCTTCTACTTCCGTCATACGCATCAGCACTCGAAGCCCAGTCAATCAAACCCTTTTTCGACGTACGTCAAACAAAACCTAGGTTGAGCTTCGTTCTTTGACTCCCTAGCAACACTTGCATTTAGAGAAAGTTTCAGCTGACGTGTACTGCGCCCTAGGTAGCGACCTGCAGGGGCCGCTCTTTTTTCAATATTGAGAAAGGCATGTCTTCTCTCCAGTACAACAACCCTCCCGGAGCTGCGCAAAAGCACAGTGAGCTCGGTCACTATTCTCAGTCCGTTGATTTAGGCAACGGTACCATCAAATGCTCAGGTCAAGGAGGATGGGACCCCGAATCGGGAGCGCTAGATGCAAATGACAGCAACAAACAGATTCGGCTAGCAATGGAGAATGTTGACATTGTCCTCAAAGCCGCTGGTCTGCGAGGTTGGGAAGACGTATACTTGCTACGATCCTACCACTGCGATATCCGCACCTCGTGGGAACCGACTGCCGAGGCCTTGAAAAAGCGGATTCCGAACCACCGACCTGTATGGACAGCCGTCGCCGTGCCACATCTGGCCTTTCCCAACATGCTCATTGAGCTTGAGGTCGAGGCAAAGCGTCAAGGGTGAATAGGCTCGAAAACTGGCGAGAAGGCTATGCGCGCATTGTCGGTTTGGGTTAGGAAGCTGCGGAACCTCGTGCCGATGACGTGGTTACGGGAGGCTGGGTGAAACGTGAAAGGACCATAGAGCTACGCAAACGAATAAAGTACTGCGATTCGCTGCAATTTCTACTATTTTATGTCATCGAGGAGTGGTTTGAGATTGCGTATGATCTAGCAGTCGCAGGATGCTCGACTGTGCGCGATGCCAGTGCAAACCTGTACAGTAACGCATTCCGTAAAGGACAGATCAAATTTAAGAAGTCAATGATTGCTGAGTTTTTGTTTTGTCGCAACCCTCGCTTGAGATTACCCTGTCACCAAAGTCCCCAATATAAGAACAGCATTTGCTGACCGCAAAACTGCGCGACGCAACGCATTCGGACATTCTGCATCCCTTAGTGGCGAACTGCGCTAGCCATTTCGCCAGTTACGTAAAAGGTCGACACAAGGCAATCTTGTACTAAGAGCCATCCGTGACAAACTACTTCGTTTCCAATTTTTTTCCAACAGTCTCCAACGTCTCCAACTTCGGCATTTCGACGCTCCATCTTCATGCATAGCTTTTCTCCACAGCCCCTCAGCACCTTCTAATAGTCAACACTATCGTTACATCATGAGTACCGGTGGAAGATCATGACCCAAATGGCTTAGACATAGTCGTTTAGCTACTACAAAAGTCTTCTATTTCATCCTCCTAGCATTTGATCAGCTTTCTCCCAGGTCTTGTTCTCACGCTGTTCTTTAACCTTTCAGCGCTCGTCAACGCCATCAAACCCAACGATTTTACTTTGATATTACTTCGGTAAAGACACTCATGGACGCCATTCCTACGCCTTTGGTAGAATATGTGTCATCGCTCGAGCGTCCCAAACCTTCAGCCCTTGGTCCTGGTTTCTTCAGCATCCCGAACAGCCGGATATGCCAAAGAGCAGCGTCCTTCATACAAGACTGGAATCCCCGCTGGGTTGCCAATCACTCTTTTCGGGCTTATGCATTCGCACTGGCCATTGCTCGATACTCAGGTTGGGACACGGGCCTTCAGGGAAAGCTTTTAGGCTTTGATCGAGAGCTCATTTTCCTGGCGTGTGTGCTCCATGAGATGGGGATCGACGCTCGCGAGGCACTACACAGTCGCCTGTCACTCGAGATTTGGGGGGCTATCAAGGCGCGTGAGTGGATCCTGGAACAAAGAGAAGACTTCGTCGTCAACGAAGGTCGATCCGAGCAGCTCTTACGAAACTGGGCGGATGAGGTCTGTGAGTCGATTGCCCGGCACACCATTGAGTTTCGCGGCTTCAGCTCTCGCTGTCGTTTTTCGCTTGCTCTGGTTACTCTTGGCGCTGGACAGGACCTGATGGGTGCTAGCAGCTCCTGCATCCACCCTGACGATATCAGAGCGATATGTGATCTTTGGCCAAGAGATGGTTATTGTGAGGGCCTGAGTCGTTATACCAAGTTGGAAGTTGGCTTGAAGCCTGCTTGTCTATTTGAGGATTGTGCAACAGCTTTTGATCCCGATATGTTCCATGTGGAGGTCTACAAGAATTTGCAGGGCGATTTGAGGGAAGACGCAGATTTTGAGAAGCGTAGAGACGCCATTGGGTTTATATAGGTGTCAGATTACACAAGTGCTGTAAGGCCTGTTAGATATAAAAGATAAACTCAGAAGTACTATACAGGAAAGGGCGATTAATAGAAGGACCGATAATACGGCCTTCGGAACCTCCGGAAGAAAAGCAGTCATAGAAAGGAGGGGAGAGAACACAGAATCAATCAATCACGTTCATCATCAAAAATTCATAAAAGATCAAGCCAAATAGTCCTTGAATCTGACAAGAAATGACTATGCATACCATACTTATAAGTATATATTCTAATGTTTATAATTTTAAATAAAATAGTAAGATATTAACTTACCTATTTTACTTTTCATGTTTAATATATTTTATTGAAAATTCAAGAAGTTAGTGTTATCTTATAATTAATAACTTTTTGGCAGAGAGCCTTATGCGAGGATTCAAGGGTAATTGAGCGCTGGTTTAAGCTAGTAGAGGAGACAAAAGCCAAGTATGGCATCACAGACTAGGTGTCAGATTGTCAAATCCAAGGAAAGAGCAATAAATAGTAGGACCGATAACTATTGCGATCTACGGAACCTCCGGAAGCAGAGGAGCTATAGAAGAAAGGAACAGACAGAACACAATCAATGATCATCCCTTCTGACCAACAAATTCATTAAATTCTGACACTAGGACACATTCAACTTTGACGAAGCTGGCTCTATGATAGACAAGATAACGACTCAGCTTGTTGCTGTACTGTAATATGCTTACTATGTTGTGCTGATTCATGCTTCGGTCTCAGAATCGATCTCCATATGCTGAGTGTTGCTTTGCGGTAGTCGCGTGTTGATTCCGATTGCCTCCAGCGCTCTGCGGCTTGGCATAATACTCCTCTGCGGTAACCGGCGGCCCGTTCCTGCCGGCGGCATGTTTTCCTGGTTCGTTGGGTCGACTGTTGCTCCAGTATTGGTCTGCTTCTGTCCTCTTCCAGATTGCAATCGGTTCCTAGTAATCTGGATGACCTGTGCCGATGCTGTGTTTTGGCCGGACCTGCTTCTGCGCACATAGCAGGCATCTCCAGCTGAACAGCTCTTTCTCTAGTCTCAGGTACGTGGTGATATCGGGGCCGCATCTCGTATGCTATCTTCGCTTTGGCTATCTCGTCCTTCCTGGTCGGGCACTGGCGGCTCCACGCTTCGTGATCGCCGCGACAGAGCGTGCATATCCTAGGCGCATTCCGGTCCGAATTGGATGGGCAGTCCTGGGTGTCGTGTTCCTGCGCACAGTAGCCACATGCTTTTGGTGCCTTGCACTGGGTTCCTATGTGGCCGTATTTTTGGCACTTGAAGCACTGCTTCACTCGGCACTGTCGCTCGTATCGCTCGCACTGGAAGACCTCGCCCTGCCAAACCAGGCCCTAGTCTATGATGTGGTCTTTTTCAATTGCAGAAATGGACTGCTCAAAATGCAGATAATGTAACATTGCCCAGGTCATAGATATCGCCTAAGGTCGCTAGTAATTTTCATACTGTCTTACAGTCCACAAATGAGCCTCCACTTTACTATATAAAGTCGGCGCTCCTTCCAACACCAAGTGAAATCTGCGACTCAAAACAGCGCATCCGCCGACCTAATCTTCTCAGTCCGCCGACGCCCTAAGCTAATCAACAAGACCAGAGCCAATCTCGGTAGGAAAAGGTATAGGATATCTAAATCGGGGATATTCGACTGGCCTTTCTACTAGCTCTGTTAGCAGAACCTTTGCAGTCACCTGTCAGAAACTTAGATCAGCTAGAATAGAAGTCAGAAGTTAGAAATGAAAGGAATAACAAACCGCAGTTGTCATCCAGCCGATACTCTCTGCAGGGATTAGTAGTGTTTGAGCGTAACTGGTGGCGTATGAATTTTTTTCACTTACATTGCGACAACATTGACAGGACATCTCTTGTGTGTTTCCTGGTACTTAATGCACCAAGTCCGTACCGTGTACCGAATATGGAAGCAGTTATAGTGTACTTGGGTGTAGTCACACATGTTGGCACTTGACTAACTTTATGTGGCGTGCGATAAATAGAGCAGGATAGAATCGCAACACCGTCATCAGAGTCGAAACAACAAGTCACAATTCGAAAAGTGATAAAGAGCATTCACTCCAGACGATGGATTGGCAAAGTTAGGCGTAATAATTGAAGGAGATGTTACAGTGATTTTGTCTTGCTGCGAAAGGTTTCGGGAATGTATAATAGAATTAATGCAGAAGCTGCTTTAATGGTTTCGAGAAGCAGCGCTGCTAGGACGTAATACTTTAGACTGAGCGAATAGCTGAGACATATCCTTGAGTCAACAAGAGGGGCCTTTCCTCAGCAGTCCGATGTGGTATTGGTTAGGAGATACACCGATAATAGACATTGGTGAAATGTCTATTGTCCACCGCTGTTATTTGTAGGTTAAGCGAGAAGGTCGCGATTAACGTGCTATCATGCTTCTCTGGCACTTTTTGCAGAAACCAGTTCAGGAACGCCACCCAGGCTGCTTTGCGCCACATCATTTCGTCGATCGAGTCGGAAGCATAGCCGTAGACCACTTGAGAGTTCGAATGAATGCACATGCGTCAAATGTTGGCCGTTCTCACGCTATCATAACAGATAGTTATTTCCTCGTTGGTCATGTCATAAATTGCACAGCTGTATTAAGAAGTAAATAGCATTCTGGCACACGCAGCGTTTAGAGTTTGCCAATAGGACTCTAACCCGGGTTACCGGGTGAAGGATCGTCGATGAACCAACTTCTGCTTTCGGCTATAATAACAAAATTAGAGTGTCCCCCCAAAATCTGGTGCTTGTATTGCAGGCGCATAAAAAGAGATATTGAATGTAAACAGGGTAGTGATAAAAAGTAATGTATATCCTAGCGTGTGTGTTTGTATGAAGTGAGGCTAATATACATGTAACGTGTTTTACCAGTCACTGGCCGCCCCATAAACCACCAGAAGTCAGGAAAACAGACCCTTGTAATCTCAACAACAACTTATTTGTAAGCTCAGGACACCTTGCATAGCCACGTAGAATAACCCATTGAATGATTAGTCCTCTCCTACAGGTATATTAGCCTCACTCTAGGACATAACACAATACCCATGATCTTTCGCCACATTTACTACTACTTACATAATTAATAGAAGTCAATGCGATGCAGAAAGTTGGTGGAGTGGACCACGACGCTCATCAGCGAGATCGCCCAACACCGCGACGGCGGACGATCCCCACTTGGCACTACTCCAACTACGCGGCTATCCACCGCAATTATACTAGCAACTCTGCCCATATACAGGAGAACGTCAATGACTCGATAAAGCAGTGGAAGCCTGGTATTGATGTTGTCAAAACGACTGTCCAATTCCCAAAGGATGCTTGACAGTTATGATAGAATGAGTAAGGCACTACAAGCGCGGAGGAAGAAGACGCAAACGAATGGAGACTATCAATATGACTTTCTCTTACTTTCCTTGGTTGAACCTGGCGTTAGAAAAAGGATGAGTACGTCTCATAGTCAGTGTTCGAAATGGATGGAGGAGGATCCTCCACCTCCATATCCATAAATCCATGGAGGTTTGGATGGATTGCCAAGCTCATTGGGTCCACCCATATGACACGCCCAATGTTTACAATCTACATAATGAAAACCTTAAATAAACAGTGAATATCAAGTAAAGAGCTAAGGTCACATGAACTCGTTTGGTTAAGCTAGATATGATGGATTTTGAATGGCTATCTAATTGCTAACCTAGCTGCTATTGTCGGAGTAGAGAGACTCTTTAAAGAGGACTATCTCATCGCGAGGATCCAGCTCTAGTTGAAATGGGAGATCGTCACCGCTGTTATTAAAGATATTGGCCATCTGACTGCCACGAAGCTCCTGAGTGTGCTCTCCTATCTCTACCAACCCATTTCTCCCCCAGTTAGCGAGGCAAATAGAGGCTTCTACTGAGTCCTCTCTTAGGCGAGCTCTACGCGGGGAGATCATGTTGCCGGCCAAGCTGAAGATCCTCTCTGCCTCACTGCTCATGGCCGGGATAGAGAGGATATCAATCGCCATCCGCGAGAGGCGCGGGTACTGAGCTTTGACGGAAGGCCTCATCCAGAATTCAAAGGGCGCTAAGGTAGAGTTGTGCTCGAGGCGATCAGCAAGATAGCTATCGAGCTCACTCTCAATCATAGGTGCAAGGGAGATCTTTCGAGTCTCCTCAAGAGCTTCATCAATTTGACGAAACTTTGGTTTCTTGCGTCGTCGTCGGTTGCCGGATATCTCTGAGAGAGCCTCCTGGGATGAGATTAATGGCCCAGAGATTAGTAGTTCCTCATACTCCTTTTGGTATAGCTCTTTGACGAGAGCAACACCGCTCTGAGCGTCTTCAAGGCCCCATTCTCGCTCCAAATATTGCCGCTTAAGGCGAGGATTAAGGAGGATCGCCGCTGTGTAGGCGGGCGTGCGGTCGGTGATTCTATAGTAGTAACTTGCTTTCTGCCAAGCCTGCTCAATTGCCACCCAGACTGGCCGATCAGGGGGATATTCAGCGTAATGGAGCTTCAGTTTCTCGAGATTCTCAAGGAGGATCTTCAGGACAGGTACAACGTCTGCGAATCCACTTGCAGAGGCCTCGTTTGGCCTACTTTCAAGCTTCTTAGTTCCGTCTTTAAAGGGCTCGAGTAGCTCTGCAATCTCTGCAATAATCGCCCAGTCGTCAGGCTTCATACGATTCTGGAGAATGATCCTCGTCACTGAGTCCTCAGGCCGCTCAGAGAGGGGTTTTTCGACCCGCTCTTTTACCAGATATTTAAGACGGAGTGTCTCAAGGTCTAGGAAGTGCTCAATTGCTCTACGGAGCCTTAGGGCGCGTACGATCATGTCGTAGGTTGAATTCCATCGAGTCGAGTTATTCATAATAAGGCTAAGAATCTGGGGATCGCCAGAAGCATTTGGATGACTCTCTTCCCATATAGTCTTTTGGGCGTTATTGAACCGTTGAAGTCGTCCTGGAGACCTTCGAATCCATCGAACAATAGTCGCGAGATGGCCAATTGGGCCCTTCTTTCGCCATGCGGTAACCTCATATTTTAGGTTATTAATATTGGCGACAACGTTCTCAAACATCTCGTAGTCTGCTCCCCAGAGGACCTCTTTGGCGACAATATTAATTATATGGCCAGAACAACGGAGGCGGCGCCAGCGAGGATTCAAGCAGAGCTCCTTGCAAATAAGCTCTACTGCCTTATCGTTATTTGTGGCGTTATCTAGTACAAAGTAACCAATCCTCTCTTGAATCCCGTAGTCGTTGATAACTCTTAGAACGTCAGTGCAGAGCTCTTTTCCACCATGAGTATCAGCTAACTCTGTAAGAGCTAAAAGAGCTGATTGGCACTTGCCATCTTTGTCAACCCAGTGAGCGACAACACCATTAAGAGCCTTTATCCTTCGGGAAGTCCAGACGTCAAAGGACAGGTGGATTTGGCTGCAAGAGCTTGTAAGAAGCTTCCTAATATCCGCCTTATGCTGCTTAAACTCTTGCATAACCCACCTCTGGACTGTGCGATCAGTTGGCAATCTTGATCGATTCGAAAAGGGCGTTAGGCGAGAGAGTAGTGTTCGAAAATAGGAGCTCTGAAGCTTATAGAAGGGGATGTTGTCGAAAACCACCCATCTTAGGAGGTCCTTGTTAGAGATATCTTGATTAAATAACTGGGTGAGCTCGTTCAGGATCCGGCGCTGCACAGGGTCGTTTCTATCTAGCCTATCTAGGAGAGTTTCGTCGTCAAATTGGGCGTCGTGAGGAAGGTCTTTCTCTATCTCGAAGGTCGTATGATGGAGGTTTCTAAAGTGATCTCGGGCACTGCAGCGGCCTTTGGTGATATTAAGCTTGCAGGTTGACCTCCGGCCAATCGTATAACACGTATGGCATAAGAAATAGGTTAGAATAGCCCTCCGGCCATTGCCTTGATCCACTCGAGCCTCGAGAGGCACTCCGTACTTCCACCACCATGCGCGAGTCTTGATAGCCTTTGATGGCAGAGTGAGGCCGTCAAGCGCCGGATCATCAAAATCCACCCAGGAGTAGTCGAAAGGCGATTGAAAAACAGGTCTACTATCCTTATTGGTGCGCTGCAGCCTAGTAGGGACCAGAACGTTCTCAGACTCCAGCTCCGTGAGTGACTCTTCATCCGAGGTCAAGTCAGCTCCATCAGATGGCGGTTGTGCAGAGGGCGAAGGAGCGTCAAGGGATGATCGAGTTCGCTTTCTCGACTGGATAGCAGCCTGATAAGACGATTGCGACCCCTCTGGCGGCATTTGATTAGGTACTGGGCGAAATAGAGGTCAGTGAGTGAGGGAATGGAGAGAATCGCTGATGAGATGGATGAGACAACGTAAGAATCACCGCTGAGCACAGGCCAACTATCCACTTCACTGCGGCGACTATAGCTTCAGTATTCCCCAAAAGGATAGCTGAAACGTCTCTCATACGCCAAGAGGTCCTTCCAAACCTCCATGGCTCTCTGGAAATGGATGGAGGTCCATGGAGGTGGATTTACCTCCATCCGTTTCGAACACTGCGCCCCGTAATTCTCAATGAAGCTGGCAACTTCTTCGACGTCCAAGCCCGCGTCAATGACGCGGAGATTGGTTTGAAAGTTGCCCCAGGGTGAATTGTACCATTTGCTGGTCGCGTTCGTAGCCTGTACTGCGCAGTATTTGGAGGAAAAAAGAAGGCTCATAAGGAAGCCTAGACAAGGTTGAAATGACTTCATTGGCAGCAAGACATCTGGCGATGAACGTCTATAACTTGTGTGCTCTCCAAATAAACAAGGTACAACTTGGGATGATACCGGCCTAAATACTTTCACGCGTACATGGTGTTCTCTACGACCAGAGCTGGGGTGTGTGGAGAAGACTGCATTTTTACACCAGGGTTCTCAGCCTAGCCTGTGGAATCCAGGTTGAGTATGGTACTCAGATCCCAAGTTCTTGAGACTCATGGGGCTATACTTTCATCACAGGAAATATGCGGGGAAGGCGCTAAGAGGAGCGTGCCCAGTATGGAAGCGCAGCGTAGGGGAACGATGTCTAGCCATGTTTGATCTGTGTAAAGCACGAGGATAAGCCACGTGCACTAAGAACTACCCTCCTGCTTTCTCTCGCTCCCGTCCTGGCTGATTATCGACATTCGCGAGCATTATAGATTAATGGTGATGGTCTCGGCAACGGCTATTGTTCGCCGAAGCAGACTAGTTTCACTGTCGGCATTTGGATTTGTACCTTGCAAACAAACCCTTGAATACGATGCCTCGTATTTGTATACGTATACGACAATTCAATCAGGTCGTAACTGGGACCCCATGTGGGCCGTCCAGCCGAACGGCGTACAGGCTTCTCCTCGGCGCCATTTCAAGGCCCGGGGACAATGAGGGCATGCCTGGGCTTCCGTGGCTGGCTTGGGAGTGGCATTGTCTAGCATTCAGATTCCACCTTCTTATTCGCTCCCGTCTTGAATATTGAGGGCGATAGTGTAGCACCATACATGCTAGCAGATACTCTACACACCCACCAACGAAGAAAGGCCTCTCACGGGCAGCTCTTGGGGTGGATTGGGCAGGGATGTATATAATCTTTTGAATCTGAATCATGCCCCCGATTCAGATTAATTGTGAATCGAACCCTGTGGTTATGATTAGATTCGCCGATTCGCACGATTAATTGCTCTGTAGACTTACTATCTACTCTCCTCTCGCTTTTGAAGCATGAGACTCTGTAATCTCTCTCTCTGTTTGTTTAATCATCAACTCAACGTCCTCGGCCCATATGATATTGCCTTCCTGCTTTAAGAATATGCCATGTGATAGCTTGCTCGTCAACCAATTCTTCAAACACTCTAAACGCTCGATCGTACGAGCTGACAGCCTTGCCCTCTCCCAGCTTAGTGTTCTCCGCGCGCCGCTGAACACTCTCTCTGCCTCAGCTGACATTGGTGGGATAGAGAAGACATCGATTGCGAGACGTGATAGGTCGGGATAGGTGTGTTGTTGCCGTTGCTAGAGCCACCATTCGAGTGCGGAGTGGAGGAGCCTGAGGTGGAAGAGATGTTACTTGCGCTGCGGATAAAATATTTGCTGAATACAAACCTTGATAAAACGCTCGAATTCATCACCTTCTTCGGCCTCATCCTGTGAATAGACTCTTCGCTTCCACTGCTGATAAGCTGAGAGCTCTTCTTGAGGTTTTGGCTCTGTAGATAAGGCTGTTTTGTAGTTACCCCAGAGCTTACGAGCCGCGTTGATCGCTGGGTCAATGTAGTTAGATTGATGAGCCCGCTGATACGTTAAATATCGCCCGCGGAGGCTTGGGTGAAGAAGGAGAGAAGCTACATAGACAGGAGCATCATCTGTAAGCTTGTAGTAGTCGTCAAATTTGTACCAGCTTGTCAGAAGACGGTCCATCATCACCCTATTACTCTTATATTTCTGCTCCGCCTCGTCTTAGTGAGTAAGAAGGAAGTCCATGCCACTAAGCACCTGATCTAGCGTAGAAGTATCCCATTCAGTATCCTTAGTGGCCTCGTAGAAGGGGTCAAGGAAGTCGTGTAGCGCTTGTAGCTCCTGCCAGTGACTTGGAAGGAGATATTCAAGTAGTAGAGAGGGCTCTGCGTTTATCCGTGTGTCAATAAAGTTGTTAATCTTGCCATGGAGACTAAGAGCGACGTGGATCATAAGATACCAGCTATTCTAGCGTGTCTTGTTGTCGCGAGGTATCATGCGGCCGGCTTGACGACGGAAGGACTGATAGAGCTGATCTGACGACCTTGTATAGATCACAAGGTTATGGAGCATCCCAATAGCCCCTAACTTACGCCACTCCGCCTCCTCCGACGCCTCTTTATATTTGCCAAAGAGGAGGGCTTGTACAGCGAGGTTGATGATGTGGCCATTGCAGCGTAGGCGGTGTTGTGTAGGTTCAAATTGAGGTATTAATTTTGCGATAGCTCGTAGCATTGAATCGTTGCTATAGTCATTGTCAAGCGTAAACACGCCTATTCGATCCTTAACACCGTATTGCTTAATAACGCTTATAAAGATCTCTGCTTGAGCCTCTCCACGGTGAGTGCCAGGCAGCTCTCTCAGCGAAAGTAGTGCCTTTTGGGCCTTGCAAGTGTCTGAGTCTACGAAGTAAGCAACTATTGCTTGTAAGCTCTTATGATTTTGGCGCACTCCACAGCAGTGATGCATTGAACCGCACTGATCCTGAAGCAGAGCATGCTTCAGGATGATTCATTGAATCAGGGATCGGATTCAGTTTGATTCACTAATTTGAAGCGGTGATGTATGATGTACGGTGTAGCAGTAGTATTATGACTTGTTACCTTCTAATTTAGCCTCTAGTCACGCAAGCTCCTGTTCCGTAGACTCTATAGCCCTCTAAACCGCCTTATCTGTCAGAAAAGTCTTATAAGAAAGCCCACTCGTGATCCAATACTTTAAGCACTCCAGCATCTCTAGCGTCTTGATTAAAAGCCTCGTTCGATCCCATGAGATTGTACGCCGAGAACTACTAAATACACGCTCCACCTCTGCGGACATCGCGGGTATAGAGAATATTGTGATGGCCATTAAACTAAGTTCAGGATACGTCTTCTGCTGCGTTGGCTCAAGCTAGTATTTAAGAGGAGACTGTTCACCAATAGAATAAGGAGTAGCCTGTAGAATTAATTAGCTTAACTATAAAGAACATTCAGCAAACATACTATAATAAAACGCTCAAAGTCATCACCTATTGTACTACCAACACCTATATTTAAATACCTCTCGCGCTTCTATCGCTCGTATGGCGTTTCTAGCGTATCTTGAGTAGAGCGCTGCTCTATAGCTAGCTTAAAGTGATCTTTCCATAGTTTTCTAACCTCCCGAATTGCCCTATTAATGTCGGTTTTCTCCTATAAATCTAAGTTCTAGAGACAAGCTTTACGAAGTAAAGGATACAGAAGAATTGCGGCAGCATAAGCTAGAGACTCTTCTGTCATTTTGTAGTACTCTCCAAACTTGAACTAACTAGTCACAAGGCGGTTCTCTATTGCGAGATCTTTGTGGTCTTTGTATAGAGCAGATTAGGAAGTAAAATAGAGGTGTAGGAAGTCCATTGCTGACAGAGCCTAATTAAGGCTTGAAATATCGAATTGCGTGCCCTGTGTAATCTCCTAGAACGGGAGAAGGAAGTCGTAAAGTTCTATTAGTTCTTGCCAATCATTTGGATCTAAATAATCCTCTTTAATTCCATCCTCTAATCAGTGGTCTTGTACAAAGTTATTCATCTCTTTACGGAGCTTAAGCGCTACGTGTATTATCAACTACCATAAATTCCACCTTGTCTTGTTGTCTCTAGGTATTATACGGCTAGTAAGCCGAACCTAGGCCTAGTAGAGTCTTGTAGAAGAGTGTATCTAGATCATAAGGTTGTGTAACTTTCTAAGTGGGCTAAGCTTTCTCCATTCAGCAGCTGTTTGTAGTCTCTCCCTGCTGCCCTTCTGCTCTTGCTTTGAAAGCTCGCCGATCTGCTAGATAGCTTCTTCTGTAGCTTCTTTGTCTTTTCTAAACAAGAATGATTGTACGACGAGGTTAATAATGTGGCCGTTACAGCGAATTCGACACCGTGTAGGATCAAGGCGTGAGATAGAGCGTGCGACCGCTCGTAGCATTGTATTATTTGCACCGTGGTTGTCAAGAGTAAAGAAGCCAATCTTGTCAATAAGATTATACTTATTAATAACTTGTAGAACGTGTTCAGCTTAAGCTTCACCACTGTGAGTACCAGGCAGTTCTCTGAGAGCTAAAAGCGCCTTTTCAACCTTTTTTAAGGACTTGTCTATGAAGTGAGCTACAACTCCTAGCACGCCAGTCTTTCTTAGAGAACTCTACATATTAATAGAGAAGTGTATCCAGGTAAGTAATTCTTGAAGCCGTGTCTTAATTTGGTCTTTGTGCATAAAGAAGCTTAACTTAAGGAGGTCTGGAACTTTATTGCGGCTTGCTTTAACTACGTTCGCGGCTACGTAGTTAACGGAAGCAATAAGCGCGTAAAACTCTGGCTATTTAACTATGCTAAGCGGTAGTGAGTGCTTACTAATAAGCTGTACCAGGGCCTCTAGAAACGCGGGCTTATTAATTGTGTTGCTAAGGTATTTCTCCTCTGTAAGATCACGACCTTCTTGCTTCGCCTTCTAGCGGTCAAAGAACCCAGGTAAGCCTGATATTGCTCTGTCTATTGCTCTTTTTTTAGCTAGAGGTTGAGCATCGTTAATCCGTATATTATGCGAACAAAGGTGCGTTCGTATATGGTATGAAGCGGCACCCTTCTACTTACAAATCGAGCAATAGAACTATTGATGGCTATGCTTATCCTTAGGCTCCTCTCCCTCCTTTAGTTCATGAGCTGCGGCCTAAATATCTGTTAAAACAACCCCACGAGTACGTTTCTTGGTCTGGCTACTGTTCACCTCGCTATTGGCCTCTGGAGGGTCGTTTTCTACGGCAGCAAGAGCAGTAGAAGGGGCGTCGCTCTCGTCATCGCTAGAAAGGTTATAAACAGGCGCTTTAGCTGCTAGAGGGCTCTAAGAAGGCATGTTATAACGATATTAAGATCGCAGCGTGTAAATGGAACTTTGATAGGCACTTGTAAATAGTAATCTTATTAAAGGCGGGTTAAAAGAACTAAAAAGGACTTAAATAAAGGAGGAGCTAGCGTTATAACTAATACAAAACTGTCTAAAACTATACAACCTATTAGTTGCGGCGTTGTTTCGTCTAAGAGTAATCTTGGCACAGGGATTGGCTGTACCTGTCTGACGTGGAACCTACTAAGCTCAGCGCAGAACCTATCACGGTCTATCTAAGTTATATGTATTGAACCAACTGATTCTGACGCAGGCCCTGATTCATTGAATCTGAAGCGGGACTGCGATTCAGATTCATTGAATCAGCGTTGAAGCGGCCCGGATTCAATGCATCACTGCTCCACAGGTCGACTGTGAAGTGTATAAGCGAGAGAGAAGCTTGCAGCCTCTTTGTAACCGGGTAGGGCCGGGTCAAATGAAGACTCAGGAACTGCGCCGAATTGTCTATCTTGAGCTGGGCTGGGAGGACTATATACAAGACAATCGGACCGACACGAATCAACTAGCTGAAGCCAGTACGTCAGCCCAAGGTCCTTGCCTTAGCTAATTGGCCGGTTACACTCTTCATAATTACCGACTGGTGGAGGCGGAAAGAATCGTCACGTTGTTGGAGTACTGGAGGTCGGCTTTGCATGACAATACCAACGGCCATAGAGTTAATAGAGTAGATGAGGGTGTAGGTCTCTGCCCAGTCAAGGATAAAGAGAGGGGGATCTTCAGGCGCGGTGAGCTAGAGGAAAGCCTCGTTATAGGCTTCCTTGTTGATAGCGGCCTTCAGATGCGTGTCTTACTCTATATTACGACCTTCTTCACGTGCCTTTTGCTTGCTAAAGAGGCCTTCAACAGAGCCTTCAACTGCAGCCTTCTCCTCTGATGGCAGCTATGCGGATACCGTGTGAGAGTAGGTATTCACGAATTCGATTGTGGACAGACAGCTTCAAGTTACACTTCTTGCAATAGAAGATTCTCAGCCTATGAGCATGCCTTGCCAGCTCATCCCGCTATGGATGTCGACTTTCTTCCCATAGGTCGGTACAGACAATTGGCCTAGCCTTGCGCCTTTTGGTGTTGCAAGAGTTGGAATCAATCAATCAATCAACTTTTTTAGCCCTCAATTGGATTGATTGGCCCCAAAACGTCACCCTGATTGGTTTGATTGATTGCTTAGTCAATTAGGGCCTAATTGAATTGCAAATTCATCGATTGATAGTAAATTTCCTAGTCACGTGAGCTGATACTGTAAATTCCTCAATCGTCGGTAGTGCAATCGTAGAGCTGGTATGCTAAATTCAGGCTCTCCAGAGTACTCTCGGGGATAGAGGAGATCTCTGGGGGCCGAGTGAATCCAGCTTTCAGTTAACATCTCACACTCTGGATTGCAAAGAGCACTTGGGGTGGTAGCTTGGCCCGCTGGGGCTCTAGAAGATCGCTAAGCTCAGAGATCGCAGGTTGTTGGCTGTTTTACCCCAGCGGTCTCGACACGACGTACTGCGTCGACCCCGCCGTAAGACGCGTTCGTGGTGTCGGCGAGATGCAACCACTGTATTGCCCCTTCGTTGCTCAGACCTGGATGAGCGGAAGTGGGGGGATCGACGCCGTTGATTTTGTTGACCTGAGCTGTGATGGTTGGCTTGAAGGGAAGCTGATCTAATGAAAATATTGGCGAACTGGCTCCATTCACATGGCTGAAAAGGTGGTGTCCAATGACGTGATGGAACCCATACAGATCGAGAATTCTTTTCAGAACGTTAGGATGAGAGCTTAACGATATCGCGAGACTCGAGAGAGCTGATATTTTTTGCTCGGCTACAGGGTCGCTATTCAGCTTGGTACCAATATCGTATAGAGTTGCTTGAGTGGTCAGAAGCACATCCTCGCGAGCAGATGAACATTACTCGCCCACTGCGCCTGTTGTGCCTGGTGCATCACCCGGTCTGTTGCTTTTGCATGTGTAGTTCTGTGTTCCCATGCCGAGAACTACATATCTCAACTGGCCACTGGGAGCAGCCAACGTGCTCTGTGGTCTCAATCGGGCAAGCGTACTGAGGTTTTGTGCAGGAATGTACGGCGGATTAATTCCATGTACCGGATCGCCTGCGAAGAGGAGGAGCCCAAGGGCCAACGAGGCAAATCGTACGAGCATGGTAAGTAGAGTAATGATTTTGTTTTCGAAAGAGTGCCGTTTTTGGTAGAAATATATTTTTTTGAGGTATCGTGAGTGTGCCATGAAAAGGCGGCGCGCCCCAAGGGCGTGCTTGTTCCTGCTTACCTCTTCATCCGGCACGATGCATGATGCATTCTCTAGATAGAGTTACATCCAGGGCCATACGGTGGGTGATACTATTGAGCAGAATTCTACTCGGGTCATGACTGTGGTGTTCAGTCAGCGCAATGTCGAGTGACATTTAGTAGCTGCCATCGTTCGATTACGACGGGCATTGAGAATTGTAGGACAACTCGAGGGCAGACATAGCCGATGAGTCTAGAGCTCCACTTCCAAACATGGAGCTGATAGCTTTTGATTAGGAGCGCTCATATGGTACAGTCGCTTGCACTTGCAGCTTTCGCTTTCTGCACGGCGGCTGACTTTCATCCCAAGCGCAGCTTGATCTCAGTTAGGTAATGACCGTCTTTCCTAAGAAGCTTTAGCTTCGTCAGCAGTCCACAATCTTATCCATTCACAACATGATTCATAGCGGTGCGACGCCTACCTTAGTAGAGCTAGAGTTAGGCGAGTTTGGGGTAAACGTGGGTTGAATAGCGTCCAAAAGCGGAAACTGTAAGTGTAAGCGACTGTACCTCCTCTCCACGATGGAGCTGTGTGGACTGAACTTTCTCCAGTTGAGAATTGTGTTGTGAGCACAAAATCTTTCGGAAGCGTTATTTTGTAATATGCTGATGGTTGGTTATGCGATTCCAACACTCTAGAGTTTGTTTAGAATGTAAGCATGATGATCCTAGATGCTGCTAGCTCGCCGCCATTTGACAAATTGAAAGAACACCTTTTCTGTTAATATGTCCAGTCAGCGTTTCGGAATGCATTAGAAGTAGTTAAAGCTAGAAATTAACGTAAAGTTTAGAATTTACTTGTCAGATTGATGGCATATCATGATAAATGATAAACAATGAGACGGGTTGATTGATTGTTTTTTTCTTTTATAGCGTTCTCGCCTTTTATGATTCCGGGGCTTCCGCTAAATCGGTCCTACTACATGCTGTCTGTCTGCTGGAGTAGCACACTTCTGACATTACTAGTAAAATGCCCGCGAGTCGGCCACCCCATCAACTTTCTCGACGCGTGCTCTCCAAACTCTAATGGCTCCACGACGTATTACTCAATTAATTTGCAATGAATCAGATATTACTTTGGCAGCCTTTGCGCTTGATCAGAAGCAATTGCAAAGCTCCCGGACTGCTGCTTCTACGTATCACGCCCCAAATCAAAGCTGAACGACCGACGCTCCGGAACACGCGCCCGACGCGATTGCACCCCGAATTCGAAGAAGCCTACTAAGCCAGAGGAGGACGCTATTGTTAGATATATATTGGATTTGGATTCACGTGGATTTCCACCTAACCTGGCTGCTGTACGTGATATGGCCGATACTTTACTGGGTCTGCGTGGGGCTGGACGAGTTGGACGAGATTGGCCAGAGAACTTTGTGAAGCGTACAGACAGTCTCAAGACACGTTTCAATCGACCATGCGACCGGCAAAGAGCCTTATGTGAGGATCCAGAGGTGATTAAGACCTGGTTTACGCGGGTAGAGGAGACAAAGGCTAAGTACGGCATCCTAGATGAGGACGTGTACAATTTTGACGAAGCTGGCTTTATGATGGGCGAGATCACGACTCAACTTATTGTGACTAGGTCAGATAGGAGGGGTAGAGCAAAGACAATCAACCAGGCAACCGTGAATGGGTTACGTTAATCCCGGGAATCAACGTAGCTGGATGGGAAATCCCGCCGTTCCTAATCTACGCAGCCAAGTATCACTTGTCTGCCTGGTACGAGGAAGATGATCTCCCACTTAACTGGGCAGTTGGTGTTAATGATAATGGCTGAACAAACAATAACTTAGGGGTTCAGTGGCTAGAGCAATTCAACTGGCGCACAAAGACGCGTGGTTAGCGCACGTAGGCTGTTTATCTTTGATAGCCATAAGAGCCACCACTCAGCCCAATTTGAAGAGATGTGTAAAAAGAACAACATTTACAGCCAACAAGCGTAAACAGTGTAAGAAGAAGCGGATCAAGAAGGGAGGGATCGTTACGAGAGAAGAGGTAGAGAATCTAATAGCCCAGCGTGAGGCTGATCAGCAGATTGCTCGTGAGGCGCGTCGAGGTAGATATCAATTAGGAGGTAGTCGCGCAACTCCAGGGCGCTGCAGCAAGTGTAGACAGTCTGAGCACAACGCACGTACATGTAAAAATAATACTCTAGGTATAGCTTGATCTCTAACTATAATTTAAATTAATACCCTACTATGTTGTTGTGTTGCACGCTGATCTTGGTGCAAGGTGTTAGTAGGATGGCCGACTCGCTACGTGTTTACATTACCACAACGAAAAAAACAAGACATGAGCATTTAGTATCTATCATGCTAAAAGGCAGTGTCAATAGTACTCATTTGTACATTTTGTGTTCGTTGTAGTAGCTAATTCTAACCAGGAATTTAAGTATGGAGACGCAGCGTTCACGGCGCGCGGTAGCACGAAGTTAAATGAGAGGTCGATAAGTGCCAATTCGTCTTATTACTTGCTTTCAACGATCACTGCCTCACCAGCTAAAAGTTTAACAAAACCATTCGACACTAATTCGATCGCCTCCGCTCCTGTAAGTTTTCCGGCTTCGTCAACGCTCTGTTGCGCCCAAGTTACACCCGTTGTCGCAGTCACATTAGGTGCCGTCAGTCTCATAACCCTAAGCTCTTCTCCAAGCACCGAGGAGACATTAATGACTTTCTCTGTCCTCGGCTGCGCCGTATCGGTACCCAGTCCAGTGTTGATCATAGCCAGCTTTCGAAGCGCGCCGCCCTCATCAAATACCGCGAAATGCACAAGAGAAGTCGTATCGAATTGCTCGACCCTAGTCACACGAGGGCTTTTCACACCCTTGATCAGATCACCAACGAATAGCATACTATAATATGACGGTCTCGTTTGCTTTGTCGTTGTCATCGTTCCATTCCTCGCTACTGAATCAGTTGGCTCCCACATGTTGTACACGAAACCACCCTTCCCATTGTGAAAGAAGATCCTATCGACTCCCAGCGTTGCGGCCGTCAATGTGTAATCAAGGGCCCAAAGTGCGGCGCCAAACGTGTCTGACACGCCTGGTTTGCCGTGACACCCCACGCTTCCTGTCTCGCCAATATGATATTCGTAGCCGTTTGCCTTTGCCGCTGCAATTTCGCCCCCCCAGCTCATTACCCAGGCTACGGTCTGAAGGTGGTTGAGGTAGGTGGCCAATGTTGTCTTGGCAGCTGCGGCAGGAGTACAAATGTTGTTCGGGTAGCCATGTGTTGCGAGGGTTATGACAGCATTGGTTGCCTGGGGTACATTCATGGCGGAGAGTTGGACGTGATTGAAGTCCGGGAAGCCGTAGGGAGGCCCTATGAAGGACCCAAATTGGAACCTAACCCCAGACAGGTTCTGATGCTTCACAAATTGCCTTTTTAACGTAAGGGTGGTGAGACGAGGGTACCATTCTAGAATTTCTTTGGCGTAGTCCAGTACTGTCCATGTTTTAGGTCTATAAGGTACATAGGCTCCGTAGAGGTTAGCTTCATTACCGAGCTCGTATGAGTAGATGCGAGATTGATCGAAGTACGTGAGTGCTCCGGTGAGAGACTCTTCCGCAATACTGACATTATCTGCTCTAATCAGTCGCGAATTTTGAACACGGTAAAGGGTGAGACCTACCTGACCCAAAGCTCAAGCCGAAAATATATTCCTGCGCATCCACCGAGTTTTCTGCCATAACTCTAAACAAATCTGGATTATAAGTGACTTTCGTCGCTTCAGATGCCAGCGGCCCCTCCCCTTCAAACACAGTCACCATGGTGCCATTCCTGCAACCTTTGCAAAACTCGGACTTGTCCTGTGTGTTGCCTCCCAAGCGGAGAATAGGGGCTTTGCCAGTTCTTGCGACAATGTTTTCGATATGTTGACGGGAGAAGGTATTTGGTTTTCCTACGTCTCCGAGAAAATCAATAGTGTTGCCGAATTCCAGAGAGAGGCTGAGCAGGTCGGGTTTCATAGGGTATGCTTTTGCTGCAAGGGATTGCTGGTCGAAGTCCAGCTTCGAATGGACGAGGTCTAATATGACTTCTGCATTGGATCGTGACAAAGAGGCAATGGAGATAGAAGTGCCGGCTATAATGGCGAAAGTAAGGTATTGCAGTTGCATTTTTAGAGTTATAATAGAATGAGATTCAATCAATTGATCGAGTAGAGTATAATTAATTCAGCGAGGAGGAAATCACAACGAATCGAAAAAAGTGCTTTTCCGTGAAGGCTATCTCTACAGCATGCGACTAGGCATATTATACTATGATGCTTTCGCCATGCAAAGCCCGACGAACGACGATGCGCTACGGGTGACATTTCGACCATGGCTAAGTGTTCACTGCATCCTAGTAGAGGAACAATATTCCATGAATGGTCAACACGAGACGCACCTAGAATCGGCTAATTGAGTACTGGAGCTATCTTCCTCAGATTTCCCCGCATCTCTACGCTTGGCTCGTATATAGCGACTACGACCCGACTACATTGTCGTATACGTATACAAATACGAGGCATCGTATTCCCAGGTTTGTTCGCAAGGTACAACCAAACGCTAACAGTGAAACTAGTCTTCTTCATCGAACAATAGCTGCTGCTTAGACCTCTGCCTTTGATCTATAATGCTCGCGACTAATTAAGCTCACCATATGCCCTTGTCTCAAGCCCACTCAAGCTGATTCCTCTACTAAGCAGTAGCAGAGATCTGATCTTATCTTGTTGAGGGGGAATAAAATGACACAAGACGGGTATAAGATAAGGCAGAGTACTATGGCCCTAAAAATTAATGCCTAAGCTTCAGGAAGTAGGTTGAGTATTACTAGTAGAACGCCGTTGTTGTAAGCGCATACAAAGGTAGAAAGGCTCGATATATTTTAGATACAGCCGCTTGCATTTGCAGTTTCCGCTTTTCGCATGCCGCACAACTTTCATCCCACGCTTGCTCCTGCCTCGCTTAGCGCAAGCTTTGCCTAAGAAATCCTAGCCACGGACAAGCCAGCCCTAGCCCGCCCAGCTTGCAGAAACGCTATACAGCAATAATGTTAGCTGCCCTATCGAGCTATATATATAGGTTGTTCTTACAGTAACAGTTATATTTCTATCATTCACTGTAATAGGTTAAGACCTAGAAGGACTAGATAGGTCTACGTAGGTTATATGTATACAAGAACAGTATGTATTCGTGCGAAGGAAACCGCAGATATCGTAGATCAAAATCCGTATTACTTCAGTAAATGTCAAAATTTGGCCAATACAAATGCTGGTGCACTACTGACCTCGCCCACGAGGACTTATTCGTTCGAAGCGCAGGACGATACAAAGTGTATATTTCACGAGTGAGTGAGGTTATTGTTGACGTATCAACTATCTCCTAGTTGGCAGGTCATGTCATCAAGAGCTTGCTTGAGACATTGGGTCCAAGCGACAGCACTGACCACACACAGGACGTCTACGTCCGCACAGCAGAAGCCACCCCTCGAACCCTGCGCCTCGGTGCATACGAAGCCAGAGGGCAGACCGAGGGACGGATACACTGTGGTACCAGACAAGGATAGTCTCCTCGCGCCGTAATGAGGCCGACGTACAAACGCTTACTAATTTTATTCCGAATTTTCGCGCACAGGCTACCCGTGGCTCACCTCGTAACGCCCGGCCCCTCGTAACGCCCGCTCCGAACATCAAACCCATCAACAAACTTGAGGCTATTGAGCCTCATACTATAGCTATTATCGCGATTTTTTCTGGTGGATCGATTTATAAGGCTAATAGCTATCTAGAGCTACTGGTACTTGATAGGAACTTTGATTTCGCGGCCGCCACGTGACAAAACAGGCGGTAGGCCTGATTCTGCACCTGCGGCCTTCTCACCACTGCGAGGCCTCACAACCTGCCTTTTTCTAGTAACAGCCTTTGCAGCAGTTTTAAGGCTGCTCTTTTTTCCTTTTTGGGACAATTTGAGAGCTTGTTTGAGTCGTTTTGCAGCCTTGCGAGCAGCCCGCCTGGCGGCCTGATCAGCAGCTCGATCTGCCTTTCCCCTCTGCCTTAGTAACCTAGCCTCAGCCCTAGCTACTCGCCTTGCTTGAACCATCTCAGCCTTGGCCTGCTTTTGCTCCTTACGATGCTTAGCTGCTTCAAGCTTTTGACGTTGCTGCTCCTCCTCCTCGCGAGCTCTAGCCTCCTGTCGGTCACGTGCCTCCTTTGCTTTCTTGGGTGACCAGAATACAGCACCACCATGATAGTCCTCATCTGGCTGCAATGGGAGGTCCTTGCTCTGCTTCCTGCGCTTCCTCTCATGGATAAGAGCGCCTCTTATAGCTGCTACTTCATGCTCAAGGATAGCCTTTTTAGTGCAGATGTGAAAGATCCTGCTGAGCTTTCTAGCCCCTTTATCCTCGCGATGCGTGACAACGTGGCGTACTAGCGCCTCCAGCTCCCTCCAATTCTCAGCACTCAGCTCTGAGGACTCACTATCGCTTATATCCCCCTGCATAGCTAGCCTGGTGTTGAACTTTTTGAGGATAACCTCAGGATTGAAGGGCGATAAGCCAGTTGCCTCAAAGGCCTTGAGGATGGTCTCCTTTTTGAATGAAGCTGCCCAGGCTGCTTTGAAGAAAGGATAGAAGTCTCTTTTACTGATAGAGACTAGCCCCTGGCTTCTCTCCATGAACTGTGAGATCTCCTCTGAGTACGCGAGTGAGAGAGGCTTGAACATGCTCACGTTAAGTGGCTGTAAGCTATGGGTTGAGTGAGGAGGATAGATAGCTAGGAGGATCTTGTTTTGGTCGCAATAGTCAATAAAATCCATAGAAACATGAGATCCATGGCCATCAAGGATGAGTAATCGATAGGAGGATCGAGCTTTTGCCTTGGTGTTGCGATCAAACACTTGTTTCAGCCATGCTAGGCCTATATCGTTGTTTGTCCATCCTGAGGGGGATGAGGTAAAGCGAGCTTGATCATCCTCAGGATCAAACTCTTGCAGCCAGCTGTCCTGGATTGAGCATGAGGCTGACTGAAATATCAGGGCAGGCTCTAGAGATGATCCATCCGCGCAGATGCAGGCTATCAAGGTAATCCACTCTCTGTTACCACCCTGGATGAAAGATCTATAGTTCCCCCGCTCATATAAGGTCCTGCTGAATATCCTCTTCAACCTGCCTATTACTCCTAATAGGAACCCCTTTTCATCCATATTATATGTATGTTGAGCTTCTATCTTATATTGCTTGATCTTATCATCTAAAAGCTTAAAATAGAGGCTATACTTATTGAAGGAATCAGCCTTGTGGCGGCTGTTATCCATACCAACTGCATATTAAGAGATGAGATGGATGCTGTGCCGCTTGACAAAGCGATCAACCCAGTTCTTTCCTATGTCTTTTTTAGCTATTTGAGAAGCAAAGTTTCGAATCATAGCCCTGCTAGGTGGCAGGCCTCGCTTAGTGAGCTGGATGATGTACTGGATGAGCTCCTTTTCTTGGTGTGGATGGAGATTTTGTTGATTTTGAGCTTTGACTTCTCGCGAGGTTGAAATGAGCTGGTGCCGCCTTGCGATCGTTCTACGGTCAACGCCATAGGCATTCGCCAATTTTGTGTAATTAATATCTTCTCCAGACTCCAAGGAGTTGATAGCTGTAAGCGCATCTATAACTGGGTCCATATTGGTTGAGATACGTGGTGTTGAAAAAACCGTGCTATTGTTGAGGAGCGGGCGTTACGAGGGGCCGGGCGTTACGAGGTGAGCCTCGGTAACGTGTTCCACCACCACGCGCACGTCCCTACGGCTCGCACGCAAAAGCCAATGTAACCACCAAACTAAATGAGGCTCTACAGCCACGTATAAAATATATTACAGCGAGATTTTTTAGTAGTAAGCTTATAGTACTATATACAATAGTTTCGCAGTACTAGATTATATAAGCAGCCTCTGTGGTGGCTTAATTGGTCGCCCTCGACAAGAAGTAGCCACCACAGCGTCTTGCACAACAACAGGCTCCTCCTCAACCACCACTGCCTCTTTAGCTCTACCTAGCTTAAAGATTTGCTTCTTGCCTTTTTTAGATGTCTTTATATCTTACTAGAGTTGTTTCTAAATCTCCCTAGCAACTTTTACCTCCTCTCGCTGAGCTGCCTTTAAGGCCTTCTCGCTATCTCGCTTCTCTTTAGCTGCAATCTTCATCCTTTGCCTCTGTTCAAGCAGTTCAGCCTTAGCAAGCTTCTGTTACTCTCGAAGCCTCATAGCCTCACTTTTTTAGTGTTGCAGCTGCTGCACTGCGGCGTCCTTTTGCCTCTAGCGCTCGCGAGCAGCCTCAACTTTTAAGGGTGACCAGAACATTGCACCACCATCATAATCCTAGGGAAACTCGAGGGGCAAGGCCTTACCACGCTTCCTACGCTTCTGTTTATTACTAAGAGCTTCTTTAAGCTGCAAATTCTCGTGTTGAAGTAGAGTATTTTAGACTGAGATGGCGTGGAGAGATCAGCTAAGCTTCTTTAACTTATCATTATAGATATCATCCACAGCTTGCCTTAGCAGCCTCTCTATCTTTCTCCAGTCGCTTGCACTAAGTATAGAGGAGGAGCTCTCACTTGATGAGGGCCTAGGATCGCTGCTTGGTGCTACTTTGAATCGTGCGAGGATAGCGTCAGGGTTAAAAGGCGAGAGCCCTGTAGCTTCAAAAGCTTTAAGGATAGCTTGCTCAGTGAAAGATAAGCTCCAGGCTCGATAGAAGAGTCGAAAGAAATCTCGCTTAGTAATTGAGCTGATGCCCTGGGCCTGCTCCATGAAGCTAGATAGCTCATGACAGTACGCAGCTGCGAGAGGCGCAAACATGCAGACGTCAAGCGGCTAAAGCGTGTGGGTTGAGTGAGGAGGATAGATAGCAAGGAGAATCTTGTTCTTGTCGCAGTAGTCTATAAAATCCATGGATACATAAGATCCATAGCCGTCAAGGATGAGCAGCCTCCAAGATTGCCTAGCCTTCACGCTTGTCTCGCGATCAAACACCTGTTTGAGCCATGCTAGGCCTAGCTAGTTGCTCGTCCATCCATTTGGTGAGGAGGTAAAGAAGGCTTTATGATGCTGAGGCTCAAAGTCTTGTAACCACGTATCTTAGATCTGACCTGATTGAGCTTGGTAGATGAGAGCAGGCGTGAGGGCAGTACCATCAGCACAGATGCAAGCTATAGTAGTTACCTACTCACGATTACCATCCTGGAGTATGTGCTTCAATTTTCCTGCCTCGTATGTTGTCCTTAAGAAGACGCGCTTGACCTTAGATAGCACGCCAATAAGGAAGCCTTTCTCATCCATATTATACATTTAACGCGCATCAATCTTATATTCTTCAATTTTTCGCTTAAGGAGCTCAAAGTAGAGTGCGTACTTAAAGGCTGAGTCAGCTTTAAAGCGGTTGCGATCGAGGCCAGATGCCCAATGTAAGAGGAGCTCAATGTTGTGGCGCTCAACAAAGCGATCAGCCCAATTTTTGCCAACAGGTCTCTGAGCTATCTGGGCTGCGAAATTTTGTATCATAGGCTTAGAAGGAGGTAGCCCTCGTGCGCAAAGCTTATAGATATACTATACAAGCTCTCTTTCTTGCGTGGTGTTCAGTAATCTGCCATTCTTGATATACTGCTCACGCGGTTGCTGTACACCTCTGTGCCTCTTCGACAGCGTTAACCGATCGCAACCAAATTCTTTTGCATAATCTAAATAACGAAAAGATCCGCCTATCTTTAAGGAATTCAGGGCATCAACTGCAGCCTGAATATTCGCTATTTTGATAGAGTTATCGCGTGTTGAAGATTGGATGGAAAATCGCGTTCGCGTGCGAGCCGTAGGGACGTGCGCGTGGTGGTGGAACACGTTATATGGCAAGATTACTAATGCAGTTCTTCCTCAGGTTCCCTGAGATGATGCCTTGGCCTGCGACATGAGATTTGTCCCCAACGCTTATGCTAGTGGAAATCAATCACTTAGCTTGGCTTAGCGCGTAATCTATGAACGCGACACTACCGCGACACCATCGCGTCTCCACCGCAGGTAACCAGTTAGAGAAGAACGTAGGTGTTAAATGTGTTTTCTTGTCTTGAGCATCTCAGTATGGAAGATATTATCCCCCCTCCAGACCAGCTCTACAGCTCCTATGAAGAAGCGTATGATGCGCTCAAGACGCATGGCATGCAGCACGGCTACGGCTTTGTCCTTAAGCGGAGTTGGCCTCACAATTCAGATGTCAAGACACGTTATTACTACCACTGCGATTGCTTTAGGAACAACTACCAGTCAAGTGCAAAGGTTCTGAGTACAAGCACGCGCTCAACAGGATGCCCTTTCAAGCTCGTTATCTTCAAGGTGAAGCTCACCAGCCAGTGGAAGCTAGAGGTACAGGACAAGCACCACAATCACCCCCGGTCAATCAATTCTAGCGCGCACAATGTCTATCGCAGGCGTACATCGGCACAGAAGGAAGTAATTGAGTCAATGACGCACGCTGGGGCGCGGCCGATGCAGATACTAGCGGCGATCCAAAGGGAAGACCAAGACACACTGGTCTCTGCCACTGATATCCGAGGCGAGAGGAAGGCAATTCGGGAGAAACACTTGAACGGCAGGAGTCCAATGGAGACATTATTAGACGACTTATCTATGGTAGACTGGGTCTTCGCAGTGAAGAAGGATGATAATAACCGCGTACAAAATCTCTTCTTCGCCCACCAGAAGCAGGTCGAGTTGCTGGTGGCAAACCCCGACGTACTGTTGATGGACTGCACATACCGCACCAACAAGTACAGACTTCCACTGTTGCACATACTTGGCTGCACCAACCTACAGACCTTCTTCTCTGCGGGCTTCTGCTTCCTTAGCAATGAGACACAAGCAGACTACTATTGGGCAATCGCGAACTTCCTGCTTAAGACAGGGATACAACGACCACAGGTATTCATCAGCGATTAGGAAGAGGCGTTGAAGATGGCAGCTCGCTCGCTACTTCCAGGAGTCCCTCAGCTTCTATGCGTGTGGCATATTAACAAGAACGTCTAGACTAAGGCTCAGCAGACCTGGCGAGACGCTAATGGCGCAACGAAAGAGGAGAAGCAGAGGGTCGTTGAATACAGGGCTGCGTTCATGAAGCGTTGGACTTAGGTATGCCCCATGCCAATCGCCCAAGAGACTTTGAGGGAAGCCGTCCTCTAAAAAAGTTGCTTGCAGAACTAACTAGGGCAGCTCGTCTACGCAAAGAGACCGCTGGAGTTCCAGCTGAAGTGGAACGATCTGCTTAAAGACTACAGCTACTAGCAGGAACTCTGCAGGTACCTGCAAGACAATTAATACCTTACACGCACCGAGTGGGCAGCTGCTTGGACTTCCCACTACTGACACTATAACACCATCACAAGTTCGCCTGTTGAAGGAATGCACAAGGTCCTGAAGGACTACCTCATGACTTTGAGAGGCGACTTGCTGCGCGTTGTAGAGAGGATTGAGCAAATGGTTAGGAGTCAATACAATAAGTACAGAAAGGAACTTGCTTCCTCTAAACATAGCGTCAAGTTCGGGCATAAGCTAGAGGCAATGCTATTCCTGCCTCCTGGCATCCATAACGTCCTGACGCTACTAGTGATCGAGCGCATTAGGCAACAGGATCTGCTGCGCCAGAAGGAGTAGAGAGAGCGTCGCGGCGGATATCCTTGTTCGGGCCTGTTTGAGAAAATAAATGGCCTTCCGTGTCGCCATACGCTGCAAGACGTGAGGAGATCTGGTTCAACGTTACGACTGAACCACCTCTACGATGACTACTGGCGGTATGAACGTGAGCAAGGGCCGTCAATCTGCCTGTCTCTAAGGCCGCATTAGTCTGTTCTAGAGCCTCTCACCGCTCAAATAAGAGGTGCGCTGAGGAGGAACGAGGCATCAACTTGACGAGATCCATCAGCTTTCGAACGACGCGTGCCGCCTTCTGTTCCTCACTTCCCACCTTACCTCCAACCTTAGGGTTAAACACTCGCTGAAGCCCTGCGACAAGTAAACACCTCTGTTACTGTGTCGATTCCTACATCTGTGCCAAGTGTGAATCCTATGACTACCTGTGTATCTGTATCGATCCCTGCACCTGCTCCTATACCTCCTCCCTCCTCCCTCCGTTTGTCTCCGCCTGTAGCTGTTGCTGTGTCTGTCACTATGGGTCCACCTCCTGCTTGGCAACCACCGTCGTTGGAAGAGTTCCTAGCCGACATCGAACGTCGACGGTGTCAGCCCGTTCTATATGAGTGTAATGACATGATCTTAGCGATTAACTTCCTGGCAGAGACGGGGCAGGAAGATGATCCTGCAGAGTTGGTTGAAGCACGGAATATGGCGCTCGCTACATAAGGGCTGTTTGCTTCCTGTACCCCCATAATGGCATGGAACTATCACTTTGGAGACATGGAAGCTTTCTACGCAGAGAGATTCGCGCAAGTGGATGCGCAAAATTCTCTGCTCGAGCTTCAGGATGTACCAAGACAGCGTCCTAAGCGTGCTGCAGCAGCGACGGCTTCTGAAGCTTGGAAAGATCTCAGCCCGCGCAAGAGAAAACAACGTCAATAGAGGATAGATTTAATGAGACAAAATTGATAGTTTGAGTTACTGAAGACGTCGAAGTGTCGCTACATGGCGTTTTGTAATTTATTTTTCTGCGCTAGTAGAGTTATGGCTAGCATTGGGGACAAATCTCATTTTGGGGACAAATCTCAAAACCTTGGGGACAAATCTCATTAGCCCCCTCACTGTTCCCATTGCGCCGTCGAGAAGCGCCACAGGGTGTATCACTCGAAAAGGCAAAGGTTCTGGCATACCTCCCCAGATATCACCTGTCTCCTCAAGTAAATATCCTGTTGGCCTGCGGCTGAGCCGCAGATTTGGTAAGGATAATCCATCTTAGCGTTGAACTGTACCAAGAAGGGCTTGTAGCCTAGAGGATTTCGGGCAATACTAGCCTTTGCTTTACAGCCGAGTTGCACTGGTCTCCGATTCCAGATCAAGATTGGTGTAATTGCAGCATTGTAAGTCTCCCGACTATATATTTGACCAGATCGTACTCAGCTCGGCATCAGTTGACAACCTACTTGCAACCCTTGTTTTAACACCGATCATCTATCTTTGCAAGTTCGATAATGGCCCGTAAGGACTTGACTGAGCTTCCAGCGGACGCTTGTCCATGGTATAAACGCCGCTACCTACTCAAGCTAAATTTCATCGTGTTCTCGTTCGTTATGTTTTGTAAGTTCGATGTAGGCGCGCGGGCAGTGTCTGATGTTTGCTAACTCGCTTTTCCATCATCAGCGTCTACGGTTGGCTACGATAGTTCTGTAATGGGCAGCCTTCTTGCCTTGAACACGTGGAACTCTTTCATGGGTTCTCCAACCGGCGCTTACCTAGGCTGGATCAACGCGTGTTACTTCTTAGCCAACGGAATCGCATTTGCTGTCGGCGCTTGGATGTCTGGGAAATATGGTCGCAAAGTCCCCATTTATTTTGGGTACATCTTCATCCTTGTCGGCGTTGTCACGCAAGCTACCGCCCAACATGAGAAGACGTTCACCTACGCCCGGCTCCTTCTTGGGGTCGCTTCTGCTGGGTTTAGTGTAGCTGCTCCGGTTATTATCAACGAGATTGCTCTCCCGAAACATCGATCGATCGCCAGTGCGTTATACATGTGTGGGTATTACGTTGGAGGCACACTCAGCAGTTGGGTGACATTTGGTACACGGGTGATGGACAGCGACTGGTCCTGGCGTATTCCGGTCGCTCTACAGATAGTTTGCCCTCTCATCGCCTTAGCAGGTTTTCTCATGTGTCCCGAAAGTCCTCGATGGCTCATCAGTGTAGGACGTAATGAAGAGGCGCTCCAAATCCTCGCAGACTTCCATGCTGGAGGAGAACGCGAGGATCCATTGGTAACTTACCAGATGGTTGAGATTGAGGCAACTATCGCAGCAGAGAAAGAAGTGTTCTCTAACGCTTCTTATCTTGACATGTTCAAGACGCCTGGAAATCGCCATCGTCTATTCATCTCTGTCACCCTAGGAATCTTTTGTCAGTGGGCTGGCAACGGCGTAGTGTCATATTATCTGCCACTTATGCTTACCACGGTCGGATCAAGACTGTTACCGAGCAAACACTTATCTCGGCTTGTCTCAACATCTGGAACCTTCTCTGGGCTGTTGCAGCAGCATGCAGCGTTGACCGGCTAGGTCGTCGGTTTTTATTCCTGACTTCGGCAGTCGTAATGCTCATCAGTTTCATCATAATCACTGGTCTCAGCGGTTCTTTCGCCACACATCCAACGCCTAGCATCGGGATCGCCGTGATTCCATTCCTCTTCATCTTCTTTGCCGGCTACGACATTGCTTTGTAAGTTCCGAAGACGATCATGCTTGCAGGGGAGGAGAGATACTAACGAGTTTTCTCGCTAGGACCCCATTCTTGGCTGCATACCCTTGCGAGATTTGGCAGTTCAGCTTGCGATCTCGGGGTCTGACTGTTACCTGGATATCCACTTTCGCTGCCCTCTTCTTCAATGTCTTTGTCAACGCCATCGCACTTGAAGCTATTGCGTGGAAGTACTATTTCGTGTTTATCGCTACATTGGTCGCTCTTCTGGTCACTGTTTACTTCGGCTATCCCGAAACTAGTGGCCATACCTTGGAGCAGATAGCAGTCATTTTTGACGGTCCAAGAGCGGCGCCTCCAGCACCTGAACTGGTTTTGGATAAGGTCGAGGCTATTCACACTGAGTCCATAGGCAATCGCGATAACAAATGCGCCAGATTGGAGGTTAAAGGAGAGCAAGCAGCTTAGGGTATGAAGATCTTGGCTCGAAAGTCAGGATAGAAGTCATAGGATTTTTCCTCAGAAGACATCATTGTAAACGTTAGAAGTGTTATTAGATTTTCATTTCTGAAAATTAACGCCTTGCGCAAGATTTATCATTCTACGAACCATTTCTTTATGGATACAGGATAGCTTGTACGGCCAAAGGCCAATTTAAAAAGCCAGAAGTTTCCACCTCAAGGACACCATTAATTAAATCATGCGCACAAGGTTTATGATGAGAATCATTGGCTAGCATACAAACCCCAATCCATGTCATTTCTCTTCACCCTCATCGGCATAGATGGGCAAATTGAACTGTATATTGTTCTCAGTGTATTCAACAACCAAGTAAAGCAAAGGCTTATTCAAGCAAGCACGAGTAAAGGTTTCCACATTACTTGAAGCAACTTGAAGTTGCTTGACCGAATTGCCGTATTAAGCATCTCGAAGATGCGTCAACGTGAACCACCATCGAAGCGTCTATACTACCGAAGCGTCCACCCCACCAAAGTTTCGCGCCTTTGCGTGCAAATAACTCAACACTATAACAAGCTACTACATTACATAGGACATTAAACTAATCCTCAGTAACTACTGTATCTTTCTTACACGTGCGCGAGTTGTGTCCCCTCTCCCAATAGCTTTTGCAGTGCCTTTTGCACCCTCTGCCCCACCTGATCGGGCCCTATCTTCGCGCGTCTCTCACTCAAGTTGTGCCTCAACGTCCATTTGAGCAAGCAATTCTTCTGCCCCCGCCTTTGATAGGTTCCCTCTCTTCTGAATCCGCCTCCTGTTGCGCTGGTTGCGTTCTGATGCAGCCTTATTTGCCCTCTGAAGGTCTGCAACTTGAGCTGCTAGCAACGCCTGTGAATGCAGTATCATCTCAGCGTCTTTTCTAAACTGATAAAGCATCCCAATAATATAAGCGGGCGAGGAACTTTTGTGCATTCGAATCCGATCGCAAATAAGCGTTGATTGAGCCTCTATCTCATGGGCGTTGCTTGGTGTTTTAGGGTTCCATTCAGTAGCCCCTAGTGCAGGAGGTGTTGGAGTGCGAGGCTTCACTTCAAGCTTTGATAACACAACCTCTGGGGTTTGGGGGACTAAACCAGTTACTCGGAAGCTTGATAGTGTATTCTCCTTTGACAATGAGCTGTCAAAGACCTCTTTAAAGGTGGCTAGAAACGCCTTTTTGTCGATATGCTCAATGTGACTGTTTGCCAAGCCTCTGATCTCTCGCCCATATGCCCGATTTAACGGCGAACCCCTCCCTTTCAAGCGGCTGTAGGATGTGCGGCGAGTGTGGAGGCATGCAGAGGGTAATAGTCTTACTCTCCTCACGGAGATCCTAGAAGGCAAGCGATTTGTGGCTTTCGTGGCCATCAATGAGCAGCCGATAACTACCCACTGTACGGGCCTCTGTGTGCTTGATAGAGTGCTTCAGCCAGGCTAAACTAAGCTCATTTGTTATCCAGCCGTTGTCGCTGACCCCAATACGCCAGTCACCAAGTATATCGTGGTACCAGCAACTGGTCGTGGTTCTTTGCCTTAAAGATAAAGAACGGCGGGATTGCCCAGCCTCTTGCGTTGACTCCCGCGATCAACTTGACCCACTCACGATACCAGGTTGGACGCCCAAAGGCCGATTGCGTCTCTCTGAAGCAGTAACCACTTTTACGCTTCCTCCAACACCCATTGTAAAACCAGTCTGGTCAAAGTTGTAGGTATCTTCGTCTAGAATCCCGTACTTCGCTTTAACATTCCGTACAAGGTTAAACCAAGGGCTAATCACCTTCGGATCGCTGCACAGGATCCTCTGACGATCGCGCTGTCGAGTCAATCGAGATTTGAGTTCAGACTTGCGACGGACGAATTTCGTGGCCCAATTTTCGCCAACCTGGCCACTACCGCGTACAGCAAGCAACTGGCTGGCCATATCACGCAGATAGCCGAGCTTAGGCGCAAATCCTCGCGCGTCTAGCTTCCTTATATATTGAATAATCGCCTCGTATTCGTGATTTGTAAGCCTTGATAATTTGGCTTAAGAATCGCGTCGCGACGTCTTCCCAGCGCGTCGGTCTTGGAGGGTGCTTCGACGAACGTTATAGATGGCTGCAGCGCGTCGCTCGCTTACAGCTGCGTCTTTTTTGATTGCTTGTATAGCTAAGACAATTCTATCTTCCCGAGGGAGTAATTCTATGTTAGGTTGTTGAAACATCAGGGTTGAAAGTAAAGAGGCGCGAAACTTTGGTGGTGAGGTAACGCTAGCTGAGCGAACTAATTATGATTTCGCTAGGTGGCACCTAGAAAAGCTGTGATTGGTTGGAGCCGGATTGCCATGAAAATCCTACACCCCAGTCCGTATTTATGAGACTACCGAATTCTAGGCTAAATATGTCTCCTCACCCATTCTTTCAGCCTCGTGGAAGGTCCACACGTTCTTCTCTGCCTAGAACCCCCTCCGAACCCCAGCTCTACCTCAGAGAGTCGCTTGGGAACCCCAAGTTCAGTTTCAACTCCAACCACTCATGAAAGAGAGCTGTCGACGTCCTCCCAATGCACTTTTCCTATTGAATGGGACGGAATTCGCTATTAAAGGAAGCCATTGCCGTCGATTCGATATTGTCAGCTCCATAAGCATACCCTTAACTCTAAAAGCCCAATCCTCGGCAATCTATAAAACACGGGCAGCTCACAACGGATGGAGATGACCAGTTCTGGAACTGCAAGTACTGCCATATTAGTGGCCAGCATGATTCCGCGCTGTATAACAGTTAGGCTACGACTAGTATCATCTGCAGATACTGATTAGTCGGTTTTTGCATTTTAACACTATCGACATCTCTTCGCTTGCTAGTAAGCTGCTTGCATTCGTCAAGCGTTTTGTCAACGAGTATATCGGTCTTGATGCTAATGACTGAGTAGCGTGTATCTGGCTGAGATTTACCCGACTTGGATGTGAGCACAGGGTGTATCCTTCTCTGTGGCAGGCTTTTTCACCTCAACACTGCTATATACAGGGGCTGCATCGGCTGCTTTCGCGGACATTGGATGGTAATATGATCTTGGTAAGCACCGACATTATCAGTTCCGGCATTGAGTATTGACCGTATCTCAGACCATTTGTGATGAACAGTGTTTATTTTCCTGCCATTGGCAAGCGCCGCGACTATTTGGGCGTTCTTCCGAGAGACGAATGGTTTATCTCTCGGGGAAATTGGGAGACTCTTCGGCGACGACGTCGCTGTTATCATCGGTGAGACCCTCTATGACATGAACCTTGGAAAGGTAATCACTAGCAATGATTCGGAAAAAGCACACGCCTTAGCACTACAGCAATAGCACCTACGTCTGAAGACCAGAAAACAAGGGGCTACGTCTGGAATCTTGTATTCTTGTTCCAGTTCATGTCACTTAAGCATCCTATTTGAATATTGAAATCATGGTCTGCGTACACGCTATCCAAATGAAGTCTCTATATTCAAACCTTGATGACCAGTAGCATGAAATTTGGAGGAATGGTACTCACAGTTTGCTCTGCGGATTGAACGGTTCAGTGTACGATCAAACATTCGCGCTGCTGCACATACCATTAATGGATCTCCCGGACATGTTAAAATGTATGAACCTAGTACAAGTGCACCACTCTGACTGTTTAGTAAGTTCCAAGAATTACAGACTCTTTGATTGCCTTATGAAGAGCTTAAGCCAGCCGCATGTTAATACTTTACAGTTCCACAACACAAAGATGTAGGGCTGCACTTCAACAGATCAAAGTCTTAGCTCTGCGTAACTGAGCCCCTTTAGGATAGTCTATTACAGAGGTGACTAAGTGAAAATGCCACTTCTAATCACTTGACTTGCAACAGCGGCTATGTGAAGCTGGTCTACCATCATGCAAAGTTAGCTCCTTAATAACAGTGTACCGTTGAGCCGTTGCAGAAACGTAAGACTAACCCTTTAAGCCCGCCAAAAAATCAGATCCAACCGAGAATCTCCCTAGTACTTTGATGGTAGTTTTTACACCCTCTTCGCATCGTACCTGCATCTGATATTGCAAGAGAGCAGAAGATTCCGCCTCTGAAGTAGAGGTTTGGAAGTAAGACACCATCATGAGTGTGTAGCCAGCCAGAACCGCCGAACAAATCGAAGGTGCCGCTGTAATAGATCTGAGTAACAGGTGAAGCCTTCGATACAGCACATCCACTCACCAGTAGTTATTGCGGCTGAGAGATAGTCTAGATCGATGGCAATACTTGTAGCGCACTCCAAACAGATACCTCGAGAATACTCTTTCCGGAATGGAAACACTCGGGCAACTTGAGCAATTTTCCTCGCATCCCATGCATCCCGTGCAAGGGCCATGGCTGGACGCCCTTCGGGAGCGCGCACAGGTGAAAGAGCCTCGAACCTCTTCAGTATACGAGGGTGGTCCATAAAGGCGCGGTATCTGTGCAGCTTGATTCGGGCGCTAGATTGTGTCAGTGTACTGAGGATTCTTTAAAGCGAACCAATTTTACCTCATCAGTCTCACTCGAGTCATGACGTGGAAGGAAGTTACAAGTCTTGCTTCCGGCGACTGAAGGTTCCCAAGCTCAACATCCATCTCTTTGGAGTGTAAGGATAGTTGATGGGAAATGACGTTCTCGAGGGTGCAGATACTCCGATTGAATGGCGTTATAGTGGCCTCAGACTCAAAGCCTTTTACCAAAGCAACAAGAAGAAGAGTAGCGGCTACGAGAGTCTCCTCGGCACGAACGTATCGACTCCAAATCTTGACTTATTAGCAAGTCCTGTTAGTGAAAGTGTAGCGCTGGTCGCCACACCTCTGAACCATGGCTAGTCGAAGGATAAGGTACGCGAACCCTACTAATGTCTATCGTCTCAGCCGGAGGCTGAAGGGGTCAGCTAATGTACGCCTGCAACCCGCACGGTCGGTATGTTCTTCCCCATTATCGTACCTTGCAACTCACGATAGAAGCGTTACACAAGCACAGGTACTATACAATCAGGCATCAAGCTCGCCAAAGAACACACTCGTGAGTTGGGACTTACTATCATCCACCATGCTCTTCGCGAAGCTTCCGCAAACAGACCAGATCTGTGTAGCGAATCATCTGCAGTTATGTTCCTGAACAGGCTGAAGGCTTTCTTGGCAAAAAGCGTCATCTGGTCGATATTTCCCCAAAAAAGATACTGACAAAGACTTAGGATGCAGCAGGCTAGAGGCGCTTCGAGCGCTTGAGGCACACATGAATGAACCGAAGACGCCAATGGAGGCATAAGATTGAGCGATCGCAAGCCGGACGCAATCTCGACCGCTTCAAGTGCACACTGAGCAAGACCTTGAGACATGTCGCTTCGGCTCTTACGTGCAAACTCATCTAGATCTTCCCTGTTGCTCGATTGTGGCAACCGAGTCAAGATAGATAAAAGAGCTAAGATAAGAGGCGAGGAAGGCTCGTATGGGACAGAGCCCTGCCCGTCTGCAGCCAAAGTGTCAGATACGTCGCTCATTGTTTCCTCGATTGGCGGAGGCAGAATAGGGAAGACGGGATGAAGTGACTGATAATATGCTCGTAAGCTATGGTTCGTTCCAAGGTAGTCAGCACAAGTCCAGCAGATACTCTTCCTCCACGCTAACGGAGGGTAATCCTTGTGGGACATAGCCGACTTACACATCAGCGTCAGAGTAATATCCCTGTACCAGAGGCTGCAACGGCGACGTGACGAGTGGAGCAGGTTCATCACAACCCACTTGAGGGAAAGAAGGTAGGCTAAAAATGTCGGCGAAGAAGTTGTCCAAATCGGCCTCCGTGTCTCCAAGAAAGATGTCATCAAAACCGAATGCGTCAATATTGTCGTTGAATAGAGGCGGAAGAGTTCCGCCGGGAATATGCAGCTCGGAATTGGAGTTTTCAGCGCCATCCATGGTGACATTAATGTTACTGCTAGTCGGGCCGAATGACATCAGGGCTTGCTCGGGGTCTGCTATCGGTCTAAAGCCTCGCTGACTGGGCGTAAAGGTGCACCGTTCATTCCTACCTATGCACTGCGAAAGCGTCAGTTGGGGAAGCTTGGCTTTCGGAGTTGGACATCAAGGTGAGTTGCTCACGCGACTGCACGGAGGTGCACCACTACACCGTACTCGAGATGCCCTGCTGCTATGGCGTTAGGAGAATGCCCGCATGGAACGCGACGGATGGGATCGTACCAAGAGGTGCACGCCAACTTAGCAGGCGGCATTGCAACTTTCTTGCGAGTGGGTCTGTGTCCAGTCATAATGTTGTCCTCTATACAATGTTACAGAGCTGGCTTCGATGATTCGTAAGGAAGGGACGCCCTCGGTTGGAGAATCGGTGCTTTTGAAGCGAGGTTGGGGCAGGATCGGCGTGCTTTGCCTGCCCGCCTTGGCTTCCGCATACAATGTGGGGTCGTGCTTCAGAGATGTTAGCGACAACGTTCAGCACAAGCCCCAAACAACATTCTCCAATGGACAAGGCAACTGGTAAACCGCACCAATGCACGTTCTGTGAAAGACGGTTCCGCAAACTAGAACATCTCCAGCGCCACAGGCGCACGCGTAAGTGACATTTCCTCGCGCCATTTGGCTGCAGAAACGCGCCGAAGACCACTTCAGCATTCACAACCGCCGGGGGTATATCAGAGGCTCTGCGCTAACATGAGACGACATCCTGCATCTAGATACCAAGGAGAAGCCGTATGTCTGTGAATGCGGATCTTCTTTCGCCAGGCGAGACCTGCTACAACGTCATGATCGGCTGGCTCATCAGGGCGCTACTGATGTGCGAACTGAGAACAATCGGCCCCCTAGCTTGATCGTTGCTTCCTTGGCAAGCACAGCTGGGCTAAGGAAATCTCCAAACTCACGAAGACCACCGCAAGCGAGTGCGATCGAGTTGACTGCAAGATCAGCGGAGAGGCAGGCAGAGCAGCACACCGTTACAGAGGCTGACAACGTTGTCGACTCGACTCCTAACCCTACCTTGCCATTTCCTCCAGAGTATTACAATCTTGGTTAGCATCCTAAAAGTAATGAAGCTCTTTGATTGTCTTGGCTTACACTCTCAGGCTGGTCATTCCTGGGTTCACAGGCCGACGAAAACGTCTTGTCTCAGTTCAATAGTTTCTTTCACAACAGTGGCCTCCGGCAAGTTAATGAAGGCCTCCAGGTGGGTACCAGTAATTGCGACGATCTCCAGGAGAGCCCGAGTGCAGCTATGGTGCCCTCGACACTCAACCTTGGAAGTGTACCCCCCCGGCCACCACCTATGACTTCAGGCGAAGCGCCAATGCCTTCGGCAAGTACGTACTTCATTCTCTTGTCCAGTCTTGCTCTGGTGGAGCTGATGCAGTATTTTCGAAAGGCTTAAACGCTTCGGACAGTCTTTGGCAAGAGCACTTGACCAGAGATCTCAGTTTCGCGCCTCTATCCATCCAGACATGCCATCGGTACTTTGCGTCCTATCACATAAACGGTAGAACAGCCCTGATTCACCCAAACACCAAACCCGGAAGCCTGCATTTTGCCTTGCGCACCGCAATACTTGCGCTAGGAGCATTGTATCTATTCGAAGACAAGAATGCAAGGTTACTCTTCGAGGCTAGCAAGAGTGTTACTCTTGAGGCCTGGCTTGGACGGCCACAGGATGCAAGTGAGCAACAATTCAAGTACGTGTACCCGACTTCGATGCAAGAATCCCTACCCAAATCCAGATTTGACGGTTGACCAGCCCTGTTTCACAGCTGGGGGGTACTTTCATCTTGCTTGCAGAGTATGTCAAGGTGGAACAACCCCTCAATCTCGTGGAGGAGCTTTACGTTTTTCAAAGTGGCCTCCAATTTTGTCTCAGAGCCGACACTGAACATGATAACGACGCACGATCAGTCGCTGCTGAGATGGCTCGACGCAGCTACATCTTTGGATTCTGTGTCTTGGTGAATCAAAGCCTCCTTTTGGGCTTCCCCATCGTACCAATAGCTAACAGTTGCCGTCTAAGGCTTCCTTGTCCGCAAGGACTTTGGGAAAAGGTGGATGATGAAGACCTTGAGCAAGACGAAGCGACAAGATTCCTCCCAGGTAATCTTGCCGTTCCTTGTTTCGATGCTCTTAGTCAGCAAACGGACCTTGAAGATGCCTTTCTACACACAGACCCTACGTCAGATACCGTGTTGGTCATGACCGCGCTCGCAATTCAACGCATGCAGCTAGCAAGAGAAGCGTCACAGCTCACAGGTTTGGCTGACCTTGCGCGTTCGGAGTATGTACGATTCATGTAAGTCCTCGATGGTGACCAATGCCGTCATCATGATCAAAAATACTGATCAGATTACACTACCAGCCAAGTTACGGGGCTTCTCTCGAAGGTACTAAATACAACTCGAGACGACTCAACGAGCGTCAATCATGGTCATAATCAACTGCAAGACATGGACAGTCTTATCCGCATCGTCAACGTACGTAAGTACTTGTCCACGAGCATAATTGGCCCTAAACTGTTCGTTACAAAAGATCCGGTGCAGCTTGCGGAGGCATTGCAAGGCTACTCAGCAGAAGTTGTGGCGTCAACCAATTCACTACTGCTTGTTGTAGACGTCTCCATCAACATCCTCCAACCTCTAGCAAACACCGGCTTTGCTTTCTTCGTCCGCCTACACGCTAGTATGTGGGGCCTCGAGACAATCCTATCGGTTTTCGAATCTGCTGTATTCCTGAGCAAGTGGATCTTACAATTCTCCGTGGAAGAGTGCCCTAGTGAAGGTTTTTGTGCCAGCCTTTCCACTTCTGTACGCCGAGCTGATTATTTCAAGCAAGTTACAGACTCCTAGAGCGGCTCCAAAATGTGGTTGCCATGGCGTGGTCGTCGTTGGATGACGTGAGTGATGTGCCGGTCAGGCGCGATTTCGGCGTCCTTGCTCGGTCGGTTTTAAAGTTCTGGGGACGTGTTCTCCAAGCACTGGAGACCAAACCTTTCGCTAAGCTTTTGGGGAAGACTCTCGAGATCTACTCTCAATCGTTGAGAAGTCCTGCGTCGGGATGAGGATAAAGATATTCTTAACCTTACAAGTGAATTTTCTTCCGGAGACCGCAATTTTTGATTCTCACTCTTTGGCAGTACGGTACATACCAGTGATGGTCGTGGATGGACGTGGAGGGCTAAGCTTCAGCTACTGCACGTACGAACTTGTATAGGGCTAAGATCAGTGGAGACCTTCTAAGCTTAATCTTACGAGCATATCAAATCAGAATAGGTGAGAAACAGCCATCACGTACGTGATCATTTACTAGGTGGCTACAGAATTGTCAACAATCAAGCGATCGACATGATTGATTCCTAATTAAGGGTGTCTCAGACCCATCTGCGATCAAAAACGCCCTTATTTAGGAATCAATCACGCCGATCGCTTGATTGTTGACAAGTCTGAGCGGCTATAGGGTCAAAACGATCGCTATTGCAGCAGTATATACAATAAGCTTTCAATCGTGCCAGTGATAATGAAGGAGAGCAAAAAGCAGAAAAAAAAAGAGAAAATTGGATGCCCTAAGGTTCAAATCTGGGTTGTCCCGGTAGCTAGCGGCTGTAGTTTTGAGAAGTAATTTAATAATAACGTTGTCGCACTTTTGAGTGCTTAGGTGAGTGGTCTCATATTGTGAAAGATTGGTGTATTGTTCTTGGTTGCACCCTAGCCTGGCTATCTACAGGAACCGCACGGCAAGCTTAGTAATGCAGTCCATCCTGGCGTGCGACACACCCCCTCAGATCTCATTCCGTGTCGGATGAGGTCTGGTCGTCCTGGGCACTTTCCTCTGCACGTCCGTATTCTGGATCAATCCGCGAGGAGATATCAACCAGCCCTAGTTGACGCACAAAGTGAGAATGCCTTTCGGCCGATAGAGGTTTTGTGAAGCCATCCGAAGGCATTTCTCCTGTCGGAACCCACTGAACTGCAACTTTGCCGTCTTTGTAAACCTGCCTCAGCCAAAGACTGTGAATGTCAACGTGTTTCAATTTGGATGTGAGATGAGCTCTGTCTCGTTGGATCAGACCAGTTGTCTGTTAGTTGTCACAGAGAATACGAGGCAGGTGTTCGGGATCCAACTGTATCTGCTGGAACAGCCTGTATAGACCTATTGTTTCCCTCGCTATATGTGACAGCGATAAGAGCTCCGCCTCAGTCGTTGACGTAGTTACAGTCTTCTGTTTGGAAGACTGCCACATGATCGGTCCATTAAACAACTTTATTAGGTAGCCCTGCGTGGACCTTCGAGTCTCTGGATCATCCGCGAACAATGCGTCGCTCGACAGCTGCAGTACTTCATCATCGCCTGTCTCTACTTCAATGGAGTTTTCCAGAGAGCCCGAGAACTCGATGGGATAGTACTTTGTGCTCTGGAGATATGAGAGGACTCGATTTGCGTACCGCAGGTGCTCCGGAGAAGGGTTCGTAGTGAACTGACCTAACTGGCTGGCTGCATAGGAGACATCCGGTCTTGATACTACTGCTGCGTACAGTATCGATCCTACATTTTCCTGCATTTCTGCGATTTGTTGGAGTGTGGCTTGTCCTTCATACTGCTGTGGGCGGTATCCCGACAGCAGAGGCGTGACAGCCGTTTTCGCTGATTCATCGATGCCGAACTTGGTACAGATCTTCTCTATGTACCCATGTTGGCAGATCCACAGCCTTTTGGTTTTGGTATCGCGCAGGATGCTGATGTTGAGGAAGGAGGTTGCTTCGCCCAAATCCTTGATCCCGTATCGATTGTCGACTTCGGTCTTGAACCTGTTGATTGAGTCAATGCATTCTGGTCGTGCAATAACCAGAAGATCATCCACGTAGAAAAACAGAACGAGCCCTGTTTCGTTGTTTGTGAGTATGCATGGTTCGTCTGGGCAAGAATGGAATCCCAGACCCTCCAGGAATGAGACTAGTTCGTTGAACCATAGTTTTGGTGACTTGCGCAGCCCATACAGCGCCTTGCGCAACTTCCATACGTTACCCGGTTGTTTGTACCCTGGCGGGCAGGTGGTGTAGATCTCTTCATCCATGTCTGCGTTGGTGAATGCGTTCTTGAAGTCAATTTGATGACACAGAAGCCCGAACGCACAGACGAGGGCCATGAGAATGCGGACGCTGCGATATGCGCCGGTCGCTGCATATATGTCGTCAGAGACATGGTGTTGGAGGTCGCCTCTTACGCAGATTCGTGCTTTGTGACGGACGAGGTACCCGATGCCGTCAAGCTTGTAGGTGAAAACCCATTTCAGCGGCAGGACTTGCTGTCCCTCCGGGCAGTCGACAAGTTCGAATGTCTTTTTCTCTGCAAGTGATTGTAGCTCAGCGTCTGCAGCACGTCTGAAGCCGTTTCTCTCAGGATGCCGCCTCAGCTGATGCCAAAAGTCAGGTGGGGGAACTAGATCTTTTCGATGAATTTGCACAGATTGTGCTGAGGCAAAAGCATGTGCCACTTGCTGTCCGAGTCTAGCACGCTCTAAACGCAGAGCATGCGCCTGGCGTCGCGCTCACTTCTGAGTCTGCCGCGACGTGGATTGTGTTTGCTGGACGCCGATTGCATCCTGTCCTCTCTGCGACAGTTTGATCGTCCTTCCGGAGTTAGTGCGGAGGTTCTAAATGACAGATGCATCATTGGCTGTCCTTGCTACGGGCATTTCTTGCGCCGTGCTTGTTTGGCGCGGTGCCGATCCAAATGACACCGGCACGGGATATAGCTGCGGCGTAGGTGCTCCTTTTGATTGGATGTTTGTTTGTGGTTGACTGGAGATTATTGTCGCAGGCGGAGCCATCGGTGGCGCTGACAGCCCTTGTGTCGTTGACTGTGTTATCGTTGTAGCATCCTCCTCCATGGGGCCTGCTTCTGTATCCGTCTCATCGAGGTCGATTTCGTTGATTGTGACCGTGGTTTGTTCTTGTTCGGGGAAGCTTGCCAAGAGTTGCGGATCGTACATGACCCTCTCGTCGACTTGCACATCCCGCGATCTGACCACTCGATTGAGATTGGGAATCTAGACTTTGTAGATGTTTGTGGCTTCTAGCCCTACAGGCCATCCCATCATCGCTCTCTCTTGTAGCTTCGCTCGAAGACGTTTGCTTTCTTTGATTGCGCCAATGACTTTTGACTGTACTTGTACAACAGGTGTCCACCCTGATGGTGCACTGGATAGATTTAAATATCGGCAATCAGCGTACTTGTGAGCCAGTCCACACACGCAGTCACGAAGACATGTGGGTAGGTTGGTGGATGGCGATCCCGATTCGACATCATGTCTCTTTCGCCGTGGCTGAAAGTCCTCGTCATCTGACGAATTCCGATCACGACCGTGCTTTCTGCCCTGAAGCGTTGCGTGTGCCGCGCGACCTCTAGCTGTTTTCTCGCTTGGAGGTGCCATGGCACGGAACTGCTTGATGCAGAAGCTTATCGTGATCCACTTATCAGAGAGCGTTGGTTTCATCCTACGAAAGGACCTGAGTGCCCTGTTGATCGTGTTCTGCGCCTTCTGCACTACCGTGATGTCGGCGTCTTCGGCTGTGTCGTCAGGCTCGGAGTCGCTTGAGTTGCTCATTGTGATGGAGCCGTTGCTCGCGTGGTTCGGATTGATCTCGTTCAACGCCGTGATGATTGCGTCCGAAATCTTTTCCATTGTTCTCGCAGTCTCTCCGATGAGAGATGCCTGGCTTTCCGACTGTGCATCCTTGGACTTCATGTAGTTGTAGAACGGAGGATTAATGTCCCGGCATGCTTCGTCGAAAGCATCGCATATCTGCGACTCGCTTAGATTTTCAATTTGGTATCGCCTTGCGTTGTTGACGAGTGCAGGCCATCGGCCTAGCTATTTGTCCAGGCTGGTGTTGCCGTAGCCTCTCCTGAGCTTTTCGAACTCAGTTCTGACGTTCTGCTTCTGGTCCTTTGCCGTTGGTTGAATGCTATCGGCAAGTGCAACTAGTTTGTCTCGGACGGTGTGTTTGCCGAGATAATGTTGCTTGAACTCCTGGCAGACGGTGATGTCGATGCGTTCAGAGACCTTGTCGTATTTCTTCTTCTCGCTGTCGTAGATGGCCTGTAAGCTGTGATACTTCTGGATCGTATCCTTGCTTGCGGAGTCTGATGGTTTTGTGACGGTGAAGACGAGGTTTTCGATGCCTTCTGGGTCGCAATAGTTCCATACCTCGTTTCGGACGGCAAGGTCTTCGATGGAGTTCATCCAGTCAGACCAGTCGTTACGGGAGTTGAGCATCGGAAGGTTGTGTTCTCTGATCGACATCGTGATGAAGTTTTCTTTCTTTCTTGATTCTTTGATGGATTCCTTCATGGGTTGAATGCTCCCTTCGCTCAAGAGACCGTGTCTCGAGGTTGCGGGGTCACTCCTTTACCCCTCATTTCGTGAGAATCGCACCGATTCCTGCGACGAGCATCGTCTTCGCAACAGCAGGATCATTGTGATGGATTCTTGATTGTGAATATGTGAGTGCGCAGGAGGAAGAGTCTCCGGGCTCATAACTGTCGCACTTTTGAGTGCTTAGGTGAGTGGTCTCATATTGTGAAAGATTGGTGTATTGTTCTTGGTTGCACCCTAGCCTGGTGTCGCAGGCCAAGGCATCATCTCAGGGAACCTGAGGAAGAACCGCATTAGTAATCTTGCCATATAATCTCAGACGTGCGGGGTCAGGTTTATAAGACCAAGACACAATACACACACAATACAACTTTTCTGCTCATTATCAATTATTTTGACTTCTCATCATTTTAGCACGCCCAGTGCGACATGCGGGGTCAGGTTCACGAGACCAAGACACAACACACACACAATACAACTTTTCTGCTCATCATGAATTCTTCCTGATGCATCATCATCAGCACACCCAAGCGCGACACTTTATTATAGCGTCTCTTTGAGTTTGCTTTCGTGATTCCCTAACCCCTGCAAATAAACTGTCATATTCACATAGGTTGGAAAATAGAAGCGACATAGTGCTTATTCCGACAAACTAGATGATGCGCTAAACATAGATAACTCTTTTCCGTTTGATGCACGCCGGAACACTACTCATAACAAAAATCGAGGCTGCCAAAGCTTATATGCCAATGCTTCGTAAGCTCGAACTTTGATAAGTCTACACAAACCTGCCCGCATGCATAACAGTAGATATGGACCAGCCGATCATACACATTGCAGCCTCGGTCTAGATTCCGGGATTACTCCCGTCCAGCATCTTATGTATGGCGACACATACGACCGGAACGACCGGAACGACCGGAACCTTATGTCAGTGCCTAAGAAGCGATATACAAGTGCTCTTTGAAGACATTCGTCCTGGATTGCGGTGGCATTAGTCCTTCATCAAAGATGTTCTTATAAATATGAACAGAATCATAGAATTGAGGCACTGGACTTGAACTGCTACATATACATTACCTTAGCACATTCTAATCTCTCCAACGATATTCAAGCAGAACAGTGACTAAACACAATTATTATTATCTTATACGTCGCCCTAGTGCAAGGATGGGCATCATGTCGCACTTGAGAAATCTTATTAAAGTCGCATGTCTGATAGAGGCAAAGAAGACCTATAACATCGTTCCAGTTAATTGTGAGATTTCTCTTAACCAGCAAAAAGATAGCAACAAGATCTATAACTTAAGCACTAAATTACGTACTAGACAATGGTCTGTCACAATCTAAATGAAATCCGACAGAGAATTATATTATGCTAACGACTGCCTCGATGACGACAACTTAGCATGCATTAAAAGAAACCGCCCCATTGAGCTCGGACGCACAGAAATAGTGCATAGTTACTTGTTCTGACAACGATCCTGACAAGAACGTTATTTGTAGACGCCAGCTACTAAATTGTGCGTACCTTGTATGAGCTTATGAGCAATTGGGACTAGATAAGATGCTCCACAGGAGGCATAGTAATGAAGCATTGTGCTACAGGGATTTGTGTGCCGTTGCAAGAGGGTGCATCGTACAATCACCCCTCAATTACCGGGAATGATGCATGTGTGTATTGATCCGGGCACACACTCCGCAGTGGTAATAAGGCCAGTTGTCTCCAAGAGAAGTGTCCTAGCTTTGATCAATAGAGTATGGTTTGAAATCTCTAGTTAGAAAGGAAGATCAACTTCTACCTTCAACGCAAGACACATTTCATCTAGGACTGCATGCAGCTTAGTTCATGATTAAAATATCGGCCCGAAAAGTCCTCTTTAAGCTGGGATGATCTCATCTATAGGTAGTGGGAGGACAAGAAGCCCTGATGACAGATCCTACTGAATGGTGACTTCGCCTTCGAGCTAGCTCTGAGGTCTCCGAGATATTTGTTACCTTCAGTTCTGCTTTGAAGACAATTCCTGCTTAGAGAACCGGTCGAAATTTATCGGCGCGAATGTCAGATCACCTTTGGACGAAGCCGCTTGACCCTACGTGGCAGTATCGGTACCCAGTCGCTCGGGTCGGCTGCCAAGTTGCCGGCTGGGTTCCTTCTTTTACTGTTGTACACTCGGCCGCTCGGTCCCGGGTCGTCGTCGGGACATCGTCGGATAATACTGAGTGCTCTCAATCATAGATCTTGTTGCGGTGAGAGCGCCACGCCATGTATTCATGACTTACACTCATCACTCTATATCTGATTAAACGGGAGTGTAGCTTGTAGAGCCACACACGTAGAGACTGGCATTCAAGGTGACTGCGAACAGTTTTGCTGAGTGCTAAGTGAACATGATATGTATTATGAAGACCACCCAAGACTGCTCGCTGTTTCAAGCAAGTCCAGGACCAGGGACAACGGCGGGTGCCAAAGAAACGCCGCATGGCAGATTGATAATCTATATATTGCAAGGATGTTTGAATGTTGAGGGAAGACATTACACAGTTCGTGATGTATTCCCTGCTTGCCAAGGTTCAGTTGTCACCTTTTGTGTACCCTTGCGATAACCTTGTACCAAGGTAGCTGTCGGTGTTTTTCGGAGCAACCAAAAGTTGGGACTGACTCCGGAGGCCTCCGTAGCTTTCAAGAGTGTACTCTCAGGGGATTTTAAAATGTATAAAGGGTCGAGTACTCCTCGAAGAAAGACATCAACCAACTCACGCCACGGCTTCATCCCACTTCCAACACCAGAACCACCCATTCGTCCATCCATACCCATCAAAATGTTTGCTCAAACTATCATTGTCGCTGCCATTGCTCTCCTGCAGGGCGTTTCTGCGCAAGCAATCATCTGCGGTGATTCCAACCTCGGCGGCGGCTGTGTCACAGTCAATGCCAACAGTGGGTGCAGTGAGTTTACTCTGATCGTACGGGCCCCTGAGACAGTCTAATCAAATACGCACAGACAATATAAGGGCCGACTGGGCTAGCTCTTTCCGTACCAACGGCCTGACCTGCACCTTCTTTGAGTATATTTCACTGTCGTAGCGCAAACCACGGTCAAATCTTGCTAATATAGCATTAGCGACAACAACTGCTTCCGCGCCATTGTTGGGCCTATCAACGGCGAAAATGGCAATCTTCGCAATGGCGAATTTAACGACCAGATCAACTCAGTCCGTTGTACCTAATAGCTTTCCTATAGGCTACTGCTACTCCTACCGACAATAGCAGATCGGCTCGACAAGAAATGTCCGATCGCACTGAAGCAATTTCTTTTTTCGGTCTTGGAGTAGATGTAGACTGAGGGACCTTGGAGAGTAGTTCCTGTACGGGTTCTTCAGACTTTGTACGTAGATACCATAGAAGTGTGTCTCTCATTAATTTTACACAACTCTATACTCTTAACCAGATACGAAGTTTAGTATACGTGCCTGTAAGCTGAATTTGCCACGGTTGCGTTGGGTACAGTTGTCAGATACAAGGTGCGTGCCCGGAAAGAGTATGCTGTTAGATTTACAGAACAGCAATAAGGGTACGCGATACTGCATTGTAGTACAAAGCTCGGGTGTAACCACTTGGCACACACGCACTACATAAAAAGGAAAATAACAAAGAACAAAAACAAGACACATACAATAATCATATTTTTGACCACCCAATCGATGATCTCGTTCAATTATAATCCTATAACACCAGATAACGCATGTTATCTGACAAGTCTAACCTGATACACAACTAGGTGTTACTAGCTTAACGGCAACTATTCTAGCTAGGGCTTAGATACTTTGCACCACACTGTCTGTAGTATCTCGCGCAAACTCGTAGATGAGACGATGGTTGTATTAGTATGAGTACCCTAATAATGTGGCACATGTGATGCAATTCTCAATAGACTTGAAACTATATTTATTTTTGAGTTGTCTCCACCTCTTCTACAGAGCACAACCTGGTCTTTGTATCTGCGGTCTCACCGAAAGTCTATTATTTCGGTTTCTCCGATCAGATATCACCGTACTTTCTAGACCTGTCAACAGGTTGTAGGTTTGATATAAGCAGGGTTTCTACCAGTATGTCACGGGACCACGCGACACGCTAGCACGGACACGACGATCCGGAGCGGATCAACGCAGAACCGTGATCCTGAAGGGATCACGGACGCGAAACCCTTTTCTCCTTCTTCGTGCTACGTCTTGTATCTAGTCTCGTCCCTAGCTAAGCTAATACTATTGCTATTCGTTACTCGAGCATCGCTGCTGAACCAGGTCGCAGCCGAACCCTGACAGATGCAGTATTCGTGTACTTCAGTTTTTATGCCTCTTATCTGACAATAGTCTTGTCAGATTCAAGGACTATTTGGCTTGATCTTTGATGAATTTTTGATGATAGCGTCGTTGATTGTGTGTTCTCTATTTTCTGCCTTTTGTGTGCCCCGCTGCCAAGTGGTTACACCCGAGAGTTGTGCTACCATCTAGGATCTCGCAACTTGGAGATTGACACGTGACATCTAACACCCTATCGGGCCTTACATCTGACAAGTCTTTACTCTTAGGGGTAAGCGTCCTTTTATAAAACTGTGTTACTAGTAACCATTGCTTCTAGGGGTAAGCAACTCTTTACAAAGCTGTATTACTTGCTAATCTTTGCCTCTGGGGGCAGCCTAACTCTACCTTAGTGGTACGGTTTACCTACATAGTATTGCTTTACCCTATTCTTGTTAGGATTAGCATACCTATTTATAGTATCGGTACTCTCCTGTTGACAAGACAGAGATGCTATTACCGTAATTGAACCGCGGATCACCTCGATCCCTTGCATTGTGTCAGATGTAAAGCCCGATAGGGTGTTAGATGTCACGTGTCGATCTCCAAGTTGCGAGATCCTAGATGGTAGCACAAACTCTCGGGTGTAACCACTTGGCAGAGGGGCACACAAAAGCAGAAAACAGAGAGCACACAAAGATGCAATCACGTTCATCATCAAAATTCATCAAAGATCAAGCCAAATAGTCCTTGAATCTGACACATTGACTGTCCATGTAAGCGACTAATACCACTCAACCGATGCTGGGTGATCGAACCTGTAGTAAAGAAGAGAATGCCTAATTCATCTGCATCCTCCAGCCAGGCTTCGGTCCGTCTATCAAGGCTTGTGCCTGCTCGAATTGCAGCAAAATCGCGCATAGTGTATGGGCAATCTTTCCATTCTGCAAGCCACCAATTGTATAGATGTTCCCATCTCTCTTCGCTCGCCGCAAGCCAGAGATACTTTGGTGCTGGAGCTGGCATAAAGCCCAATTCGCTACAGGCAAATGATTCGAGACCATGATATACGCTATAAGACCAGTGCAAGAAATACAACGAGAGGACAGCACGGCGCTTGGCGGTAACGTGAATCCAACATTCCCACGTCGGTCGCTTACCGTCCCTCTCTTCTATTACCACCAATCCCGTACTGGCTACAAAGGAGACTACCCTTTGAAGACACAGAAAGATGGCAGGGTCGACTAGGCAGACAGCCGATTGGGTCTTTCCTGGGAACATGGTCATGATAGTATACATGACCAGTGTCTGCATAACTGATAAGAGGTAGCATTCGTCTATTGTCCGGTACTGGAGAGCTTAGCATTGTAACATACTTTCACTGCAAAACTCACTCACTGTCTCAAATAAGAATCGCATCTCTTGGAGGACTGCTTGCTGAACACATTGACTTGCGCCCTCGCCCTGGCTAGCCCACATCTTTGCAAGTACGATACAGTTCACCATTGGTTTCTGCAGATTGTCGGGTGATGTGTGGGTGAAATGTAAAATTGGAGGCGGTTGAAGACCTTTCGCTAGCACACTTGGCCACGTCTTCATCACACATAGGAGATTCTCCATGCTGTGCTTCACTAACGGAGGTGTAGTACCGGTAGGGCCCGGGGCCCAAAGAAACGACTTGGCATCGTAAGAATGAGAAAAGTCAAAGTCAACATCACAGCAGTTAGGTGTACTTTCAACACTAACAATCGGAGCTTCAGACAAGTCAGAGGCGTGCTGTATCCGTGACATATCGAGAGAAGTGCATAGGCTTTCTGGGAATGGCCATGAGAAGCCAGTAAATGATTGTGCAGCTGACGAGGAATTGGAACCGGTAAAGTTCGCAGGACTGCCGAAATCGAATTCTGTGAGTGTTGCGTTGGTGTTAAGGTCCAACATGCCGCTGGGTTAGTCAATCTCTGTCCTCTAATCGGTCGTGGTCTTGTGCATACCTCGCCGATTCCCGACTCTCTGTAGAGCTAATGGGTGCAGTTCTTGCAACAATCGCGAGGCTTGATGTGCGGTGGTACATCTCAGTCGCTTGTCGGTGGGGTCCAGGCGAAGAATGCGCCCATGGACCCCTTGTAATCAAGGGCACGACATACTCGCACCTCATATTCCTCTGCATGCAGTGAGAACAGTTTGGGCGTTGCAAGTCTCATTTTGTCTTAGAATTTGTACACTGACGACGTGCCTTCTGTCGCAGACTGGGCACAGGTCCAGGGATGCATATCTTAGAGTGACGAACAAGAGACGACTCTGCATGCGGTCAGTCGAGCGTCGCGGAGAGTATTGGCTACTGGTGGAGTCTCGGACTTTGGGTAAAGGCGGTCCCACAGGTCTGACACTGCCGGCGGTGGTGCATCTGGGTGGAGGCTGAATTGGGGTGGCGAACCAGGTTTGTTATAGGTCAAAAGGTAACTCGGGATTCCGGTCGCTGAAGAAGATCCTCTCTCCCCTTAGCATAGACGTTGCTACTGTGTCTAGCGCTGAAATGATCAGCATCCAAGTACTCATATAGTTCCAACACTGAAAAATGTTGGGGACCTCTAGCTTATGGGGAGAAATTTACAATCACGGACAAGAGCACCGCGGAAGCAGAGCGCAGGCAGAGAAAGCGGGCACCACCAGTACGACATGTCCATGGTAGGTGCACGCTGACAAATACAGCGCTAGTCCTCCGGAGAGTATCACACATGTCAGCAATGAATGATGCTCCTACCAATGACTCTATTCGATTGTCTCGCAACCTATCGAATCTTCACATGCAGTCATGCGGAACATGGTCGGCAACCCTCGGTCCGAGTGCTGCGATGCCTCCTTTCACTTCAGCACTCTGCGACATGCTTGGCACACACTCGGAATTCCGAGCATGGCAGTCCAGAGTCACATTAAAGTTACGTTCCACCGGCTAGAGTGGGGCCTAGCCCAGATGCCCCGCGCCTTGGCAATGCCAACCTACTTTGCACTAGGGTCGGCAGAATAGACCCTAGCGGCCGGCTCGTGCCTGACCTACCGACGATACTGCGCTAGATGGTGGCAGGTATGTGAGCCAGTGTGTGTACCGCAAGCTTAGTCGGCGGTCGGCGGATCGATGGTACTCGAGTATGCTTGGAGTTCGATACAGTGCCCCTCGTCGTGCATTGGGCAAGTAGTCTCTATCGTCCAGAGTCCACCAGCTGCAAGTTGGGCACTTTGGCGTTTTGTCAATGCCGAGGCCGCCACCCATAACACAAATTATGTTACTACGGGCAACTCCCAGCAGCACAGCGATTATTTCTTGCGATTCATGCTCATTTACTTATGTGCGTCTCTCAAGCTGCATGTTGGCTGGCCTTGGTGGGAGAGGGACCCAAGAGGCGACGCCTAAGGCTATTGTGCTTGTTCAAGAGACTCCGCGATGAAAAAGGGTAAAGGAGAGATACTCTCAGGCATGGTACGAGCTGAAGACGTACGGCTCTCTAGCATGGGAGGCTCAGCTTGCAACAGGCCCCTCGATTGGCACAGCGTCAGACTGGGATGCTCCAACACATGTGACTCACGGGCCGATTGCATCACCACGGTGCCTCAGTCGCACTAGGCAACTCATTTAGGTTCTGGAGAGTGGATCGACACTAACGTCGAGCGTCTACGTGCGGTAAATAGTGATGGTTTCAAACGCTTCGCGTTCTCGCTGTTTTCATGCTATTTCTGCATATACTTTTCTCATTCCCATTATACACACTCCATTCAGTGGACAATCAACTGTTTTGGCCCATACTATATTAACTATGCCTTTGGATCTTACCCAGTAATTGCAGGTCCCAGGCTCATAGTACGACATTAGCTTGTCAATCATGTCTCAAAACAACTCCGTTCTCATATATACCTGATATGCCTGTTTGGAGCTAGCAGAGTACTTCTCGACGCAGAAATGAGGAGATCAGTTAGACTAGGTACACCATGGACCAAATGCTGAATTTCTCCCTAATCCGATACATAGCCTATCAATTTAGACAAACAGCAATGGGCCTGTGACGTTTAAAATATTACCATCCACGGTCGGGTGATACCCCTTGCTGGTATAAGTCGCAGAATAAAGCCCCTGTCTGAAGGCACAGAGACAACCCAGTGGAGAGTCTAGAGGCTTGAGCCCAGAGCCCCAACAGTCGCGCCGATGCATGACTATCATCATTTCAGGGCATAGGTGTATCCTTCAGCCCGCCGCTCGGTACTCCGAGCTCCGAGTGACAGATAAGTCACTTGACAAATGACATGAATGGCCGGAAAGTACTGAACAGCTCGGGGGGTTGTCCTAATTGATTCCAATGGGGGTAATTAATTGACCAACCGAACGGCGTTAATAAAACGCTCTGGGCAGCATTGCAGAGCGCCCGTTCAAGCAGTTAGGGTTAGCGTTATGTGCTTTTCCCGCCCTGAATTTGGATCATGTTCAATCAGGCGCATTTTCGGTTCGCGGACGCTAAATACGGCTGGCTAGGTGCCCAAACCAGTGGAGCCTGTCCTTGTACAGCTGCCAACGCAATTCAATAGCACGCCAACGGCAACTCGCTTGCATAATGCAGAATCTTTGCAGCCAATCTTTGGTTCCGCTTGAAACTGGTGCATTGTAAAATAATAAGCCGGAAGTAAATGAAACGAGGACACTAGATCGAATTTCTTGATGTCTTAAGTCTATCCTCTAATAATGACACTAATCGTGCTTCCATGCCTGTTTAACAAGTTCCGCGACACTCCGCGGTTTGACATCAGGGAAGATTTCGTTTAACGTACGAGCGGGCTTGAAATCCATAACCCCTTCAGCAAACAAGACACCGAATGCGGACATTGCACTTCGCAACATTTCTTTCGGAAAGGCGTCGTTCTCAATTTTATGGGCAGGAAGCTCCGTAGCTTGCCCACTCCTCAACGCATCCAAGGAATCATGCGTGACGTTGAACTTGACCCCCTTTACTTCCTCTGCGATCTGGAGAAATTGGTTCCAAGTTAACTTGTCCCCAATAATGTATGATTCAGGCTCCCACTTCTCTAGGGTGAGGAGCTTCGCTACGAAGCGGCCGACGTCAAAACTGTAGGTAAACGTGACCGGGACATCGCCAGATCCTGGAATGGCGGCTGCATTGTTGGCTATGTCAAGCACTGCAGGCATGGGAGACAGGTATGACTCGACGTGAGGAGCAACATAGTAATCGAGAAGGTACCCGTTGATGATATACGTGTACTGCAACAGGCTCTTTTCGACGGAGTGCAAGATATCGTATTTCACCTTGAACCAGGGGAATCGTTCAGCTAGCCTGGCATGAAAATGCATCAGCAAAGCTGCGCTATCACGAAGGGATGAACAGACTTACTCAGCGGTGTATTTAGCGCCCCAGGTACTGGGAATGTACCTTTTGGTTGTGGTTGACTTTTCGGCAGCTTTGATGAGAGCCAGTTCTGGATTGAGCCCACTCTGAGTATCAAGCGTTGAAATGACAGTGTCGACTTCATTCGATTCTAGGACACTCGCAATCGAATCAGGATCGCTATAATTGATAGCGACTACCCGCGTCCCCAGTTCTTTCTCTTGGACGTCATCAGCCTATGGTGATATGTGAGCCTTGAAATTGAGATGTGCTTATCGCTTGATTTACCTTCCGAGAAAGGACAATCACCTTGAAGCTGCCTGCTGCGACCAGCTCATCGACAATTACACGGCCAAGCTTGCCCGTTCCGCCAGCTACAGCAATGATAGACGACATTTTAAAGAATTAAATTCAAGTAGGAAATAGATGCCGTTTTAGAGTTTTGACCCTTTCTCACAAAAAATATGTTTGTGTTGTTTGTAATGGTCTATCGCAACGACTTAACTGCTATTTATCCCACAACAAGCTAATACAACGCACGAATGTTCTTGAATTCCTCAGCTGGGAAAAATGTTATAAAACGCTCGGCCTACGGAATGAAAAGAAAGCCGGTGTTCCGCGTCCTAGCAATGTCGTACCAGGGCCGTCCGTGCAAAGGCCTCGTCAATCGGCCCTTCGGCTCCATTCAACACTTTGCTTTGTTTCGCCTCAAAGATGCCAGATCTACATAGCATCTAACTAAGTGAATATTTCGTAACAAGCCAGCGCAAGACCTGAATCTGCAAGTTGCAAGTGACGATAAATTGGATTGGGTTGATGAAAATCTGGAGCAGGAGCAATGAATGGGATATCTTTGCTCCACTCTCCAATTGCACCCCCACTCCTTTTATACGTGTACCACTTCCCTCTCCTATACACCTCTCTAGAGCCTGCACCTTCAGAAAGCACATCTAGGGTGGCCCTAGCACATGAAAAACGTAGTTTTCCCTCTTAGCACACTTTTCACCACTCGGACCGCACCGCAATGCACACCATTACACAGATTACAATATTAAAAAAAGAAGGCAACACACGGATTCCATAGAAACCTCTTTAAGATCAAAATAAGATATTGAAAAATTAAAAGCTCTAAAATCAAAGTGCATAAAATTAGGCCAAAAACATAAAATTTTTACTTACGACTGCTGGCCCATAGATTGCCAGCGTTGGGAGGTATAGCTGTGCCGCCGCCATAAGTTACAGACATACCCCTAAACACTCAAAGTGCACTCATCCACGCCCAGCACTCTAAACACTACAATCTCTCCACGCACTCGAACCCCCCGAAGCGCCTTCCTCACTCCATTCCAACACCTCCGTATCGTGATATTGAACGCATACGAAAAACTGGTCCGATTCGTTGTCCGTCTGGCTTGAGTCATTTCTCAGTTATAAATCCATAAACATGAAAGACTTTCTAACGGACCTGATGGCACCTGATCCAGCGCACTTACCCAAATTCTTTGAACTTCTATTCCATTTCCGGTTAGGATTCATATTAGCTTGTGTTGCGTTCTGCCGCTCATTGTGTTTATAAATACTCGCACACCTGGTTCATTGACCATCTCACTCCCAAACCAATCATAGTTCTACTCAAAACTTAACTGAATTGTTCTGCTCGGGGATGGCACGCTTTCAACCTCTGTTGCTCGTGTTGACTTGTCTTCCCGCCATTTTGGGCTACAAGTCTGATCACGGTGGCCTTAGTTTTTACTTTCCAAAAACCACCTACCCTCAACGCTTCGATATACGCGTCGATCAAGACTTTATCGGCTTGACTCGTCGGAAAGTGCGCGACTATCGCCCGTCGAGAAGCCTTTCCACAGAATGGACGACCGAAGGCCCCCCTGACAGGGTCATGACGTCTCTTGCAGAGTATTGGGCTACCCAGTATAATTGGAGAGACGCGGAGGAAAAAATAAATCGGTTCGAACATTACACGACGACAGTGCCAGGCAATCGCAACTATACGGCGCCTATCCCTCTCCATTTCATCCACCAACGCTCTAATAGCACAGCGGCTACCCCGCTTCTTCTGCTTCATGGCTGGACGTCTTCACACCTGGAATGGTCTGAGGTTATTGAAAGTTTGACGCAAAACGGCGGCGAGTCGTTCCATATTGTCGCTCCCGATCTGCCTGGTAACGGCTTTAGTCCGGCACCGACTCAGCCGGGAATGGGCCCGCGCGAAATGGGCATAGCTTTCGGTGCGCTGATGAAACAGCTCGGCTACAATAAATTCGGTGTCGTTGGGACTGATGCAGGCTGGGCAGTTGGCAGTTGGATGGTTGAAGATGTCCATGACAGCATCACTGGCTTCTTCACCGATTTCTATTACGTGTTACCGACTCCCTTGGATCTCGCCCGGCAAGCCATAAATGAGACTACCAAGGAGGAGAACGATCACATTGCAGCAATCAATGCGTGGAACTTAAATCACGTCACGTTTTCTCACACACAGACTAAGAAACCTCTAGCTTTATCTCTAGGTCTGACTGATAGCCCCATCGGGATGGCTGGCTGGATGTGGGACATTAAGTATGCTGTTAGTGATGGATATCCTCACAGCCACGATGAGATCATTACAGACACGATGATGCTGTGGATTCAGGAGCCATACGGTGGTATACGATTCTATAAAGAGCTATACACAGTAAGTATTACCCCAGGGTCCAGTAGATATAATAAATCTAACTTAATCGTATAGCCTGAGACTTCAATGTACCCCAAGACCGATGTGCCAACAGGAGTGACCCAATGGGGGAACGTCAATGGTCCTTTCCCAGCCCTTGCTAACTTCGCTTTAACAGTAAGTAAGCCTGCCTAAGAGCTTTCATAGAGTCGTTGCTAAATTATAGACAGCCTCGGGATTGGGTTGAAAGGACAGCAAGGGTAGTCTACTGGAAGCGATATGAATACGGCGGTCATTATCCAGCTGTAAACCATCCAGACATCTGGGCCGAGGATGTCCGAGAGTTTTTTTCCAGCTTATAATAGAAGAAGATGGTTACGCTACTAGAGTGTCTGAAATGGACTTAGATATTATCCCGTGACTCTTACACAATATCCATCTTCGATGTTATTCTCGACGTCCTTATGGGTTTTAGATTACATAGTTTGAGCTGCGCATACAACTGAGCTGTGCACCCCACCAATACTGCGCAATTTTGCAGGCTAATTTCTGAGCACTACAAATTGGCATTCTTTGAAAGGTACAAGGATGGTGGACTGTCAGATAAAATGCGTTATCTGGTGCTATAGGATTATAATTGAACGAGATCATCGATTGGGTGGTCCAAAATATGATTATTGTATGTGTCTTCTTTTTGTTCTCTGCTTTTTTTCCTTTTTATGTAGTGTGTGTGTGCCAAGTGTTTACACCCGAGCTTTGTACTACAATGCAGTATCGCGTACCCTCGCTGCTGTGCTGTAGATCTAACAGCATACTCTTTCCAGGCACGCATCTTGTATCTGACAGGTCTGTAGTTAAGATCTCTATAACTATAAGTACTAAAATAACAAAATTTTAGCAAAGTCTTACTTATATATATAGAACTACTATATTAAAATTTTAGACAATTCTACCTAGTAGTTGTTGAGATAGCAGTGCCAAGAAATAGCCTTTTTTGGTGGTAAAAAAAGTCGCCGGCTCGGTGATATGGCCGGCTCGGTGATGGAATACGTTAACTGAAGATGTTAAAATCAGCAGGCTATATCTGGAAGCATGCAAGCAGCGGTCGATAGGATGGAATTGATTCAATTAACCTTCTACTCGTGGAGGTGGATGCTGCATATATATTTCGTTAGTGCGATAGGCAACATTAAGCCACAATAAGCTATAGCAGGCCATAACGGTGAGAAGTGACTCAGGGATGTTCAGGAATGAGCCAGACCAGGCAGAGGGGCGGCTAACAGTCTTTGCAACGTATGTTGCCTAATGCAGAGAACATTGATTAGACAATATTTCAACAGCAGAGGTTGAGTACTGCTGCCATCCAAATTATTCAAATATCCAGATAAATTTGGACGTCACGATTTGATTTGATTTGGATAGATATATCCTCAAATTGATTTGATTTGATTTGCCAAGATTTGGATCGATTTGGATTTGATTTATTTGTTGACAAGCCTGACTGGTGGAGTCTCGGACTTTGGGTAAAGGCGGTCCCACAGGTCTGACACTGCCAACAGTGATGCATCTGGGTGGAGGCTGAATTGGGGTGGCGAACCAGGTTCGCTATAGGTCAAAAGGTCACTCGGGATTCCGGTCGCTTGAGAAGATCCCCTCTCCCCTTGGCACAGAAGTGCCAAAGTGGCTACTGTGTCTAGAGTTGAAATGATCAGCATCCAAGTAATTATATAAATCCAACACTGAAAAAATGTTGAGGATCTCTAGCTGATGGGGAGAAATTCACAATCATGGACAAGAGCATTGTGGAAGCAGAGCGCAGACAGAGAAAGCAGGCACCGATACGAAAGGTCCACGGTAGGTGCACGCTGACAAATACAGCGCTAGTCCTTCGGAGAGCATCACGACGCTCCTACCAATGACTCCATCCGATCGTCTCGCAGCCTATCGAGTCTTCACATGCAGTCATGCGGAACATGATCGGCATTGCTCGGTCCGAGTCCTGCAATGCCTCCTTTCACTTCAGCACTCCGCGAGACGCTTGGCGCACACTCGGAGTTCCGAGCATGGCGGTCTAGAGTCACATTAAAGTTACGTTCCACCGGCTAGAGTGGGGCCCAGCCTAGATGCGCCGCGCCTTGGCAATGCCAACATACTTTGGACAAGGGTCGGCAGAATGGACCCCAGCGGTAGGCTCGTGCCAGACCTACGTAGGATACTGCGCTAGACGGCGGCAGGTACGTGAGCCAGCGTGTGTACCGCAAGCTTGGTCGGCGGGTCGATGGCACTCGAGTATGCTCAGAGTTCGATACAGTATCCTCGTCGTGCATTGGGAAAGTAGCCTCTATCATCCAGAGTCCACCAGCTGCGAGTTAGGCACTTTGGCGTTTTGTCAATGCCGACGCCACCACCTATAATATAAGTGATAATACCACAGGCAGCTCCTAGCAGCACGGCGATTATTTCTCACCATTTATATTCATTTACTGTCGCACTGGACGTGTGTGTTAAAACGAACAGTGAAAATGGGTGAAGAAAATGAGAAGAATGCATTGTAACTGTGTGTGTATTGTATGTATGTAGATGTGAGATCCTCTTTTTTTGTGCTATAGTGAGGAGAGGTGCTTTTATGTCCCTCGCGACAGCTATCATGTGATGATTGATTCCTGAGCCAATGAGCTTCCACCAGGTGGATCTGGCCTGCGACATTTACTTATGTGCGTCTCTTGAGCTTATACTATTAGACTAGGCTCGGGTATTAAATATATTTTTCTCTTTTAATGAACTCTGCCGACTGCTCTAACAGCAACAGCCTCTCAACAACGTCTCTCAATGGCTAACCAAGAAGGCCGAATTGAGCTTGCTCTAGCAGCAATTCATAAAAACCAGATTTCTCGAGTTTTCTCTGCAGCTGCGCTATTTGCTGTCCCTCGTTCAACCCTTCGACGTCGCCTCCAAGGTAGCCTACCTCAGGCCACGCGCAATCGCCAGAAGCGCAAGCTAGACTCTGTTGAAGAGCAGTCCCTTGTTCAATGGATACTAGACCTCTCTCGACGAGGATTTCCGCCCGCGGTTATCCAAGTACATCAAATGGCAGATGTTCTGCTAGCTGCGCGCGCCCAAGATCCTCCTCCTCAGCCTATTGGCAAGAACTGGGTGTCGCGCTTTATCCACAGCTAGCTAGAGCTGCAGACAAAGTGGAATAGAAAGCTCCACTCACAGCGCGCTCGATGTGAGGATCTAGTTACTATCAGCGCGTGGTTCAAGCTAGTACAAGAGATATGCCACGCGAACGGCATAGCAGATGCAGACTTCTATAACTTTGACGAGACTGGGTTTATGATGGGCGTCGCAGCAACATCAAAAGTTGTCACTAGCGCAGACATTATAGGTCGCGCTACTATGATTCAACCAGGCAACCGCGACTGGGTTACAACAATTGAGTCTATCAGCGCGACAGGCAGGGTGCTGCCTCCTCTCATTATTCTATCCGCCAAGAATCACCAGGCAGCCTGGTACAATACCCTCCCTGCAGGCTCAGCAGGCTCAGTACTCACAGTCAGCGACAATGGCTGGACAACTCATCAGATAGGCCTCCAGTGGCTAAAGCACTTTGACAGACATACTGCGTCTTGCGCTCAAGGAGCCTATCGCCTGCTTGTGCTAGATGGCCACAGTAGTCATGCTACTCTTGAGTTTGACCAGTACTGCAAGCAGAGCAATATCATCACCCTCTGTATGCCTCCTCATACCTCGCATCTCCTGCAGCCTCTCGATGTTGGCTGCTTCTCTCCTCTCAAGCGAGCGTACGGCAGAGCGATAGAAGACCTTGCCCGTGTAGGCGTCTTTCACATCGATAAGCTAGACTTCCTCTCTATCTATTTTAAGGTTAGATCCGAGGTATTCACAGAGAACAACATCAAGGCAGGCTTCAAGGCAACAGGCCTTGTCCCAGCTTGTCCAGAGCGTGTGCTCTCATCGCTTACAGTTGTCCGTACGCCGTCTCCACCACCTACTGCAGCAGCTGCAGCAGCTAACTGGGTAGCTGAAACGCCTCGCACGGTATCTCAGCTTGATCAACAGGCTCAGTTAGTAAGAGATCTCCTGCGTCGTCAGTCTCAGAGCCCTACCAGTCTAGCTATTAGCCAGCTTGTTAAGGGTTGCCATCTTGCTCTTACCTCAGCAGTCATCCTTGCAGACGAGAATTCAAAGCTGCGCGCAGCTCTCAAGTATAAAAAACATAAGAAGCAGCAGCGCAGGCGATATATTGCTCATGGAGGAGCTCTGCAGGTTGAGCTAGGCCAGCTGCTCGCTGCAGAGGCTGATAGGGTGGTAGATGAGGGTAGTCAAGCTCAGCCTGAGCGAGTGCGCCAGCGCGCCCCGCCAACGTGCAGCAACTGTCATATTCAAGGACATACTCGAACTCAGTGTAGAGGTAGATAGAATAGCTTATCTCTTTGTTAAATTTACAATTTAATGTGCTGTTGTTGAGCAATTGAGCAAAACGTTCCGTCGATTTTGGTGGGGCTGGCCACTGACTGGTTTTGGCCACTGACTGGTGGAACACGTTACGTTAGGGCCTGAATAGCCTCTGATATTTTGGTTTCATTTTCGATTGCTTTTAGGTTCTTTTTATAGCCCATTGTATGAGGTAGAAGGGTTACGATGGGGGGACCTCGGTTAGCTGGTGCATATGCCCATATGGTGCAAATCTCCATACACTACGTTAATACAGAATGTGCGCGCTGGATAGGTCCAGCTTTTCCGTTATTCGCCTATTGAGCGTCTATAGTATCTTGGAGAAACGAGCGGAATCCGCCATAACTGTCCAATGGCATGGGTCCGAGTCTCCGCGTCTCTTCAGCCACAAATTTCTCAAACTCTTCAGCACTATGAACCGGCTTCCAACCTGCATCCATCGCCCTATCACTGCGACACACCAGGTTCCATCCCCAGTAGTGAATCTGTGCGACCGTCAGTACACCGGATGATTGAACCATAAGGTATCCTCCATGATAACTGAGACATTGGGAAGAGACCCTTACCACAAAACGGTCTGCTTCATCTCGAGTGAAAGCATTCGGTGACTTTAATTCAGAGATACCGATAGAGTGTAGCGTCTTTGCCATCGTCTCCAAGGCCGACTTGACCTGCACGACGCCACTTATGGCAAAGTAAAATCCATCTCGCCCATGACCTAAGCCGTTACTCTCCAGGAGAAAGAGCAGCATGGATGCAGCTATTTGAAAGAGTCATCTTGGCGGTTCTCATCAAATTCGTGTATGATTGAACGTACCATCATTTACATGTACCACTGGCCACCAATTCTCTCCCGGTCCAATTTGGCCTACTGCTTTACGCTCCACTGAGACATGTACCATTCTCTGAACGGGCGCTGAGATTCGACTCGCAAGCCCATGCTCATCCATAACACCTGTTGGCATCCCAAAGATGGCAGGAGGCACGATGATATAAGCTCGAGCGTAGCCAGCTTCGTCAGCCCTTACTATAGTGTCGTCGACCTTTCTGTCTTCGGAGCATATCAGACATAGACGATGATGAATAAGAGGTACCATACTCACGGGGCTTGTCGAGCGGAACGGCGTTGATTTTGTCTGATTCCAGATCTGAAATGGTGTTCATCGAGGCTTGACCCTTGGTATCCTCACAAATAAAAGCTAATCTATCAGAGATGCTGGTCGACAAGGGTAGCTTATTTATCTTACCTGTGCCGGACTATTTTTGTTAGCATTATACTTGTTAGAGAGTAGGATAAAGTGAACACACAGCGTGGTAGAGAGATGAGGTTTCACCTGTCCTCTCTTTCCTCTCCTTCATCCCTTTTAGAATCGCCAGTATATATTGCAGAGTATCACAGTCAGCCTGATAGCATTCTGAGTTAGCAAGCTTAGAAGTGATAGGTGAAATGCTAGTGAACTAACTAATTGGACAATGATTTCATTTAGCGAGGCTGCTTGCTCAACGGCTGGCGTATCTTCAAGGTCCAAATGAACTACCTGTACTCCAGACAGGAAACTCTTAATCTTAGAGGCTTTCTCAGTGCTTCGGCACGCTATTGTGACCTTATAGTGCTCTTCGAGTGTCGAACCGTATTTATCGTAGAGTCTGGAAATAAACGATCCGCCGAGGTAGCCAGTAGCGCCAAAGATCAAAATCGATTTCGGTGACATTTTGTCTTTAACGAAAAACTGGGTAGTAGGAATAATATAAGGAGATTAGATTGCATAGACCCCATTCAATAATCCGTCATTTACGTTCAAAGGGCATCTTATATCTCAAGACGTCTGACGGAGGGATTGCGCTAAGCTACTAGTTTCTCTTGCTTAGAAATACAGTTGTCAGTTTCTATTTGTACCATAGCCGCTAGCACTCGACTCGGAATTCCGAGTTGATGATGGAACTACCGTATATTACTACCTTGTCGAAGGCACCTATCCTCATCGAGTAAGGTGATAGCTCTTGGATTGATCAGGTGCAATGACGCTTATATCAGGCTACTTGTTCTCTTTAGATCTATTTATGTATTGCCGATAGCAGGTCCGCAGACTTCCGCAACTGGTGCAGTTACTCCACGGGCTATAGCGAAACAGAAAGACCGTACAAAAGGCAGGCTAGGTAGTTCTATACGTCATAAAAACTCAATCAAACGAATTAAAAGCTTTACTTGATACAAGATCACACACACACACACACACACAAACACACACACACCTCTGCCTATCAGGCCATAGCGCCATGGTGAGTCAAACCTGCGTATTGGCCAAGTTGATATCGATATTGTTTCAATACAGCCAGATATTCTCTTTTCTAGTTATCACAAGTAAGCATCACTACAAATTTTAAAGTCTATAGTCATAAATAAGTGAGTATAGATTGTCAAGATGGGCGATGAAGGCAGTGGTCATGTGACCGATGTTGTCAGATAAGAGGCATAAAAACTGAAGTACACGAATACTGCATCGTGGACGGTATCACCTATGTATCACCGATGTATCAGATCTGTGTTTAAAAAGGAGAGAGAACAGAACCAAAAGAACAATGAACACGATCACGGCCAAAAGATTCATTAAATTCTGACAAAAGTATTACTGATTTCTGCGACAGAGACTAGCCCTATAAAACAGCATCAAATTAATTGGATTACCATATTTTACTAATCTGGCTAGGCCGGGATCCCTTACATAAAGCCTTCTAAAAAGGCCGTATGGCCCCACCTACAAAACTTACCCTGGCATAACAATACTTTGTGCCCCCTTCCCCCAATTCATGTCGTTAGGGTTCGACTTCAACAAGCAACATCAAGGAAAGATCGTCTCTCGCTGGTTGAATGACCACACGTGGCTGCGCTGGGCCGTCACGCTGCACACGGATGCAGTCCTGGGTGCGAGATTTTAATGCGAGTCTCCCTCAAAATTCTACTGGCAAGCGTCTTGTATAAATTTCTCTTTAACGCTCGACGTTATGAACACACAAATTGGCGCTGAGGAACAGTGTGGATCGTTGGCACGACAGCGATCGTGTGCATATATGGTCTACCGGGGCTGTTTTTTCCCTTCGCCTCCTCTCTCTCTCTCTCTATTCGGAAATTGCACTCCGTTCTTGGTGGAGCTACGGCCCTATAGACAGGCTTGCAAACAGATAAATCAAATCAAATTGGACCTTCAATTTGATTTGATTTGATTTGATTTGGATCGATTTGGATCGATTTGGATCGATTTGGATATTTGGATAGCCCCACTTCTCTCCCAAGACGAGATGCATTGAGCTGCTCCTATAATATCCGCTTGCAGTCGCCCTCTCTGGTCTGTAACCATATGTCCCACAAGGCTGAATATTCGCTCCGGCTCAGACGACATCGCAGGAATTGAAAAGAGATCGATTGCCATTCGCGACAGACGTGGATACTGGCGTCTTCGGAGAAGCCAATACTGAATCGGATCATCCACCAAGCAGTCGCCTGGATCAGTAGTGGCAATCCACGCTGTGTACTCATCGCGCGTAGCCGAAGGTAAAGGTGCAGGTTGAGTGCTGGGCTTTCTGATTGATGCCATAAAATCGTCTAGGTCGGTGGTCTTCCTTGTAATAGTGGGCTGCTCAGGTATCGTATCCCGCTCGACAGGGAGGGTGTGATAGTCCTCCCACAGTTCTTGCACGGCTGCTTTTCCTCTCACTAGCCAATCAGGATGACCAGCCCATTGTGCCTCGACAGTTGCCCACCGAAAGGCGGGGTGGAGAACAAGGGCTGCAAGATATGCAGGACTGTCCTCAGTGAGGGTGTAGTATTGGTCTAGCTTCATCCAGCCAAGATTGCAGCCAATCCGTAAGTGCGGTTCTTCATCTCGTTCATGTTGTATCTTTGACTCTTCCAGATGCTTCAGAAGCCACTCCATAGTCAGTAGAACCTCCCAGACCGCACCGAATTTCCCTGAAAAATATAAATACAATGTTAAGCGGCAGGAAGCTGGATTTGGCTCACCTTCTTTGGGTCGGCCTTCGAGGCGCTTGGTAGCTGTGTTTAGCGGCTTCAATAGCGCCAGATACTCTGCAATCACTGACCAGTCCTCAGCAGACATCTTATCGTCAACAGTCGCAGGTGTCTTTCGGCTCTTCTTGGGCATCGGCTTTGTCCCATTCTGGGTCCTCCTGGCCATGTACTGGTTCCACTCCGTAGCTTCTGCCTGGATCATGGAGTCGAGCGCATTCCGAAGCTGGTAACCTCGTTCCATCATCGCCTCAGATGAGTTCCAGCGGGTAGCGTTATCTGTGATGACATTGTACGTTGTTTTGTCTTCAAGATTCAAGGCGGTGTTCTCAATTAGCTGGAGCTTGTGAAGCTTCTCCGTACGTTGGCCCGATCTTTGCACCCAGTGAACAATATTGTGCAGCTTGCCGATTGGCCCCTTCGACCTCCAGAGTTTCATCTCGTCTTGGACCTCTTTGTCGGCTTGGCAGTCCTCCTCAAACGCATCAGCGTCCGTGCCGAAGAGAATGGATCGAGCAACAAGGTTGATAATATGTCCACAGCAACGAAGCCGCCTGTGCTGCTTGTTGGAGCCGAACTCAGTGCCTAGGTCTTCAAGGCACGTGTCATTGTTCTCCGCATTGTCTGTGACGAAGTAGCCATTGGTGTTTTTGTGACGTGTCAAAACTTTTGGGGTGTAAGAGTTGTCTCATTAATCAAGCTGGGCCTGAGACTAAGTAATGACGCTAATTAGTCATGACAAGGTCACATGACCACTGCCTTCATCGCCCATCTTGACACTCCCCCTCGATGAGGGCAGTGCTCCCCCTCAATTGCCGCTAGGCACGCACACGTCGTTCATGCTCTGGAGACGTTGCCCTACTCATCGATCCTTCGCAAGCCAACCATTCGCCGAAAGGACTCAAACTTCGTCTTGCTCAACGGCTTAGTGAGTCCATCCGCTGGGTTCAACTCGCCTGCGATCCACTCCATCCTAACTAGCTGCTCCTCTACCTTCTCTCGTACAAAGTGGTACCGGATGTCCACGTGCTTCGTTCTCGCATGATACATCGGGTTCTTGGCCAAGGCCAGTGCCCCTCGATTGTCTCCGAGTATGGTTACTGGCTCAGACGCGCTCGGCTGAGAGAGGTCAACTCGCAGTTGACACAACAGTCGCTGCAGCCATATCGCTTCCTTCGCGGCCTCAGACTCCGCAATGTACTCAGCCTCACAGCTGGACAGCGCCACTGTAGCCTGACGCTTCGACTTCCAGCTGATGGCGGTGCCGGCAAACGTGAAGACGTAACCCCCAGTTGATCGGCGATCATCATCTCTTCCCCAGTTTGCGTCTGTGTAGCCTATCAGAATATCGGCTCGATCTTGCGTATCTATCACCAGGCCGTAGTCACTGGTACCCTTCAAGTACCGAAGAAGCCTCTTCAAGGCCGCATGGTGTTTCTGTGACGGATTGGCGGCAAAGCGACCTAGCTGACTAACCGCATATGCAATATCCGGGCGAGTACAGAGCATCAAATACATAAGACTTCCAACCGCTCGCTGGTACCATTTCCGATCTTGCGAGTCTGACGCCTCTTTACTGGGTTCTAACACAAGCTTGTCGTCCATCGGAGTCGCCACAGGAGTACAGTCTGCCATTCCGAAGGTTCTCAGCACCTTCTCGGTATATGCGCGTTGGGTCAGCTTAATCCTACTACCCCGCGAGGTATCCTCCCGGATCACCTTCACTCCCAGATAGTGGGCGACCGGACCGAGATCGCTCATCTTGAAGTGCTCTGACAGAGCGCTTTTGACGGATGTAATCGTCTCTTTATCTTTCCCTAAGATCAAGAGGTCATCCACATATGTCGCAATGACCAGACGTTTGTCTCGATTGACGAAGACGCTATGGTCTTCTGAGATTGCCACGAATCCCATAGGCCGCAGCGCCTGGCTCAAGGTAAGGTACCAGATCCGAGGAGACTGCTTGAGCCCATATAGGGCCTTCTTGAGCTTGCAAATCTTCCCAGGGTACTGGTCCTTGATATTTGGTGGTAGTTCCATATAGACGTCTGTGTCGATCTTGCCATACAGAAAGGCTGTCTTGACGTCCATCTGCTCGATCGACCAGCCTAGCAGGCAGGCCAGAACGAACAGAAGCTTGTAACTCATCGGCTTTACCACCGACGCAAACGTCTCGAGAACGTCGACGCCTAGCTCTTGTTCGAATCCGCGGGCGCACCATCGGGACTTGTAACGAGTGACTTTTCCATCGGCATTGGTCTTGACCTTGTATGCAAACTTGCCGGTTAGGATTGACACTCCTGGTGGGGTATCCACGACATCCCACACGTCGTTGGCTATAATCTCTTTGACTTCTTCGTCCATAGATGGAAGCCATCGTGATGCGTCCGCACACGTGACAGCATCCTCATAGTTCTTTGGTTCGTATGCGTCACCAGCAGCATAATCAACCACATGGTTCTCGAGTTTATCTTGATTCTTCTCCAGCGCTGACAGCGCAGCTAAACACTCAATTACTGCGCTCCAATCGTCATGGTCTGCGGACGCTAGCGACTGGGCCACCTGAGTCTGTGTACTCTCTTCGGAGAAGCGTTCCGCTTCATTTATCTCGCCGTTTTCGGCGACTAACACGAGTCCTCCATCGATCGCGGCAGGCTTCACTGACAAAGCCGCTAGAGTCTCCCCCTCGATCGTGGAGTACCTTCGCCGCTTAGTCCTCTGTGCGAGGGTATCTTGAATTCTAACCTCATCGCAATGGGCTGGCCGGCGCACGGTCTCGGGGATTTCTCCCCCTGGACCAAATATGTCCTCATTGAAGTGCAGATCTCGAACTAACTCAACTCGCTCGGTGCAGGTGTTCCATACACGATACTGATGTTTCGCAACGCAACCGAGAAGATAGCACTTATCCGCCCGGGGATCAAGCTTCCTAAAGTTCGAGTAGTCGTTTCGGGGTCGGGGCTTCCAGCACTCGCAGCCCAACACGCACAGGTGCTCAATCGGCGGTGGCCTTCCATACAGTCGCTCGTATGGTGGCTGATCGTTGGGATTAGCCGACGTTGGGCAATAGTTGACTATGTCAGTGACACTGATGAGGATCTCAGCGAAACAATGTTGACTGAGATTCGACTCGTCTAGTATCGCTCTTACTGCAGTGAACAAAATATTCATGCCCCTTTCTGCGACCCCGTTCTGCTCTGGATTATGTGGTGCTGTAGGCTCAACTCTGACACCTGTCTCTCTGAAAAACTCGTTTAATAGTTTGTTATCGAACTCTCCGCCATTATCTCTTCGGATGGCTAGCAGTTCGTATTTTAGTTCTTTCTCGACCTGGGTCTTCCAGATTTGCAGTTCTCTTGCTGCATCGTTCTTGTGTCGCAACACTCTCACCCATCTGTATCTTGTATAATCGTCTGTAATGGTGAGAGCGAAGCGATCATTGACTTTCTTCTTGCCATCATACGCGTTGACTGGCCCTGCTAGGTCAACAAAGACCCTCTGCAAAGGCTTCTTGCTCCTTATCCCGGAGTCCTTGAAGTTTCTCCTCTTCATGCCTGCTCGGATACAGGACTCGCATGGAGGTAGTGGGTCCTCTGAACTTGACACCTTGAGACGTCGTAGCAGCCTCCTCAACCTCCCTTCTCCGAGATGCCCCAGTCGACGATGGTGAGTCTCGATAGGCACGTCTGAGGGTATTGCTGTAAAGGCATATGGCTGCGGTCGCCGCTTTCGGGTGGCTTCTGCTTTCGGTCGTGACAGCACGTACAGGTCGGTGGTGCGGCAGTCAGCCGTGGCTACCACTTGGCCAGTCTCTGTCCGCACAATCTCAAGATCATGGCCATCCATCACGAAGCGTATGCCTGCCCTCTCTCCGTCATTCGTCAACGTCAACGCTCGACAAGAGATGATGTTGAAAGGGAGACCTGGCGCATACGAGATGTTCTGAATGGTGAAGGTCTTGTTATAGACTTTGCCGTCGACCTCGCAGGCGATCGGGATCTTGACTGTCCCAACGCCAGCGATTGCCACGCCTCCGCCGACGCCCATCACCCGCTTCCCAGGTGGCGCCGGACTTAGTGTCTCAAAAAGCGACCGTCTTCCGGTCACGTGTGTGTAGCTTCCACTATCGAGGACCCAATCATCTGGGGCCAGTCGTCCGTTGATGACGCTTAATGCTAGTGGCAGCCATGGGCCGTTGGTCTCTGCCCATGTCTCCGCCTCGACTTCCATCCACCATCTTGCTCCCAACGCCACCATTACGCAGGCGAAAGCAGTCCACTGCGACAGGCATAACACGTATGCGATAACCATGCCCCAGCAGAGACTCTCCCTGCGCACTGATAGTCAATCGGAGGTGGATCCTTGTACGAAGTCACTTTCTTCGATTCTTCTTTTCTTTGCAGCACTCTCTGGGTGCACTGTTTCTGTACTAGATCTTTTTCTGCCTTGATTCTCAAGGTGCTTAATGTACCATTTCGGCCTGTATCTGGCGTTCTGGCTCATTCTGTAGCATCCTTTCGGCCCTGCAACGGCCAGGTGGCCCACTCTGCCACAATGCGTGCACCTCTTCTGGCTGTTCACTGCCAGAGTAATGCCGTCGTCATTGTTCATCTGTCGTTGTTCCCCTTGGATCACTTCTCGCGCCAAGCTCTGGAAGTCCTTCGGGTCGGTGACTGAGACAATGGACTCATCCGAGCTCAGGACTGCGACCTTGTTGTCGAACGCACTGGTGAGTGCCGTCAAGAAGTGGGAGTTGACAAGCCACGACGGCAGGCGATAGCCTGCGTCAACCGCGACCAGTTTCTCCTGTACCTCTATCAGCTTGTTGCGAAACTCGCTAACGCTCCCAGTGTTAGCGAGTGTGGTGCCCAAGAACTCTTTGAACAATGACCAGACGATCGCGCTCCCCCGCTGGCGGTTGCGCTCGCCTAGGAGTGCCATTGCCTGGGAGGGCAGCTCGATGCTCTCGCTTTGGAGTGACGACCTGATCGTCCCGTCGCAGGCAGTGTGAAGGATGCCCATGGCATTTCGGCAAAGTCGTTTGAACTTCGTCGACACTGTCTGAATTATGGTAGTCGAAAGCGCATCAAACTTGCCTTCATACATCTCCCAGAGATTATGTATTTCAGCCACGGTCTGAAACGATTTCTTCCACCCCTCGTAGTTGGTGACTCCTCCCAACTTCTTGAAGCCTTGCTCATTAACAGCTTTGCCAGCGCTGCTAACCTTGGCATGTTTCTCAAAGTCCAGAAAGGCCTCCACCAGATCGCTGTCATCTGTGCTGCCTGTTGGACCTTCACTTATCACTTGTAGCTCCCCTGTCAAGTCTCTGAGTCTGCGGTTCTCCGCTCTTAGTCTGTCCATCTCGTCACGCCTTGCCGCATGTCCGTTATCTCCACCTTCCTGCCCTAGTTGCCCTCTCTCCTCTTGCCGTTCGTGCATCGCCCGCCCACTGGTGCTTCCGTCCAGATTGATGCGGCGGTTGAGTTCCATTTCTTCAAGCCGACGCTGTTCGGCGGCGGTGATATTGCGACGAGTGGGTCGAGTTGAGGACATCTCTAGGACAGTGGCTGAGAAGGCTTCTCCAATAACTATATTGCGTGCTCGTGCCGATTGCTGATGGTTGACGGGTGCTGCGATGGAAGTATTTTCTACTCGGTGCCCATCATCCTTTTGGGCCCTTCAAGGCCTCGGATCGTCCGGAAGGACGCGTGTACCTCTTTGGCTACTCTTGCACCGTTCTGACGAGTTCAGGGACTTCCATTTGGCTCGTCCTGAACCCCCTCTCGATTGCTAAGGCGCTTCTTCGCCTCTCGAGCCCGTTGTACAACGCAACTTGGTCAGCAGACATGTCGACAATCAAGCTTCTATCAAGCACTTGATTGTTTGGCTTGATTACATAAGCATTCCAACAAGTCAAGCCTTCCCATAGTAATTTGTTAGCCAAATCAAGCCTTGAGGGAAGGCTTGATTGATAGGCTTGGCTGGCTTGATGTCTAGGTAGCGATTTTTGATGAAGTTTCTGACTTTGCTGTATGCGCTATATCGCGATAATTTCTTTGGGTTGTCGTTAGCTTAGTAAGCATGGCACCTTACCTAGCTATCCACTATCTCAACTTTGACGCGTTATTATATATTTTTGAGCAGCTCTACCTGCTCAATTTTAGTGTTGTTACTTGATCTCTTCGTTAATATGGCACTACCTAGCCTAAAACACGCCCGCAATAGTACTACTCGCAGCAGTACTATTGTTCCTAACAAGCGTGTCAAAGTCGCTGCTCGAGGCACTTCTACGCGACCTGCTAAGGTTGATAATAGCCAGCAGCTATCACAACGTCTATCACCGCGTAAAGCCCTAGGTACCGCATCCCAGCCGTCCGAGGCGCCCACGTTCGAGTCGCAGTTGCGCGAATCCCAGCTTGAAGGCGCGATTGCAGCGCCCACTGAGGGCAGCAAAGCTGTTACAGTGGCTACAGCAGAGGACAGCAACAGTGGTGGTAAGGGATTTGATGAGCACCTTACAGACGACTATAACGGTATTGATTGGACGCGTTTACCTAAATATATGAAGCTGTTAGCTACGCAGAGAGGAAAGAAGAGCTGGGTATACCAACATGGCTATCGCGTCGCGCTGCATAAGGACCCATCTAGGATCTTCTTCATCTGCCGCTTTTGCCATCAACGCAAGATTATAGACGCTGGTGGCCCTGGTGTTTATGAGACAACGCAATCAACGTCAACCTCAGCGCGCCACCTCGAACAGCAGAAGCGCGGCCATTACCATCAGGCGCCTGGCAAGGCAATATACGAAACGAAGAGTTGGCTACGGAGCGTCCTTAAGGATGGCAGGGTTAAGCTGTCCCAAGACGTCGCTAACGAGCTTGCTGGCTTCGATATTCAGAAGTTTCGACTCGCCGCTGTCAGCTGGTTGGTAGAGAATAACCATCCGCTCAAGGAGTTTGAAACACCTGCTTTTCGCCAGTTGGTCGCAGCAGCAAACCCACAAGCAGAAGCGGCTTTATGGTCTGCCCATAGTAGCGTTTCTCTATACGTTATGCGGCTCTACGACTATATGTTGCCTCGGGTTGTCGCTGAGCTGTCGCAATCACTTAGCAAAATCCATATTAGCTTTGACGGCTGGACGACCAAAGGCGGCAAGCGTGGCTTCTTGGGAGTGGTTGCTCACTACGTCGATTGCTCTGGCGACGTTAAGGACTTGCCTATCGCGCTGCCGCAGCTAATAGGCACTCATAGTGGTGAGAGGATGACTGAAGTTGTTAGTAAAATACTGCAGCAGTTTGGTATTAGCCCGCTTACTGTTGGCTATTTTGTACTCGACAACGCCAGAAATAACGACACCGCCGTTCTCAACCTCGCGCAGCAGATGGGCTCTATCGCACCCCATCGCCGCCTCCGCTGCGGCCATACTTGGGCATTGTAGAGTAGAGGGAGCTCTACCCACTTCTCTACCCTACCCAGGTAGAGGAGCGGTCCCCTCTACTCTACCCGGGTAGAGTGGGTAGAGTGGTGGGTAGAGTGGTGGGTAGAGTGGTGGGTAGAGTAGTGGGTAGACGATATGGTAGGTTAGGAAGGTAGATGCTGTATACAAGCTCAATTCTTCGAAATATGCCACTTTATTATACATTCCAATCCTCCGCATCGAAATCAATATCCATCTCATCATCCATCTCCACAGCTTCTACAATCATCGCAAGCAGCTCCTCCGAAGAGATGAGCTTCCGCGCAAACCAGTTGCCCATGCACTCTAACCTTTGGAGGTTCTCCGGCGATAATCTAAGCCTGTCCTAGCTCTGTGTACGGCGCGCCCCCGAGAATTGTTGTTCTGGTTCGGCGGATGAGGGCGCGATTGAGAGGATGTTGATGGCCATACGGTGGAGACGAGGATAGCGCCGGCGTTGCTCTGGAACTAACCACCACTGAAGAGGAGTTATCTTTATAGCATCAAGATCGATAGTTTTATCTTCAATAAACGCCATAATCGTATCTTCATCCTCTTGCGAAGTAGGCTGAACTCTTAGACGACGTTTCAGCCGGTCTAATTCATTCTCTACCTTCTTCATCGAGGATGGATGAGATGTATTGATATCAGCGGCAGCAGCAGGGAGTGGTTCGTGAGGGAGATGCGCGTATTCCTTCTGCCAGATGGAATAAGCAGCATCTATAGTCTTCTGATGCCACTCTTCAGGCCAGTTCTGAAGAAGATAATGCTTCCGCTTCGAGGGGTTGAGAAGCATCGCGGCAGCGTATACTGGCGTTGACTTAACGAGGGCGTAGTATTTATCAAAGATAAACCAACCCATCTCAATAGAATGAACCATGCGGAGGTCCTTCTGTGGGCCTGATCTATATAGCACCTATAAAGCGTTAGCTTTAATACTTATCTTGATAAAATAGGATAAACCTTCTGATCCTCAAAGAAGGTGAGGATAGCATCCATCAGGGTAAGGCTCTGGGATAATGAAGCCTCACTGCCTTCCACCCATAGTGTACCACTAGCAAATACAGAGAGAAACCTCTCTGTGCGCTTAAGTGTATCCCACTCAACACCATTAAGTCGAAAGTTATCGCATTCAGGGTGTTTATCAATGAAGTCCTTAATCTCTCGCTCCTTGCGTGTCGTACGCTTGATAAGAGGATACCATGAGGACCATCGAGTATCGTTATTAATCCCTAATGTAATGCCGACAGCCTCTATCTATCGGTCAAGATGGATAGAGCTGTTTCGAAGCTATATAGCTAGGTTATGAAGCTTCTGGAGTGCAGTAGTAGCACCCCAGCCCAGTGTTCGAAACGGATGGAGGTAAATCCACCTCCATGGACCTCCATCCATTTCCAGAGAGCCATGGAGGTTTGGAAGGACCTCTTGGCGTATGAGAGACGTTTCAGCTATCCTTTTGGGGAATACTGAAGCTATAGTCGCCGCAGTGAAGTGGATAGTTGGCCTGTGCTCAGCGGTGATTCTTACGTTGTCTCATCCATCTCATCAGCGATTCTCTCCATTCCCTCACTCACTGACCTCTATTTCGCCCAGTACCTAATCAAATGCCGCCAGAGGGGTCGCAATCGTCTTATCAGGCTGCTATCCAGTCGAGAAAGCGAACTCGATCATCCCTTGACGCTCCTTCGCCCTCTGCACAACCGCCATCTGATGGAGCTGACTTGACCTCGGATGAAGAGTCACTCACGGAGCTGGAGTCTGAGAACGTTCTGGTCCCTACTAGGCTGCAGCGCACCAATAAGGATAGTAGACCTGTTTTTCAATCGCCTTTCGACTACTCCTGGGTGGATTTTGATGATCCGGCGCTTGACGGCCTCACTCTGCCATCAAAGGCTATCAAGACTCGCGCATGGTGGTGGAAGTACGGAGTGCCTCTCGAGGCTCGAGTGGATCAAGGCAATGGCCGGAGGGCTATTCTAACCTATTTCTTATGCCATACGTGTTATACGATTGGCCGGAGGTCAACCTGCAAGCTTAATATCACCAAAGGCCGCTGCAGTGCCCGAGATCACTTTAGAAACCTCCATCATACGACCTTCGAGATAGAGAAAGACCTTCCTCACGACGCCCAATTTGACGACGAAACTCTCCTAGATAGGCTAGATAGAAACGACCCTGTGCAGCGCCGGATCCTGAACGAGCTCACCCAGTTATTTAATCAAGATATCTCTAACAAGGACCTCCTAAGATGGGTGGTTTTCGACAACATCCCCTTCTATAAGCTTCAGAGCTCCTATTTTCGAACACTACTCTCTCGCCTAACGCCCTTTTCGAATCGATCAAGATTGCCAACTGATCGCACAGTCCAGAGGTGGGTTATGCAAGAGTTTAAGCAGCATAAGGCGGATATTAGGAAGCTTCTTACAAGCTCTTGCAGCCAAATCCACCTGTCCTTTGACGTCTGGACTTCCCGAAGGATAAAGGCTCTTAATGGTGTTGTCGCTCACTGGGTTGACAAAGATGGCAAGTGCCAATCAGCTCTTTTAGCTCTTACAGAGTTAGCTGATACTCATGGTGGAAAAGAGCTCTGCACTGACGTTCTAAGAGTTATCAACGACTACGGGATTCAAGAGAGGATTGGTTACTTTGTACTAGATAACGCCACAAATAACGATAAGGCAGTAGAGCTTATTTGCAAGGAGCTCTGCTTGAATCCTCGCTGGCGCCGCCTCCGTTGTTCTGGCCATATAATTAATATTGTCGCCAAAGAGGTCCTCTGGGGAGCAGACTACGAGATGTTTGAGAACGTTGTCGCCAATATTAATAACCTAAAATATGAGGTTACCGCATGGCGAAAGAAGGGCCCAATTGGCCATCTCGCGACTATTGTTCGATGGATTCGAAGGTCTCCAGGACGACTTCAACGGTTCAATAACGCCCAAAAGACTATATGGGAAGAGAGTCATCCAAATGCTTCTGGCGATCCCCAGATTCTTAGCCTTATTATGAATAACTCGACTCGATGGAATTCAACCTACGACATGATCGTACGCGCCCTAAGGCTCCGTAGAGCAATTGAGCACTTCCTAGACCTTGAGACACTCCGTCTTAAATATCTGGTAAAAGAGCGGGTCGAAAAACCCCTCTCTGAGCGGCCTGAGGACTCAGTGACGAGGATCATTCTCCAGAATCGTATGAAGCCTGACGACTGGGCGATTATTGCAGAGATTGCAGAGCTACTCGAGCCCTTTAAAGACGGAACTAAGAAGCTTGAAAGTAGGCCAAACGAGGCCTCTGCAAGTGGATTCGCAGACGTTGTACCTGTCCTGAAGATCCTCCTTGAGAATCTCGAGAAACTGAAGCTCCATTACGCTGAATATCCCCCTGATCGGCCAGTCTGGGTGGCAATTGAGCAGGCTTGGCAGAAAGCAAGTTACTACTATAGAATCACCGACCGCACGCCCGCCTACACAGCGGCGATCCTCCTTAATCCTCGCCTTAAGCGGCAATATTTGGAGCGAGAATGGGGCCTTGAAGACGCTCAGAGCGGTGTTGCTCTCGTCAAAGAGCTATACCAAAAGGAGTATGAGGAACTACTAATCTCTGGGCCATTAATCTCATCCCAGGAGGCTCTCTCAGAGATATCCGGCAACCGACGACGACGCAAGAAACCAAAGTTTCGTCAAATTGATGAAGCTCTTGAGGAGACTCGAAAGATCTCCCTTGCACCTATGATTGAGAGTGAGCTCGATAGCTATCTTGCTGATCGCCTCGAGCACAACTCTACCTTAGCGCCCTTTGAATTCTGGATGAGGCCTTCCGTCAAAGCTCAGTACCCGCGCCTCTCGCGGATGGCGATTGATATCCTCTCTATCCCGGCCATGAGCAGTGAGGCAGAGAGGATCTTCAGCTTGGCCGGCAACATGATCTCCCCGCGTAGAGCTCGCCTAAGAGAGGACTCAGTAGAAGCCTCTATTTGCCTCGCTAACTGGGGGAGAAATGGGTTGGTAGAGATAGGAGAGCACACTCAGGAGCTTCGTGGCAGTCAGATGGCCAATATCTTTAATAACAGCGGTGACGATCTCCCATTTCAACTAGAGCTGGATCCTCGCGATGAGATAGTCCTCTTTAAAGAGTCTCTCTACTCCGACAATAGCAGCTAGGTTAGCAATTAGATAGCCATTCAAAATCCATCATATCTAGCTTAACCAAACGAGTTCATGTGACCTTAGCTCTTTACTTGATATTCACTGTTTATTTAAGGTTTTCATTATGTAGATTGTAAACATTGGGCGTGTCATATGGGTGGACCCAATGAGCTTGGCAATCCATCCAAACCTCCATGGATTTATGGATATGGAGGTGGAGGATCCTCCTCCATCCATTTCGAACACTGCCCCAGCCTTCAAAACCTTTATGCTTCGCTTTAACTTTACTCCCTCTTCTCTGGGCTTGTTCATGAGCTCTTATTGAGGCTAGATTATCTTCAACGACTGGTACATCAAGATAGGCGGAGAATAGCTCGGAAGGGTTGGTATCTTTGGTCTCTTCAATAGCCGCAAGAGCAGCTTTAAGAGCTTCTTTTGAGGTTGCAAGAAGAAAGGCTTGAAGGGCAAGGTTAAGAATATGATCAAGGCAGCGGATGCGATGGGTAATTGGATCATAGTCAATCTGTTCGATATAAGTAAATAACTATCTAAAGGCTAGTGTATACAAACCCCGAATTCAAGTTTTAGAGACCTAGAGAGCTCTATGAGCAGAGTGTTATTCGAAGTGGCGTTATCTGTAGTGTGGTAGCTGAGTTTAGTTGTTATCCCGAAGGATTTAAGGGTGCGGAGGATGATAGCCGCTTGTATCTCTCCAGAGTGGCTAAAGAGCACCCGTGGGAGTGCTAGCATCCCGTGTTTGAACTAGTAATCCTGGGAGATCTACCTAACACAGATGCAGAGATATGCCTTTCGAGCTGGAGAAGTCCACATATCTGTTGATATATGGATATCCCTAATAGCTTCCTGAACGTTTTTCTGGAGTATTTGGCGATATCTTTCGTAGTTGAGAACTAGGGCACGAGTGAATGTTCTTCTGCTAAACTGTGCAAGATCCGAGATCTCTGGATTAGCAGAGAGGAGGAGATCATGGAGTTCTGGCTATTCAATAGCATTGAGAGGAAGCCTCCTTCTAGCACAGAGTGCTAGCAACGCCTGAAGATGCCGCGGCCGATCATAAGCCTCTCGGAGGACTATTTCTCTCGATGCCTTATCTTTTTGAAGCAAATAAGAATTCATAAACTGCTGGCCAGGCACTAATTTAGGCCTAGAAGAGGTGTGCCGGTCTTCTATATCCAGCCATCTCTTCCACAGAGATGGGTGATTAAGACGAAGATGATCCCGGGCTCCCGATGTGTATATTGCACTCCAAATTTTCTTCTTATCGTCCTAACAAGCGATACAATAATGTAGGCGTTTATTTGAGGACTTCCCACTTCGATCAGATCTCTCCTTCGGCCTGAATTCGGGCTCCGAGCTCCTGGCATATCGAAAGAAGGCCCAGATTGAAAGTTTCTCGGCGGGAATCGAGGAATTACTCGGAGGAGCACTGGAAGCAACACTGTGCGCTGGTAATGCGAGGTTCAGCGTGGAGGGCGTTGTAGGGACGGTGAGGGGTAATGAATCTTGGGAGAAAGACATGGCTAAAGATCTATATAATAAATATTGAGGATAAAACAAAATCTTGGTGTGGATGCTGGTAGTAACAGGGAGGGAAGGAGATGAGAACTAAGTTCATTCCTTGCAAAGGTTTTTAGCTACATAACCTGCAAAGGAGTGAGCTCTTCAACGTAGGCTGCAGGTAGGCAGTAGCCGACCTAGTGCAGGCAGTAGCAGGCAACATGTTCGGTTTGCGTCTAAACTCACCTGAGAAGTCACTGCAATATATATTGAGCACAATCAATAATATTGGACAACTCCTCAAGGACTTCAGCATCCACAATCTTACAATCTTATCAGATGATGAGATCTAATTGACCAATCAGGAGTGGGTAGAGTGGGTAGCTCTACCCATTTCTACTCTACTCTACCAAGGTAGAGTAGAGAAGGTACCCCCTCTACCCTACCGGGTAGAATGGGTAGAGCTCCCTCTACAATGCCCAAGTATGGCTGCGGCCCTCATACACTTAATCTTATCGGCCAGACACTGCTCCAGGGCAACAACGATGACGCTTTTGATAACGACGTTAGCCAGCTCGCAGACGAGAGCAACTTCATGCGCAATTGGAGACAAGATGGCCCACTTAGTGTACTGCTAATCGTTATCAACCACATTAGAACCCCACAACAGTACACGCTTTTTGCTGACTTTCAGCGTCTCGCCCACCGTGAGCTACCAGTCAACGCTCCCGCTGAGGACCGCAAAATACTTGAACCAGTCAAGCCAGTTGTTACGCGCTGGAACTCGTACCACTCCGCTTTTGAACGTGCTGTCAAACTGCAGTCGGCTGTTAACGCATACGCCAACCATCATATACGACGCGTGCGAGACGAAGACACGTACGCGATAAGCAGAGGCAACAAACTGCCCGACGTGCAGCCGTGGATGCGATCTGACGGACTAACAGCTGCTGATTGGGCAGTAGTTACCGAATATATAGATGTGCTGAAGCCGCTGAAGTCAGCAACAAAGCGTCTTGAAGGTCGCGGCAGAAGCGGTCGCTATGGCTCTATAGCTGACATATAGCTGACATTATCCCAGTATTTGAATATATATTAACTTACTACGAGCAGCGCGTCAAGTCTTACGAGGCAGTTGACTATAACGCGCATGACGAGGCCCCTGAAGATCATCTAGCAATCAACCTTAGAGCCGCCTGGGCAAAAGCCAGCGAGTACTACTCTAAGCTCGACCTCTCTCCAGCGTACTACGCGGCCACGATACTCCATCCATACTATAAGCCATACTGCGACACCTCATGGTGTCAGATAAGAGGCATAAAAACTGAAGTATACGAATACTGCATCGTGGACGGTATCACCTATGTATCATCGATGTATCAGGTCTGTGTTTAAAAAGGAGAGAAAACAGAACCAACGAAAATACAATCAATTCTGATCCACGATCATGACCAAAAAGATTCATTAAATTCTGACACAAGGTCACATGACCACTGCCTTCATCGCCCATCTTGACAGTGGATCTGGCCGAGTAGCAAATGCATTTGCTTCCTTGACGCTACCTAAAGGCCCGGGATACCAGAGCGACCTGGGAGTGGCTTTGCCAGTCAATACAATCTTCGCATTGCTGTTGCAACTATCATGGAAGATGGGTAGCTGCCATCAAAGTGATCTATGGACGAGTACTTACATGTGCGCATCAGCCATAACCGCCAAAGCAAGAAAGCCTACTGCTTCCGCAACGGATGCCCGATATCGATTCTTGGTCAACATTGACGACAGTAGTATCATCCAGACCTGATGGTCTTTACCTGTGTCTATCTCTATTGATGAGAAGGAGATTCACTTGCGTTTCTGAGCAGGCAGTTTGGCGCCCTGTCGTGACTCTAGCTTTGAACTGGACGGAGCTCCCGCGATTGGAAACCTGCAATTGAACATGCACAAGGATGCGACGGCCTAAAATACTTTGCAACAGCTCGCGAATGGGTTGGAGAGCTGATCAGTCATGGGGAAGAGGTCATGATGACGTCTCCAAGCATTGAGCCAAATTTTCAGGACATCTAGCTTGCATGTCATGATTGCTCATCAGTCACCTTTGCTTATCCAGCAGAACAAGTACGTTTCCACGCTCATTAAGTGACCCCGCAATTCTCAGAGGCCGGCTTGTATCAGCTGTGTTTACGCATTTGCTTGGCGTGTACCCAGAGATTGGGTAGGCCAACACGACTGCGTTCAAATTTCCCATGACAAGAATCGGCGTGTGATACCCCTACAGCAGCATAAGGGAAGCGCTTTGAATGAACGATATTTACCGCTTTAAGTTGAATGAATGGCTCAGAAGTGTGCTGCATCAAGTACGAGGAAGGACCCCTGAGATACGCAACGAAGCCTTGACGCTTTCGTCCACCCTTGGGCTTTTGTGGAGCAAAATCGCCAACGACTTCTCGTAGAACTCATATTTCGAAGTCTCCACATTTGAGTAACTTAATCGACTGCAAATTCTGGGATGTGACCGAGTATGATATTTAAGGCTTGAAAGATCTCGTCTTGAGCATCGAACATTAGATCCACATGTATGTATTGAGGTCACATTTTGATCAGCTGAGAGAGCTGTCAAGATGGGCGATGAACGCAGTGGTTATGTGACCGATGCACATGACTAACTAGCGCCACTACTTAGTCTTAGATCCCACCTTGATAATACTACAACTCTTACACCCCCCAAGATTTGACAAGAGCGTCAGATGTCCTGTGAGCTTGGCGCGACGACGGTATTGCGCCGCATTCAGTATTGGGACTCCTTCCCCTTCTCCTGGCCTGTAGGTGACCATGTACGCATCGTTTTCTAAGTCAATATCATTCCTAAAAATCAAATTCAACTTGAAATCTATCGCTGAAGAGAAAATTAATCCTCTAAGAGAAGCTGGCCGATTCTCTCCTTGTTTTCTTGCGAATTGGTACTCTCCCTTTACTATCCGCAGCGATAGCGAGGTGTCAGTCGTGATGAAACTTTTCTCCCATGAACGTTGCGAGTTGTTCACGTTGTCTCGAAGGCAACAACGGGCAGAGGCTGGAAAGAATCTGCACTCATCCAGTCGGGATCTGGGCGCACATGCGCAGAATTTTGATCGACTGGCAAAGTCATCCAGTTGAGGACATTTGCTTAGGGTCAGCATTGGCACCCAGAACAGAACGGCAGCGTGTGACTACTGACAGCTGCTTACAGGATGTAAGTTAAGTAATGTCTGGCTAGCAATGAACACTCTGCACGCCTTTACGTAGTCCACATGCATCGATAAGATTCACGTCTGGCGCGGAAGAATTGTCGCTTAAAGCTTTTTTGGTTGACGCTGGCCTGGGTTTTCGGCTTCGAGAACCAGTTCCTGGCTGCAGCATCTCGTTCAACGCTTCGGATGACCAGGTTGCCCGTCGACTGGCAATTGGATGGGTTATTGGTTTGGATTGCTCTTGAACAAATCCATGACATCCGGGCATTTTGGGACGTAATTATGATGGAGATCATGTTTGGCAGATGGAAGTGCTCATAAATATTGTCTTAGGAAGTGAATGATTGATTGGTCCTAATCTGGTAAAGAACAAGCACAAGCAAAAGCGAACGCTACAGTTGGGAACCCAACGCCATGACCCCCACCACGGTGGATTGCTTACTCTTCTGCTCATTTTTCGTTGCCCTTTCTTATCCTTGTTCTACGGCTTATTGTGGGGTTGTGTACTGGTATTCCACAACGTTGCTTTTCCACAATGGTGGATTTCCAATCAACTCTCACTAGGAAATAGTGAAGATGTACAAGCATTTCAGTAAGTAACAAGGAACTATATTTAGGCCCTAGTCTAGCTACCGCCCAAGCATGAGGCTCACTGTATTAGAGTAAATAACCTAGAAGAACGAGGAGCTCACATTCATCTATATCTAATTCTTCGATCTCATCTACCTATTGCCTACGAACCCCTAACGTTGCTTCTAGCCATGATGTCAACTCTTTTCTATCTAGCATTCTCCCCAATTAGGATCGACACTATTACGTTAGGGTTAGAAAACCGTCTGAAGGTTCTGCTAAGTGTGACAAGGGGCAAGAGTGCTTACCGGAAGTACCAGTCAGCTACAACATTTTCACCACCAAGAGCACACCCATTCATTTCGTTCTTAAGACGCATCTTGCAGTCCTTACTATTCAGTGTTAGGCCGCCACGGCCCTTCCAACCAACCCAGAGTTCGACCTTGTTCTTGGGCAGCTGAAAACAACGGTATTTGGTCTGGCCTTCGGTGAAGTAGCCAGCTAAGTCATAGTCACAGAGCTTGTCGACCACTGCGTCTGCGCCATCCATGTTCTGACCATACATGCCGGTCGTCAATTTGTAACATGCGGCTTGGACTATGGTAATCACTGGGGCGATGACGGCGAGGTTGTATAGGCGCATAATGGGTGTTGCGAAGCGCTCTGAAAGACGAAGGACGACGCGATCTTTCAAGGAGCTGTATGTACTAGCTTACTTGTTTAAGCAGAGAAGTCAGCAACCAAATCAAATTTGCTTCTGTGACTGTTGGCGCTAAACAGACCAAGTAAGAATCAAGCTAAGACAGGAAAGAAACCAGGCAGAATAGGCCATCTTTTAGATCAAAATCACTTCTTTGAGCCCAGCTTATTTTATTGCTGACAGCTCAAGGTTTTAGACCCGAATTCCTAGTCTTTACTGTAAGCACTTCGACTAAGAATACTAAGTAGAGAGCAGCTAACTTACAATTAGCATGTGTTTATTCACTAGTGCAAGGCGTTAACACCTGGCTCTCTAAGAATCTTTGGGACATGGGTATATACTGTATGGCAAAATATATTGACAGTGAACGTGACTTCCGTATTTTGCTAGTTTGATTGCACTGTCCTGCATTATGCTATAAACATCACTCATTGTCACGACGAGCAGTTTGAGCAAGTATATACACTGAGATGCAGTTGCAGTTTCCGGTTTTCTTGCTTCGCAGATGACTTTGCTTCATTGGTTTTATGGTAGCCCAAGGTTCCATTGGCGAATCGGTTTGGCGATAGGCTTTGCTGCTTGGCACTAGATATATACTAGGTAAAGCCCATATCAGCATGACCGGGGGCTTTCAAAGCGAGAAACATGTATCTTTGCCGTATGCCAGTGCAAATCAGTGTACGCTGTTAACCGCCGTAAGGAATAGGAGGAATGCTCCGCCGCCATAGTCCCTCGCGCCTCTGTGCGTAGCCCAATCGCACGCTTAGCTAAGTAGCTCTTCCTCAGCATGCATACTGAATGAATGCGTAGTGCAGGGCCACAATGGAGGGCAGATTTGTAGAATTGACAACGGTGACCGGCCGATCGCGCCGTTGAGAACAACACGACGTCATCGATAAGATGCAACTTCTCCGCACAAAGCATCACATAAGTAAGCAGCCAGAAATGCTAATATTATTGGTCTCACGAAGCTGCTATTTGCAGAGTTGTCAACCAGACAATCGACAAACGCTGAAAAAAGTGGCTACTCCTCAGCGCTTACATAGCGAAGGGAGTCGTTGCCGCTGAGTCCGGCGTATGTGCGGAATAAAGAAAAGATATCCGCTGACGCGTACGTCTTACTCGAGATACTTATAAATGCGCACGAGCCCTAACCCTAGTAAACACGCAAGCCTACACAAACGTTCGATTCTTTGAAGGGACTGAACGGAGAAGCGACTGCATACAGTTATGCCGCTATTTTCGAACCTGAGAAGACCGAAGGAAGGCGTCAAGCGTAAAGCCTGCGAACCCATCGCCCCAAGATGCGCTCCACGAAGACTAATGTAGAACAGCATCGGCATCGAAGGACACTGTACTCGGTTCATCAAGCGATACACGAGCACGCAATCCGCAAGGGCGTCTGCCGCGTACTTGCGCAAAGACGGTGTTGTGTAGGGCTGCACTCGCGTGGAGAGCCTCAGGGCATATCAAAGCCTCTCCACTCCAGGTACTCCATCTCAAGTGCACGCAGGCTGTGAGTCTTCGCTTCACGATCATCCTATTGTCCTAACAGCCAGTGAAGATGTGCAGAGTCTACAAAAGAAGCCCGTACGTACCTGATCTATTCTTGCCTTTGGAATCGCTCGCTGAAATTGAAAGGATACACCAAGCCAAGATTTCGTCAACAAATGCAGCTTCTATGACATGACGGCATTGCGATTTGCGGCATTCTGAGCGCATTAGGTATTTGAAAATGCGATAGAAATTAGGTATATGAGGAAGCACTTCAGTATTCTCCACCTGGAATTGCACTCTGTGAGGCCGCAGAGTACCTATTTGAAGAACACCGAATGCGATCTTTAACATGGGGGTTTATGATTAAGTGTGACCGAACCAGGTTGGCCCATGGTTCGCTGGAGGGTGCAGGGCAGGATCGTAACAGCTCTTAGGCTTAGATAAGACCTTTTATAACTATTGTAGGAATGTAAGAGCTTAATAGTGGAGCCGTAGTAAGGGATACTGTTTTACTACAAATGTAGGCTCCGAGCGAACCATTCCTGGGCAACTCGTTATAATAATAACTGGTTAAGCCGTATATGAACTATCCTAACTCGTACTAGACTAGCTCTGCTCAAGGCCCTAGACTGCTACCTTAATCAGTCCCTTCAATCATTCCAGTCCAGTCTGATTACCCATTGGTAACACTGGATCTCTGTTATGATCTCTGTAGACCTTGCTGTCGCGCTATAAAGTCGCTACTTTTCATCCGTGCGTACACTTTTTTACTAAATTTCCCCCTCTACAGACAAATCTTCAACCGTCCCAGCAGGGCCAGCACTACTCGCATAGTTTTTATCCACTAGCCTATTCACTGCCACTTACAGATATAGAGATTGAAGGAGTGAACGAATGAAGGCTAGCTAGTAGCGGAAAATGAGCGAAGGTGAAACGAAGGTAAAGAGCCAACGAGAGAGGCCTTGGAAACTGTTGATGAACTGTCCTGGATCGAACTGAGGATGATTTTTTGGTGAGGTCGTCGACGCGCCTTTTATACTTTTGGTACCGACAACTATTTGGAAGGACCGATGGTGATGAGGTGCTCTGTATCAGAGAACGGGCATACTCCGGACCGGCCAATTTCGACTGAGAAGCATGCCGTAGGGCTGTAGCAATGCGAGCTAGACAAGTTTAGGTGGAGGAGTTCTCATGCACATGCTTGTTCCACATCAGCTGCCCCAACACCAAGTCCGTGACTACACATTTCAGGACAGATAAAACAACAATGATGGGTCAGTCCCCACATTCTCTCATAATGCCCGCGTCTTATTGAGGCCGAAGAGACTGAGCATACGCTGTAGGTGCTGTCAGTGCTCGTTCGCAAGTTGCGAACGAGCATTGAACCGGACTGATCCTGAAGCAGAGCCTGCTTCAGGATGATTCATTGAATCAGGGATCGGATTCAGTTTGATTCACTAATTTGAAGCGGTGATGTATGACGTACGGTGTAGCAGTATTATTATGAGTTGTTACCTTCTAATTTAGCCTCCAGTCACGCAAGCTCCTGTTCCGTAGACTCTATAGCCCTCTGAACCGCCTCATCTGTCAGAAAAGTCTCATAAGAAAGCCCACTCGTGATCCAATGCTTCACGCACTCCAGCATCTCTAGTGTCTTGATTGAAAGCCTCGTTCGATCCCATGAGATTGTACGCCGAGAACTACTAAATACACGCTCCACCTCTGCGGACATCGCGGGTATAGAGAATATTGTGATGGCCATTAAACTGAGTTCAGGACACGTCTTCTGCTGCGTTGGCTCAAGCCAGTATTCAAGAGGAGACTGTTCACCAATGGAATAAGGACTAGTCTGTAGAATTAATTAGCTTAACTATATGAAGATTCAGCAAACATACTATGATAAAACGCTCAAAGTCATCACCTATTGTACTACCAACACCTATATTTAAATACCTCTCGCGCTTCCATCGCTCGTATGGCGTTTCTAGCGTATCTTGAACAGAGCGCTGCTCTATAGCTGGCTTGAAGTGATCTTTCCATAATTTTCTAACCTCCCAAACTGCTCTATTGATATCGGTTTTCTCCCACGAATCTGAGTTCTGGAGACAAGCTTTACGAAGTGAAGGATGTAGAAGAATTGCGGCAGCATAAGCTGGAGACTCTTCTGTCATTTTGTAGTACTCTCCAAACTTGAACCAACTAGTCACAAGGCGGCTCTCCATTGCAAGATCTTTGCGGTCTTTGTATAGAGCAGATTGGGAGGTAAAATGGAGGAGTAGGAAGTCCATTGCTGACAGAGCCTGATCAAGGCTTGAAATATCGAATTGAGTGCCCTGTGTAATCTCCCAGAACGGGAGAAGGAAGTTGTGAAGTTGTTAGATAAAATGCTGAAATGCGCTTTTCAGAAATTGATGATTGCGATGATGGATTATGTGTTAATCATGATTGTGTTCCTTCTCCTTCTGTATCTACTGTGTACTCTTGCCTTTTATACTTCCGGAACTTCCGTCGTATCGGCCCTACTATTTTGCCTACTACTGGCATTGCCTGGTAGAGTAGCATGTATCTGATAGAAGTTCTATCAGTTCTTGCCAATCATTTGGATCTAAATAATCCTCTTTAATTTCATCCTCCAACCAGTGGTCTTGTACAAAGTTATCCATCTTTTTACGGGGCTTAAGCGCTACGTGTATCATCAACCACCATGAATTCCACCTTGTCTTGTTGTCTCTGGGTATCATACGGCCAGTAAGCCGAATCCAGGCCTTATAGAGTCTTGTAGAAGAGTGTATCCAGATCACAAGGTTGTGTAATTTTCCAAGTGGGCCAAGCTTTCTCCATTCAGCAGCTGTTTGTAGTCTCTCCCTGCTACCCTTCCGCTCTTGCTTTGAAAGATCGCCGATCTGCCGGATAGCTTCTTCAGTAGCTTCTTTGTCCTTTCCAAACAAGAATGCTTGTACGACGAGGTTGATGATGTGGCCGTTACAGCGAATTCTACACCGTGTAGGATCAAGGCGTGAGATAGAGCGTGCGACCGCTCGTAGCATTGTATCATTGGCACCGTGGTTGTCAATAGTAAAGAAGCCAATTTTGTCTACAAGATTATACTCATTGATAACGTGTAGAACATGCTCAGCTTGAGCTTCACCACTGTGAGTACCAGGCAGTTCTCTGAGAGCTAAAAGCGCCTTTTCAACCTTTTTTGAGGACTTGTCTATGAAGTGAGCTACAACTCCTAGTACGCCAGTCTTTCCTGGAGAACTCCACATATCAATAGAGAAGTGTATCCAGGTAAGCGATTCTTGAAGCCGTGTCTTGATTTAGTCTTTGTGCATAAAGAAGCTTGACTTGAGGAGGTCTGGGACTTTATTGCGGCTTGCTTTAACTACGTTCGCGGCTACGTAGCTGACGGAAGCAATGAGCTCGTAAAACTCTGGCCATTCGACTATGCTAAGCGGTAGTGAGTGCTTACTAATAAGCTGTACCAGGGCCGAAACGCGGGCTTGTTGATTGTGTTGCTAAGGTATTTCTCCTCTGTAAGATCATGACCTTCTTGCTTCGCCTTCTGGCGGTCAAAGAACCCAGGTAAGCCCGATATTGCCCTCTCTATTGCTCTTTTTTTTAGCTGGTGGTTGAGCATCGTCAATCCGTATATTATGCGAACAAAGGTGCGTTCGTATACGGTATGAAGCGGCACCCCTCCACTTACAAATCGAGAAATAGAACCATCGATGGCCATGCTTACCCCTGGGCTGCTCTCCCTCCTTTGGTTCACGAGCTGCGGCCCAGATATCTGTCAAAACAACCCCACGAGTACGTTTCTTGGTCCAGTTACTGTTCACCTCGCTATTGGCCTCTGGAGGGTCATTTTCTATGGTAGCAAGAGCAGTAGAAGGGGTGTCGCTCTCGTTATCGCTAGAAAGGTCATAAACAGGCGCTTCAGCTGCTAGAGGGCTCTGAGAAGGCATGTTATAACGGTATTAAGATTGCAGCGTGTATGTGGAACTTTGAAGGGCACTTAGAAACGATAATCTAATTAAAGGTGGGTTAAAAGAACTAAAAGTACTTAAATGTAGGAGGGAGCCAGCGTTTATAAGTAATACAAAACTGTCTAAAACTATACAACTTATTGGTTGCGGCGTTGTTTCGTCTAAGAATAATCTTGGCACAGTGATTGGCTGTACGTGTCCAACGGTGGAACCTACTAACCTATCACGGTCCATATATATATATTCAACCAACTGATTCTGACGCAGGCCCTGATTCATTGAATCTGAAGCGGGACTGCGATTCAGATTCATTGAATCAGCGCTGAAGCCGCCTGGATTTAATGCATCATTGTTAATTGTAAGTAAAGTGATACCGTAGTTGCATTGACGACGAGGTATGCCAGGTTAACAGCCCTTGGGATAAGGATACTGACTCTAGTTCATCTAGGTGGAGTGTTCATAGGACCATCAAAGCGATTTTCTCTACACCTTTGAGATTCGGCACATTCTGGCACTCGCCAAAGTTGGCGCAATGCAGCCATTATCGGCCCTCCTCTCGGGAGCATGTAAATTCTAATTGTCCCCCAGATGTAGAGATCAACATACGTTGGATCTCTAAACGTGCTTTGTTGTCGCTTTTCACGTCGCGACTCCTATGAAACCAAAGCCGCCGACTGTCCACGACCGACGCAAGGCCGATCGAAGGGGGGTTTCGAAACCTGCAAATGCCCACTTCTAACATGGATTAGAGCTCAGTAGTCGACGAATCGCTTCTGAACTATACCCGGGGTAAGATGGAAGATGATAAGGTATGATTTGATGTTATCGTCGAAGTGTTACTGATGTTTGACAGTTTATCTTCCGTGGAAAAGTCTTATTGGCTCTCCTTGCCTCCGCTAAGATTGAGTACATCGGCTCCATTCAGGCAAAGCTCTCGCCGCACCGTCTTTCACAGGATGAGGAAGTACCGACGTACAACTATTCACCATATGCGGACTATACTATACCCCTTCGGCCGTTGCATAAGAACATGAGGAGATCAAATTCCTAGCAGCGCGGCGGCTTTCGCGCCGACAGAAATAAAGGGACACCTTTGCTTCTCCCTATCCACGGCTATTCCTATTTCCCATGCGTCATCCGTGGGCAGGCCACCAGCACATGGCGTTGAACTTCCCAGGTACTGGTAGTCGACAGTCGGCAGGCGATGGACGGCGGAGGTTCGCGGAAGTCGTCCACATTTCGCGCATATAAAAATCATCTTGAATGTCAAAGGATTTCCGATTTGATGGCTTGCTAATTGACGACCGAAGACTTCGCATGATTGTGGAGGTGAAGGAGCTGAGCGAGCTGCTTGCTCATTGGGACAAACACGGCCTAGTCGTAATGGGAGTGCCATCGAAGACCACCAAAGAGGCAAGCGGCGTAGTGAACGGCGACGGCCGGATAACTGCGGCCTGGATAGCAAGCTGGCGGCTCTGTGTGTGATGTAATGAAGCTTCGCATTGGGTCTCGAACAAGGACTACGGCCATTTGCGTCGCCAGAACTGCGAAAATGGTTAGCCATGAGTAGCATGAGAGACCTGACCTAAGGCACTTTACAGGCCTTGCAACTGTGTGAGCACAGAGCTTTTGTAGTTAGATGCCACCTAACTGTAAATAAATTGTAGGACCGACAACACCTTCACTCGTATAAAGCTTTCCAAGATAACAATCATCTGGAACGGTTGAATTCGAGGAAATCCCGGGCATTACTGTAGACTTACATGCCAATTCAAAAATAAATCAGGCAATTGGCCATCGTTGAAGCGAGTGTGAACCACGGTTCTTCTCGCCGACTACAGATGTTCAGTTGTGACAATCCGCTCTGTGAACTTAGTGGCGCGGACTACTACCGTGCATCAGTGTGAGGAATGGATGGATCTGAATTGGATGTGTTTGGAAAAGCCATCCAAATCTCGGTTATCCAGATGCAGAATGGATATCCAAATCCATCCATTTCAAGGCATCGGTATAGTACGTTGCCTCCACTATCACATCCACTATCACATTCAATATCACATCTAATATTATATTTAATATTATATGCAGGGGCTTAGGGGCTATCACATTTAATAATACTATCACTATATCTATAGACACCACCGCGGACCCATCATATCTTATACTATTAACCTTTTTCTATATAACTTTCCGTACTATACGTACAAACTCTCTAAACTTCTATATCAAAAAGGTTTCTATATTATGAAGAAGGCTCAGCAAGCTCATTCTGAGCAACCTTCGTTACCGTCTTCGCCAACGTCGTCGGTAAAGTCATCACTAGATAGTGTTTCTGATATTGCTTCAGACATCTCAACAGAGCCTACTTTCGAGTCGGAGTGGAGCACAAAAGCGCGTACGGCCGACGCCTCACTAATTGAGGGATTAAAATTCAAATACGATAGTGTTGTTTGGTCTCGACTTCCTGGCTTCAGTATTCCGATCTCGAGGCGTACGGCTAGGCTAAACTCACCTATCTGGAAGTTTGGCGTACCAATTGAACATACTGAGACTGGCGCCCGCTGGTGGCTATGTGTCCGCTGCCATACTTCCGACCCGATTTCACGGACATGTCACGCTCATTATTACAAGGTCGACGGCGGAAGCACGAATGTAGTTGAACACATCCGCCAAGTTCACGGCAAAACTTGGAACAAGGAGAGAGAAATTATCCCTTTCAAAAGAAGGGGTATATCGGTGCCAGCAGCCTTAGATACAAATGAGTCTCGAGAGCAAGAGATATTAAATGCGCTGGCATTGGCCTTCGATGAAGCCACCTTCCAAAGCTTCTTATTCGCTAGATTGTCTATGACAATGTGTCAATTAGGCAGGTTGATAGTGAGCCGTTTCGCGACCTTCTTGCCTATCTCTCGCCCCGCGCAAAAGATGCAATACCTACCGCAAAGACTGTCAAAGACTGGATCATGAAAGGCGATAGGATTCACAAGGCCAAAGTCAAACAGGAGTTGCAGGATTCCGTCAGCAAGATCCACATCTCCTTCGACCTCTGGACCTCTGGAAATTGCCTCTCGCTCAACGGCATTGTTGCTCACTTTATCAATGCGGAATTCAAGAACCAAACGATACTGCTAGCAACACCCGAGCAAACCGACTCGCATGCGGGTATATATATTGCGGAGCAGGTTATTTCCGTGATCAAGGACTTTGGTATTCAAGACAGACTCGGCTTTTTTGTACTGGATAATGCTTCGAGCAACGATTCGGCAATGAAAGTAATTGGAGAAGAATTTGGCTTCGATCCTGACGAGCGCCGCCTGCGCTGTGCAGGCCATATTATTAACCTTATTGCCCGCCATCTCTTATTCGGCTTCGATAAGAACCTCTTCGAATTCGAAGGGTCGGTGCCGGCGAATTTGAAGGAAGAGTTAAATCGATGGAGGCGAATAGGACCAGTTGGCAAGGCTCATAATCTAGTCGTTTGGATATACGCAAGTCCACAAAGACGAAAACGGTGGCACCAGGCCCAACTCAAATACTTCAAGTCCATTATCGACCCAACCGAATGGAATACGATCAAAACGCGTGAGCTCCACAGAAGCAACGACACACGCTGGAACAGCGTCTACGACGAGATCAAGATACTCCTCAAACTCCGAGCCCCTTTCGAAGGCTTCTTATTATCTGAGCGCCAACGTGTCGTACGAAAGAAGTCTAAAGGACGCTGGATTCAAGACGAGGATCATTCTCGGAATGCCATCCTAAAAGATACGCTTGATTCAGAAGACTGGGAGATCTTGACCCAGTATCAAAAACTGCTAGAGCCTTGCTGGCTTGCAACAATAGACCTTGAAGGTCGGCCAGGTGATGGCAAGTCCTGTGGGATCAGCAAAGTTCAATTTGACCTTGAATTTATTATTGAGGAACTTACGGCCGCTTACGAACGTTACAAACATGCATCACTAGCTACGACTGAAGGCCAATGGCACTTCGTTACGCAGATTAAACTTGCACTTGATAAAGCTGAAGAGTACTACGCAAAACTCGACGACTCACCGGCATATCTTGCGGCTGCCGTGCTACATCCTGCCTACACCTGGAAGGTCATCGAGTCTCAATGGGCAAACAACAAGTTGTGGATTACGGCCGGCCGAAAAGCAGTCAAGTCGCTATGGAGTTCGACCTATAAGCAACTACCCGTCTTAGATGCCATGTCACCAGCAAAGAAGACTACGATACATGAACCTGATACGCTGGAGACGTTTCATAACCGCGCAAAAGGTTTGGCCAAGGCACGAAGTAACAACCAAAAAGCAGCTGTCCCAGATGAGTTTGAGCGATATAGCAACCAAGAGCCAATCGAGCTTGAGTTTCCACTTGAATGGTGGCGGACTATTGGTATTAAGGAGTACCCGCATCTGGCTCAAATGGCATTCGATATTCTCTCGATTCCAGCAATGAGCGATGAGCCTGAGCGTGTATTCAGCCGAATGGGGCTCATGATCACGACCCGTCGCAACATCTTGAGCAGCCTACGATACAAGCAGCTCAGTGTTTGCATTCTTGGGACAAGGCAAATATTATTATAATCAAAGAAACGGAGATAGCACCTATATAGCGGTAAAAAAAAACCCTGTAACCTCGTCTCGCATAAGTGAACTCGGATTTTTCCGGAAATTTTTCCATCATCCATCCAACTACCAGTTGGCAAATGGATGCGCCGCCAAATCCATCCATTCCTCACACTGCTTAAGATTGCCCATCCTTGCTCTTTGCTGACGCCGTAGTACTTGAATAGATTAGAATGGAAGTATGAGAGCCCATTATAGTCTGCCCACTCAGTTCATGGACATTTCCACATTAAGAGGCATATTGCTCTCTTTGCTACCACCATTCGATATTGCGAAACTACTTGCGGCTATTGGCTGTCGGCTATCCCCTTGGGAGTGGGATCGATACATGAACTTTTTAGACGATGTTTTCAAAAGCACGGAAGAATTCTGTACAATGCAAAGATTGGGCATGACTGTTCGACTGTTTGGCACCGATCTAGGAGTACTTGAGAGAAGATTAAGATACCCCTGCAGTTACCTCGCCAATTCTAAGGCAGACCGAGCGCTACATATATTTGTTCTCGTGAACGATAGCACTGGTGTCTTGAACAAAACAGCTAAAACTGTACGCGACTATCGCTCTGAACTCGATCAGAACAAAGCGCTCGAATTATTCAACATGACTGAACTAGTCGAAAAGTTTGGCTCCGATCTAATTGAGTCTTTCCAGAAGAAGGTATTAGTAGTAGCCGCACTCTTCTGCTGCTCCAGTAGAGACTTCCGTGTCGCACTATGTTTCTTGATACCACTCTGGCGATCAATTTGGTGCTTCTGTTCAAGATGATTTCTCACTCCAGACGTTCCGTTGATAATAAATAGCTCTTGCTTATACTTTCCAACAGCACACTCGTGACAGTAATACACCTCTTTCTTACCACTGTCTCGGATGTAATGGAGGCCATACTTCCATACATGCGATGAGCCTAGACGAGCTGCCTTCTTTGTGGTCTTCCCGCGATTCAGGTATGTGATGTGGTCTTGCACAAACTCATCCGGAGGTTTGGGATATTGAATAGGGGTAGGTGATGGCGTCGAGACAGGTAATGTGGGAGCAGGTGATGACGTAGGAGTCTGGAGGGATATTGATGCTGAACGTGTCGTCAATGATGATGGCGAGGCCGGAACCGGTGATCCCATGATAATGGTATAAGATGCTCTTGTGACTGCAATTACTAGTTCAGGTTAAGGATGTCTTCGGATGCACTAGCCAGTTTAGTCGGAAATCCAGCCGCCTGCTGCCCCGAGCTTCTTAACCTCGGCTCATTTTTAGCGTTACTGGTATGACGTGGTATACTGGTAATACAGTCACAGGACAAAAGTCTGTTCGCCAAGGAGGTTAGCGTCCCCATCACCACTCAAACCCTCAACTTCAAAGCACTATATCATCACGTAGGATAGACTAAACTAGACAATTTTTAGCGCAAATTAATCGCAATACACTTAATATTTAGTCTGGTAGCCCTGTGCAAGTCTTACAGCGTCAAGGCGGTGTGGCATGCTAGTGATCAGCTTGCGGATCAGTGAGTCGGGGATGGCTGCCCACGCCTCCAATAACCCCATTTCAAAGCGATCCCAGTCATCTTCAGACTCTCCCATATGATCAAACTCAGGGTGGAGCTCATGAACCTTCTGTTTGAGTGCCCACCAGAGATATTCAATTGGGTTGAGGTCTGGAGAATATGGTGGGAAGTCAACTGTCCATACGCCGTGAACCTCCAACCACTCCTTTGAGAGAGCAGCAGTATGGATACGTGAGTTATCCTGCATAAACCTCTCGCCAGCTCTATATTGAGGCAATAGGCCTTCCTCAAGGGCCTGAGTATAACTCCATGCGCTATAGCCTTTACGTCGTGCTGATGGATCGCGGGTCATAATTACTAGAGGACTACGCCCAACACGACCCCCTGCAGTCATCCATATTGACGCCCACACCATGCGAGCAGATTGGCGAGCAGTGGTAACCTCATCTATCATCTCATGCCTCCATTTCTCATCAGGTAATCGCCATACCCATGGTGTGTTGTGGCCAGAGCCTCGGGCGATTGAGCACTCGTCGCTGAACCTGAAGACTGTCCTCTGCCAATTGAAGCTATGCCAATCTGCAGCAAACTTAAGACGTAAAATTGCTCTAGCTCTATTGATTTTGGTCTGCGCTTTGCTCTGAACTTGTGTAATCCAGCTTCAAGGAGGGTACGTTGAATAGTCTTCTTTGATACATGGGGGGTAGCTTCATTAGCTCCCCACATCCCAGCCTCTTCAAGGAGCTTGCGGTACTCAATTTTTGGGAACTTTCTAGCAAGGCGAAGCAGCTTGCGATGATCGTGCCTAGTTAAAATAGGTGGACGGCCCATCCGAGGGCGCGAGGTGTTGCTGGTGGTGGCCTCCCATCGTTGTATTGTCTTCTGAACGCAGCGTTGCGAACAGCCAAGAGTCTCTGCGATTTCCCTAGTCCGCACACCCGCCTCTTTCTGGGCTAGAACATAATTGCGCTGGCTTTCTGATAGTTCACCTCCCTGCATTCGATTACCACTAATTTCTGTGCCAAAAGCTCTCATTTTAATGTAGTTATGTTGAGTTGGAGAAGCAGTGGTTCTGCGCGTTCGCGTGTTGTTGTTCGGACACGTGCGCGACGCGAACAAACTTTTGTCCTAGTACTGTACCATGGTATTGAGATCTCCTCAAACCATACCAGGTCTTGGCGGTATGTACCATACCAATACCAACTCATACCAGACCATTCCGATCACTGCACGAAGGGCGGGCATGCAAGCGCATACAATGCCTACTCCAATCTCGATAAGTGACCAGGTGATGACGTCGGCTTGATTCCAGGTCGGATTCGACGAGGCGGCAAAGGTTACCAGAGACTGTAGACGGACAGCTGATATTACTGTAACACTGGAACATGATCAGAAAATTTTGCGGAATGTCTTCTAGCTGCAATACGTACAATGTACCAACGAAGAACATTAGGGTTACACTGATCTTTTTCCGCAACGACAACTGTATGTGAAAAACTTCATACAGTGGAATGGCTAGCATCCAAACATCCAGCACAACGCCGATTACGGCATTACTCCAGTTCAGAGCGTTAATGTTCATGCATTTTCCATGGATGGCTGGGTTCTTGTCCCAGGATGTCCAATAGAAGCTGATAGGTTGACATTGGAAGATGCCAGTAATGACGAAAGCTGCGCCATAGAGCAAATTGAATGCGATGGTAGCCTTGAGAAGCCGTTTGGTCAGTGGTCTAGGAAATATCCTTAACAGAAAAAGGAGTATGCTAAGTTTCAGGAGTGCAATCTGGAGAAAGTAGAGGACTCCAAGCACGTATAACCAGCGGACAAATTTGGTGATGTGGTCAAAAGGTACAGTCCAAACGTCGCTTCCAGCGCCGTACGGGATTGCGTATTTGTCGATGATGACCATAGAAGGTACGCTGACACATAGTAAAAGAAGAACGGCCCAATCGTTCCAACCCAGATCCGTAGCTGACAGCATTGCCTTGTATAAGAGTCGTACGAAGACAATAAAGGGGCAAAGAATCGAGAAAACTAGGCTGCAAGCACGAGTCGTGTTTCCTTTGTACCGCATAGGAACATTGCAGATTGGTTGGGTAGCATTCTTCGCGGCTAGGTGCGAACTGATCAGCCAATATTTCCGAATGATGATGACGACCTGCCACTCACTCAGGCTTTCCCTAACAGTGCAAGATTGCCGTACGCAGCGTTCGATGCTCCCTTGTAGCTCAACATTGGTGCATATGCACTTCTGGTCCGAAAGTTCGCAGGGTGAATCTTGTATTGAGGTGAGAAGGCACGATAGCTGTCAAATCCAGTTAATCTATGAAAATGGGCTTGGGATTTCCAACGAGATCGTACCGCGCATTTGGGAAAGGTTTCAGTAGGCGGGGACAATCCAGGATCTTGGGCGAGCCCAAACGAAATTGATATTATGAATGGGACTAGCAATTGCAGAGGTCTCATCGTTCCTGATAATGATACACAATATCTTCAAGCTCCCTGATAGTGTGGAGCGTAAGGCAGCTATGAAAAGAGCATTTCCAAGGACAAATGTTCCATTAAGCCGAGCTAAGTACTTAAATCTAGGCGTGGGACAGTCGAAGGGGTGTTCAGAGACTCCGCCCAGGACTGAGTCAGGGTCGCTCAGACATGCCAGGAACACGTTCGTATATAAGGCCTAGTGTACTGTTACACGAAGCCAGTAATTGCGGGTATTAAGCCATCAAGATGGCGTATGGGACTCGGAACGTGTGCACAAGTGGGGCCAAAACGGCATTTTGAGCGTCGTCATTCGGGGATCCTGAAACCAGGCCGCAGGGCTGATCACAGGCGCATGTATCGTATGCCAAACAAGGTTCATGGCTGGTAAATTTTACCAATAGTGGTGATGAAGCCTAAACAAGAAGGGGAATGGATGGATGTACCCGACCCTCCGCATATATACGAAGCTGTCCCGCATCAACGCCGAACGCTGATCGGATCGCGATCACATATCAACCGGGGTACAACTGCGTCTTAGCACGCCCGCGCTAAAAGTGAATAACGGTTCGCAACATGCGCGTCATGCATGTATACATGGAGTTACAATGGCACATCCATGTCCGGGAAGCTGGGTGGAGGTGTGGTAGGATCTGTGCTAGGTAGGATCAGGGGGGATCGGTTGCGTGCGGGGTAATGGAGGTAGGCGAGATGTAACCGAGCGCGCGTGCAAACAATGGTAATTTTGCTTTTGGTGGAGAGTCAGACGGTGGCAGAGGGGTACTTTTATTTTTGAAAAATCTGAGAGAACAGTAGCTACGACAATGTGCTCGGTTCTCACAGAAGCGCGCCAGCGTCTCAAACACGAGCGCAAATCTCGGGATAGGACAATCTATGTTAAGATATAAGCTGGCAGGCTCCTGCCCCTACTATAGCCCCCTTTACAAACTGATAAAGCGCCTTAATAATTAAGGCTGGCGATGAGCTCTTATGCCGTTGAACGCGATCGCTAATTAGAGTTGATTGAGCCTCAAACTCACGTACGTTCCTTGGTGTTTGAGGCTCCCGGAGAGCTCCTTTGCTGAGCTCCTAACTGAGCTGCTGGTCATAGCGTACGCAGCTGGACATCTAGCCTTGTGTCACGGTAACCACCGTGGTTCCCGCACCAGGATTTAAAGCAAAGAAGCTATTATAGCTTAAGCTAGGCTAGTATTAAAGGAGTCTTAGCATATACTATCTCGCGCGCAATAGGCGATACTATAAGCGACTCTAAGTGCATTACATGCTAGAGAAGATAGATGAATAATTGTACAGCCTAGGCAAGAAAATCCTAGGCCTCTGCTATATTCCAGCGCTATCCTAATGCGAGCGACTAGCACTAGGTTAGGTTTTCTAATAAGGTACACTAGGCTACTAGTCCTCAAGGCAGTATATATATTATCCAGAAGCCAGGTGAGCGCTACTTCGGCGAGTGTATCCAACGGCGGGGTAGGGGGGATAATTACAAGCGCAACCTCAAGAAAGTACATGCCTGGGTGGCTGTTCATTTCGACTCCAAGTCAGCTCTCACCTTCTATGCGCCTACATAGGTCAGATCTTTGAGCCTGTGGTCAAGCCCTGGCTTGAACAAGGAGACAGCTTTATACTCGAGGAGGATGGTGACTCAGGCCACAGGCCAAGCAAAAACAACATAGTACGGCAGTAGAAAGATCTCTATAGGCTCAAGAGTTACTTCAACTGTCACTCTAGCCCTGACCTAGCTCCTATAGAAAACTGCTGGCAACCACCTAGGTAGTACGTCAAGAAATTTCCACACTAAGATGAGGGAGTGGCGCATGTGACGCAAGTCTTAATAGACTTGAAACTATCTTAATTTTTGAGTAATCTCTCACACTTTCTTCAAAGCGCAGCCTAATCTTTATATTACGTCCTCAACTTCAGCTCTTCGGTCTGGCTGACGGTCAATCCGATATTCTCGGTCTCACCGAAGGTCTAGAATTTCGGTCTCTTCTAGTCAGATATCACCGTGTAATTCCCGGCATCTTGACCATCCCTGCATCTTGACCACCCTCACCGCCTCTTCACCACCCAACTTCAACACGGCGCCAAATGGTCAACGAAGCAGATATTCAGAAGGCGCTTGATGATCTGGAATCGCAAGAAGTGCCAAATTATTCTGCGACTGCAAAGAAATTTGAAATCGATCGCAGAACCCTCCAGCGCAGGCATAAAGGCATTTCGAAGCCGAAAGAGCTCGCATACTCTGACTCTCATATGCTGCTTACAGTTGAAGAAGAAGAGGTTCTTATACAGCATATCAATAATCTTTCGGATCGTGTCCTACCCCCTACGCCTCAAATTCTCAGGAATCTCGTGTATGAGATTGCGAAAAAGCAGCCTGGAAAGAACTGGGTCGCCGCATTCTGCAAGCGTCACCAAGACAAGATTAAAAGCCTCTATCTTCGCGCAATTGATCAAACGCGTCAAGTCGCTGATAATTCTGCTTATTTTGAACACTTCTATGCTAATGTAAGGTCCTAAAGCCTATTATTATATTCTATTACTAACAGCTTAAAAGTTGAAGCGAGTAATAGAAAAATACCACATAAAGCCACACAACATCCACAACTTTGATGAGAAAGGCTTTCTTCTTGGCATCTGCCATTCCATGAAGCGCATAGTTGCAATCCAACAACTCAAAAGCAAGAAAATCATTGGTGCGAGCAAAGATGGGAGCCGAGAATTTATCTCTCTACTGGCCTGTATCTGTGCGGACGGAACGGCCATTCCACCAGCTCTTATTCACCAGGGTACCTCTGGAGGCCTTCAAGACACATGATTAGAGGATTTTGATCACTCATCTGACCAAGCATACTTTGCAACTTCAGAAAAAGGATAGACAAACGAGGATCTTGGGATAAAATAGCTCGAGATATTTGACCGGCATACAAAGGAGAAGGCGGGTAATTCGAGGCGTCTATTGCTCGCCGATGGCCATTCAAGTCACGTAAACCTCCGTTTTATCAACTATTGCGACGAGAACAGGATTCTACTAGTAGTTTTACCTCCACATTCAACCCACCGCCTGCAGCCACTTGACGTTGGCATTTTCTCGCCTCTTGCGCATGCATACTCACAAGAGATTGATCAGTTGATTCAATCAAGCTGCGGATTCGCTCGCCTAACAAAACGAAGCTTCTGGCGGCTTTTTTCAACGGCCTGGGAGCGCTCGCTCACCGTATCAAACATTAAATCGGCATTTTCCGGGCCTGGAATCTTCCCTCTAGAGCCCGAAAAGGTGCTCAAGTCAATAAAGGCAAAGACTCCGTCTCCGGAAAACAGTGACAATGATTTAAAGAAGAAGACGCCGGGGTCTGTGAGAGGAATCCGTCGACTGGCCAAAGAAATCCGCAAGGAACAAGCTGTGCACACAGCCAAAATGGAAGAAATTATCTGAGCGTGTAGGAAGCTGGCAGTTCGGAATGATATTCTCCAGCATGAGGTTACCGGGTTGCGTGCAGCACTTGTAGGAGAGAAGAAAAAGCGGAAAAGAGGCGAAGGTATGGGACTTTTTGATAAAGAACGGCCTGGAGAAGCGCAATTCTTTACGCCATCAATGGTTGCAATAGTTAGACAACGAGCAGAAGAGATAGAGATTGAAAGCCAACTGCAAAAGTCTCTCGCAGAGGAAAGGAAGGCCCAGCAGGCGCAAGACAAGGAGGAGAAAGCCCGGGCAAAGGCGGAAAAGGCACGAGAAAGAGAGGCAAAAAAACAAGCCAAAATTGCAGAGCGCGAACATGCTGCAAAACAGAAGGAAGAGCACAAAGCTGAAAAACTTATTTCAAAACAAATCCAGCTTGAAAAAAAGGCTCAATTAGTTGCTGAGCGAGAGGCTCAGAGAAAGCGGGGCGGAGAAGATGGAGGAAAACCAGCGGTAAAAAGGCGCAAGATCGCAACCCAGGAACAGGCGAAGGCGCCTAAAAAGCGACTCGAATAGAGAAACAGGTTTCGAAGAATCAGGCTATGGCAGCAAATTTGTCTGCAGCCGTTTGTGGATCAGATCGCAATGGGTCAAATCAGGATGGGCAGGTTTTGGGAGTTTCGAGGACCGGGCGCAAAATCGGTCCCCCACGGCGGTTTTTAGACTAAAAAACACGACAAGTATCTTCTTAAGGTTCTATTCTATAAGGCTTCACACTTTTAAATAAATTTATTAATCTGTTGTGGAATAAGACCATTTTAAAATCAGGCACTTGATTTTGGATGGGTGGTCAAGATGCAGGGATGGTCAAGATGCCGGGAATTACGTTATTTTGCGTCACGGCCCGATCGGGAGGGGTCTATGCTCACTCGAGGGCCAATGAACAGCCGATAAAAGAGAATACGAGTTGCTTCAGATTGAGATCCGAGATTCCTGCATCCAAAGACCTCAAGAGGAACAAAGTTCTGCTTGTGCTCGTTATGCCGTCAACCTCGGTACGCCATCGCGCACGGTACACGCGCCAAGCGGTACAGTACATGAGAGACTCGACGAAAAAATTAGTCAACCCTTGGATGGTGTCGTCATCCAACTTGCACGAAGTGACTAACGGCATGATTAATGGCTTGGTTGGACAAGCGAACCGCTAATTGTTTTACCTTAAAAACATTGAAATCTGTCGCACTGAACGTGCTAAAACGATTAAAGTTGAGATAATGATGACAAGCAGCAGCGTTTTATTGATTGATGTTGTGTCTGAAGTGTGGGGTAGTCCAACCCGCAGATTTACATGCAGCATCACAGCAGGATTACTAATACAGTTGCTTCCTGGGGCTCGCTAGAGTATGCTCAGCTTGCGACAAGATCTTAGCAGGCAAATAGGATTGTATTGCCATTAGTGGGGTAATCTATGACGTCGGCAGTGTACAACGGGACCTGGGTGGGTATAACACGACGTTGGAAGTGAATAGCGGGTTTGGGTAGCGTAAAACAGTACGTCGGTACTTGATTATGGGACTTTGGATTTGCTGGATAGTTTAGAGATTAAAACGCTGCGCTAATTAGGACCAAGGTAGATCATTGTTTGTATTTTTAGCGAAGTTATTTAGATCACATATAGCTGTCTGACCTAACTTCCACAAACTGCTGAAACACAAGGCAAGTGTTAGAGCGGCCGCAACATTAGACTTCCTGTCAAATATAAGTAGCTATAGATAGTTTGATGGCTTATAACTTAACGTGTTCCACCAGTCAGTGGCGAACACCAGTCAGTCGCGCACCCCACCAAATCGTCCACGCTTGCTCTCAAAACAACAACGATGACCTCTCAACGACAGCCTCCTGCAGCTCAAAAGGAAGGTCGTGTCCTTCTTGCATCGCAGGCCTTTAATTTGAAGCAGATAAAGAGCGTCCGGAGGGCTGCGAAGCTGTTTAACGTTCCTGATTCGACGCTCCAAGGTCGCCTTGACGGACGCCTACCTCAACCTATTATCAACGCACGTAAACGGAAGCTATTACCTACTGAGGAACAGAGCCTTGTTCAATAGATACTAGAGCTTAATCAACAAGGCTTTCCGCCTTATATTATTAACGTACGTTAGATGGGAGACGCCCTTCTCGCTACATGAGGTCAGCAGCCTCCTCCACCACTTCTCGGTAAGAACTGGGTCTCTCGCTTTATTAAGGCTCAGTCAGAGCTTCAGACAAAGTAGAACCGTAAATTCCACTCACAGCGCGCAAAATGCGAGGATCCTATAAAGATAAACGCCTAGTATAGCCTTGTGAGGGACACAATTAAGACGTACGGGATAGTAGTAGAGGACACCTATAACTTTGATAAGACAGGGTTTATAATAGGTATCGCCTTAACGTCAAAGGTTATTACTAGCTCTAATACTATCAGATGAGCAACTGTTGTACAGCCTGGCAACCATAACTAGACAACAACAATTAAGTGTGTAAGCGCTGTAGGCTACGTACTGCCTCCCTTTATTATCCTTAAGGGTAAGGTCCGCCAGGCGTCGTAGTATAGTCCTAAGCTTCAGCTACCTAGTGACTAGAGTATCAGTGTAAGCAACAATAGATGGACAACCGACGACCTTAGCCTTGCCTAGTTAAAGCATTTTAACGTCCTCACGGCCTCACGTACAATTAGAAGCTATCGCTTTCTTATACTAGACGGCCACAACAGCCACGCAACGCCTGCATTCGATACTTACTGCTCAGAGAGGAACATTATTACCCTCTATATGCCTCCTCATACGTCTCATAAGCTACAGGCTCTCGATGTTAGTTACTTCTCGCCTCTTAAGACAGCGTACGGACACGCGATAGACAGGCTTACGCGCCAACGGGTGCAGTTTATTAATAAGGACGAGTTTCTATATATATATCCTGATATACGTACAACTGTTTTCTCAGTTTCAAACATCCTTGGAGGCTTTCGGGCGACAGGCTTGGTCCCGTTCTGTCCTGAACGCGTCCTATCAACGCTTACAGTTGTCCGTACACCGTCTCCTCCACAGACAGAGGCCACGGCTGAGGCTGTTTGGACAACAGAAACGCCTCACACGATAGATCAACTCAATCAACAGGCCCGTCTCGTACGTGAGCTCCTCCACCGTCAATCACAGAGCCCCTCAAGCAGGGCTCTCGCTCAGCTCGTCAAAGGCTGTCAGCTAGCTATGAACTCAGCTACAATCTTAGCAGAAGAAAACAGCAAACTCCGTGCCTCAAACACGCGTTTACGACGTAGGAAGGACAGGCAGCGATAATATATTGCAGCTGGAGGCGCGTTGCAGGTCGAGGCAGGTCGTGCGTTGGCTGTGGCTGCTGAAAGAGCCTTAAATGTAAGGGTGGAGGGTGAGGCTTCTCGGCCTCGGCAACGAGCACCTCCAACCTGCAGTAAGTGCGGAGTTCAAGGTCATATTCGCACCTCGTGTAGACAGAGATAGAGAATATTATTACTATATTTACTAGCAAATTTGCTGCGTGGTTGTCGCGTTATCGTGTGTTGAGATCCTCTCGTTTCGTGATGGTGCGCGACTGACTGGTGTTCGCCACTGACTGATTGATTGATTGATTGATTTTGTCCTACTCGGTTTCAGCCGCGTTTTCTCCGCAGCTATGCCCGGTTGGCTGGCTTAGCTAACAGCCGACGCGGCACAGACGTTAATCCGCGCCGCCCCACGTCACTCCCTAAACAGGAGCCAGCTGTTCCTAGAGGCCTGCCGTTTCCCCTCAACCGCTATCTACATTTGCCTTGCTCGCTCATCTAGATAATGGTTCTACTAACAGTATACTGTGCTTCTAGGCTCGTAGAGGCACGCTGCCTCGTATTTTGCGGCTGCAATACCTACAGTCTCCCCCCAGCGCTTGGCTGTCGTCTACGCGTCTGTGATCCCCCCTTGCCCAAGGATCTGCGTCTGCTCTATAAACTGGATGGCTTTAGTGGCTAGCTGTGGCTTGCTCAGGATGGCCCGGTGGTTATATCGTCCAGAGAGGTTGCCGAATACCTGGTTCCGGAGGTCCTTGTACGTCCTGCAGCGGAGGAGGACGTGAGCGACGGTCTGCCGCCTCTCGCCGCACGGGCAGCGAGAGCTGGCGACGCCTGGTACTCTTCGACTAAAAAGAAAGTCGTTGAGGCCGATTTTCTCGGTGCGCAGCTGCACCAGCATCGCGCTCTGTCGTTTGCTGAGTCCCTCGTGGAGCTGGAGCACCTTCTTGGTAGACAGTGGTGTGTGTCGATATGTCGCGCGACCTTTTGTCTCTGCTCGCCACTTGGCTCTCCACGCTCGTTCTGTCTGGGTCTTGCACCATCGCTTGACGGCTGTTCTGAGCCGGTGGAGTCTAGGTGGCGCACCTACCGGCGGACGTCTGCGGCCGTCTTCTCTCCATCCGGTCGCCTCCTTAGCGGCTCTGTCTGCAGCTTCGTTTCCTGGGATTCCTACGTGGGCGGGGATCCATCTTACTGTTACTGGTCGTCCCATATCCTGGAGCTCCTGGACTTGTCGTGCGATCTCCTCGAGGATGTAGGCTCCTGATCGACCCTCGGCTTTGGCTATAGACCAGATGGCCGCCTGGTTGTCGGTGTAGATGGCGACGTTTCGTCGTTCGCCCCTTTGCTCTGCGTACGTTCGTGCTATCTGCAGTGCTAGGCTTATGCCTTGTAGCTCAGCGGCATATACTGTCGAGATTGTGTCTGATCCCATATGTACGGTGCGAGTCTGCTGGGTGAGCGGGCATACCGCTGCTGCGCCTATCTCACCGTCTATGCCGCTGCCGTCTGTGTAGATGCTGAGGCTCTGACCTGTCTCATTCGCTCTGTCGTGCCGGCTCCGTGCCTTGTCGGCGTTCTTGTCTATGTATGTCATGGGGCCAGTTTGCCATGTCGGGGTTATGAAGGGTGGGATTGGCTCCTGCGTGTCGAAGCCCTGGCTGTGTTGGCTCTTCATGTCGTCGTAGATCTTCTGCCAAGAGTTGATGTGTCTGATGCGGTTTCTTATTGCGGTGGTAGATTGCATGCTGCTTGTCTGAAGGCCGGCTGTATCTGCAATACCCTTGCACGAGAGAAGTCGGGTGATGACGTCCGTGTTGTGTTTCCAGATCTGTTGTTCAATAGGTAAAAGGTATGCTTCGACATCGAGTGCCACTCTGGAGGTAGCCTTGAACGCCCCACAGATAGCCCTTGCCGCTCTTGCTTGTATGCTTTGCAAGACGTTAAGTGTCTTCTTTGTGTATGTCTTGCCCTTGATGCTAGCATTGGACCAGATTGAGCACGCGTACATCATCTGGGGAAGTGCAGTAGCTTCGTACAGTTTCCGCATGTCTGCAAAGGTTATGCCCCAGGTCGAACCTCCGAGGCAGCTGAGTGCACTAACAGTCTTTGTCGCCTTCCGTCTGACCTCTTCTAGGTGTTCTTTCCACTGCAGCTTCGTGTCCATGGTCAGTCCCAGGTATTTGCACGTTGTCTTGGGTTTCACTTCACCCCAGTCGGTTTGGATTAGTCTGCCTGTATCGATGCGCGTGCGCGATCTCGTAAAGTGAGTCAGCTGGAACTTGTCTGGGGCGAAGATGGAAGCGTGGGTGCTAGCCCAACGCTGTGCTTTATTAAGAATGCGGTTCAATGTGTTACATGTCTCTTCTGTTGTGTTGCCCCATGCGAGGATGCCCACGTCGTCTATGTATCCTGTCGACATCGCGTTCGTCTCTTGGTTGCACTCCTCTATCAGGTCAGCATTGTAGAAGAGGTAAAGGATAGGCGATAGCGGCGAGCCCTGAGTTGTTTCTGAACAGCACATGACGAGGTGGCGTATATGCCTATAGGCAAATACGCCACGATGGAGTCTGTGGCTTGTCTGCCTATGTAGACGGGGACAGTCTACATGTATATAAGTACACACAAGCCCATAGGTCAATCTATACACTTGAAGAATCACATTTTCAACTGGTTATGAGCCCGGTTGTGCATACTGCACCCTTTCAGTGATAGTCCGAATCCGGTCTTCAAGAAGTCAAACGTTTGCAGCCATGGCTAGCATCAAACTCACCAACGAATCCGTTGAAGCACGGGTCGAAGTACTTCAAGGCCAGGAAAATTACCTTGCATGGAAGCGCGACCTGAAGTTCATCGCCGAGGCAAATAATGTCTGGAATATCCTTACCGGAGAAGAGACTATCCAAGACAAGCCAACGCGACCAACCCTCTCTGGGGTTTCGACTCAAGCCAAACCAGGCAAGAAGTCGAACGCCAAAGACGCTGACCCAATCGGCAGCAGTGTGGATGCTCAGACAAGCGATCAGCTGAGTCTGATCATCCAGTTCTACAAGCTCGATCTTGACGAATACGAAAAACAGCAGAAACGTCTTCGATATGCACGAGGCCTCCTCTCCACCACCATCAACACAGCCCTTCGAGGATGCATCAAGGATGAAGAGAATCCACAGCTGGCAATGGAGAAGCTCAAGGGACTCTGCAAGATGAATGACGCTCGCGCCCTGGACATGACTCTAGGAAAAATCGAACAACTCAAGTTCAAGGGATCAGTATCTGATCTTATCAACACTCTCAAAACCCTGCAACAAGACATCATCGACCTCGAGGGCACTTTCAGTGACGAACAACTCATGTCAAAGGTCGTACGCTCCCTGCCGAACCGTTTCAACAGATTCCTAGATACCTGGAACCTCTTGGCTGGAACAGCTGCTCTTCCACGCGACCTGGTAACTCTTCACGGACATCTTCTAGGAGTGGAGGCACAGCTGGCATCAGAAAAGGATAACAAAGAGAGTGATGCAAAGAACAAGGGAAGAGAGAGAAAAGACCGGCAACTCTGTGAAGGATGCAACAAGTGGGGCACCCACAACGAATCAGAATGCTGGATCGCGCACCCCGAATTCAGGGAGAACAAATTCAACAAACACGAGGAAACCTCGAAACAGTTCAAAGGACAGGTTAATACCGTCAAAAATACGGGATCCAAGGATCACCACAAACCTCAGTCGCGACATGATCCCAAGCACCCAGGCAGAATTGTGGCCACTGCCATGCTCCACCGCAGCAAATGGGAGGCAACATGTGCAAATGCCGGATCAAGCGACAAGATAACGAACCTGGACAAACATACTTCCATGAAGGACGAAGCCAAAGTCCCGGAATACAACAATCCAGGTGACTCTCTGTATCCAGGAAGGCCACGACTCATGGATGGTCTCAATCCACAAACGATGATGCTGCTCAAGGATGACGCAGTGGAACGAAGCTCCAAATGGATTGTTGACTCAGGTGCAAATGTCTGCATTGCAAATGACAAAGCATGGTTTTCTGAATTCCAGAAAATCACATACACCGTTGGAACTGCAAATAACGGTGGCCTGCATATCGAAGGAGCTGGAACTGTACTTCTCCAGCTAACTACCGATGGAAATGAACCAGTCGAACTAGAGCTGCACAATGTGGCCTATGCTCAGGACGCCAGATGCAACATTCTGTCACTCTCTTGGATCGCTGAAAGGGCAAAACTCACAGGAGTCTGGGGAATCAAAGGAATATCCATCAGAACTGCTGAAGGTTTTGAAATTGGCCACGCCAGCCTGATTGATGGACTCTTTCACCTACAAATCGACCCACCGGAACACCCAAATGACCTCCAACCGAGTCAAGGGGAACCAATCTTACTACAAGCGAACAGCACAAGAGATGCTGAAGCAGTGGGAGAAGACTCTACGCGAACTCCGGACCAACAACTCCCACCAGGAGTTCAGCCACCTTTCGTTGTGTCTCTACTTGATTACGACGACCCAGTCTGGAAATGGCACAGAAGAATGGGACACCTCAGCGTTCAGAGCTTGAGGGCTCTCCTCAAAGTAAGCAATGGCATTGATCTGACTGACAAACAATTACGGGCAAAATTGGGTACCATCTGTCCTGTCTGCGCTACCACCAGAGCAGTAAACAGAATCCCTAGAGATCCGGCAACTCGACGAGCCACGAATCCAGGAGAAATAATGCACGCAGATGCCTGGGGACCATATCCCATTGGCGCGTGGGATGGCACCATATATATTTTGGCCATAACCGATGATACAACTCGTTTCACCTGGTCAGCAAGATATGCAACCAAGGACAAGATTCCGGAAGTTTTCCGACATCTTCATCGGACTATTGAAAAACGGAACAACATGACAATTCGCGCATACCGGCTCGACAACGAATTTCCACTATATGGAGAACTTCGAGACTGGTTCCAGCGACATGCAATCTCTCTGGAAAACTCAGTACCCTACACGCACCATATGAACGGTGTTGCGGAAAGAGGTTTCCGTACAGACAGAGAACGAGCTTCAGCAATGCTGCAAGAAGCAACAAACAGCGTCTCATCAACAATTTCCAAGATACTTGGTACACGCACAGAAGAAGCAATGAGGAACGTTTCCCTATCAGAAACACTGTGGGTTGAAGCTTTCTCACATGCAATCTGGATCAAAAATAGATCACCATCACGGGCCCTCGAGGGGAAAATAACGCCGTGGGAGGCATTCTACAAACTCAAACCAAACCTCGACATCGAACGGATCTTCGGCAGTCGGGTCTATGTCACCTATCCACCAGAGCATAGACAGAAAACCCTTCTCCAACCACGAGGATGGATTGGGTACTTCGTTGGTTTCGAAACTGAAGCCGTACTGAGAGTTTGGCACCCAGATAAGAAACGCGTCGTACGCATTACTGCACCACGTGTCGACGATGGCCAAGGCCAGACCGACGACCATGACGGCGAAACCCTCTCCAATCGAATTCCAATCGGTGACATAACTTTGGATGACGATGCTTCAGACAACGAGTCGATCCTGGAAACAACCTCCCAACCCCACGCAAGTAGCCCAGGGAGTTTTCCTAATTCTACACAAACCGGTCCAGAAGTCCCTCGCTACTCAACCCGAAGTGTTTCCAAAACCTCTCCCTACTTCGCACAGATTGGTCACAATACTGTGCGCCACCCTGAGGAAGACAGTAACGACCAGGTACATCCATATTCAGACAGTCTATCTGAGACCCAAAGCCAGTCTTCAAGTACTTTTTCAGACATCGAACCAGACAATAACCAAGAAGAAGCACGCGAAATGGGCCCCATACATAAAGCGTTTTCAGAAGCTGGCATTGACTATGATACATGGGACGATGCTTACGCCGTTTACGACTCCCGAAATAGAATTATGCCGCAAGTGAACATACTCACCAGGCAAGGCACATACTTCTCTAATGGTAGCACTCATGTGCGACATGTAAAACCAAGCGCATCACTGAAGAAAAGGAAAAGATGCCCCCGAGGTCAACCGTCACAAGACAAGTGCGAACGCTGTCGTAAGAACGGTCATGTTTGTAAACGATCCGATCCTACCTCGAGATGCGATCACTGCAACACATGCGGCCTCATCTGCTCTTTTGCGCCGGATGACGACAGGCGAAAGGGACAACCACCACAAGACAAATGTGACCAATGTCGACAAGTAAGAGCCGTCTGTAGACGATCCAATCCCCACTCCAGATGCGATAAGTGCCAGTCGGTGAGCCGAGTTTGCTCTTTCGTGCCCGAGGACAACAAGGTACCAAGATGGTCAGACACATATCTTCCACCGGAGAAGAAATGCTACGCATGTACCAAAGAACGCCGCCGGTGCTACCTTACAGAGGACCCCAAGACTTGCAGGAACTGCCCGATGAGAGGGTACAAATGCTCCTTCAGTGGAAATGTCCCACGGGGTACACAGGACCCAAAGGACAAATGCAAGCAGTGCAGGAAGACGAAGAGATGGTGTGAGGGGGGCTCAGCAGAGACAAGATGCATTCCCTGCCAAAAGGGCAGATTCAGGTGCTCCATGCTGGCTCCTCTAAACGATCCGGAATGTGTTGCCTGTCAGGGGAGCCGAAGATGGGGAAATGCCAGAAGATGTCAGGCAATACCATGCCTACACTGTCGAACGTCCGGAAGGACATCCTGCAGTTTCCGTGTCAATCCGAATACTGCGGTGTATCACCCAATACTGCAGAACCTTCACCCCAAATCAATGTGGCACAGAATTCATGATCTTGGTATTCAGCATGAGTGCTGTGCCCGCTGCGCCGAACTTGGCCAAGACATTGACGCCATCTTTCATCCGGACTACGAGTTCCCATGCAACATATGTATCGCAAGGCAGGAGCTCCTTGGAACGAAGGAAGGCGCGACGTGTCTCCAGTCTAATGATGATGGAGGATATAAACGTTATTTCTTTCGTGGCATTCTGCGGGGCCCTCCACCGCAACGTCTGAGATCACCGCCACCAATGACAGAGGCAGGCACGACGATGGGGGAAGACGAAGAAGATTGGCAAACGCTGGATGACTCCCTTGACGAAGATCTCGAAATCCAGGATAGCGAAGTGCTCATCGACCCTGCGCTGTTGGAGCCACAAGCCAATCTCGTCATTGCATCCTGCCTCAAGAAAGGAAATCATTCTCTGTCGCCTTTGCGTCTCCACAGTAGCTCAACAACCTCCACGTTTTCGTCGCCCGTCTCCCTTCGGGAAACGGCCGACAAGGGGAAGATTACCATGGAGGAAGCCAGTAGGCCAACCATCTGTATGATGTCGGTCTCAGCCAACTCACTTGGTCCTGAACCACACAACAGGAAGACTGCCTTGGCCTCCACTGAATGGAATCAGTGGGAGCAAGCCATGCAAGAAGAGTACAACAGCTTGCTGGAAAACAAGACATGGGAAGTGGTGGATCGACCGACAAACCGCAAAGTACTCACCGGTCGGTGGGTCTTCAAGCGGAAACTTGGCTCAGATGGAGAAGTTGCTCGACACAAGGCAAGATTTGTCGTGCGAGGCTTCTCACAGATATATGGCCTTGATTTCGATGAAACATACGCCTCTGTCGTTAAGTCAGCATCTTACCGAATACTCTTTGCACTTCAAGCTCGATATGGCTGGAAGTGCCACCAAATGGATATCAAGACAGCATTTCTCAATGGCGACCTTGAACACGAAATCTTCGTCGAACCACCGGAAGGCTATCCTGAAGCAAGCAATCATGTTCTTAAATTGTGCAAGTCCTTGTACGGACTAAAGCAGGCACCGAGACAGTGGTACTTCAAACTCAGGGCTTTCCTCGAAGAAAATGGGTGGAGAGTCTCAAACTTTGATCCTTCAGTCTTCATCAAAGACGACGAGAACCTGATCATGGAAGTTTATGTCGACGACATTAACATCTTCGGCCAAAATGAAGATCGTATCATAGCCATGAAACGTCAATTGGCTTCACGCTTTAACATGACAGACCTTGGCCTCTGTGCTTACTACCTGGGGATGCACGTACATCAAGAGGCCAATGGCGATGTTCACCTGCATCAGGAATCATACATCCAGCAGATCCTCAATCGCTATGGATTGCAGGACATTCACCCACGAAAGACGCCCATGCGAACAAGCCCGAAACTAACCAAATATGATGGTCCACCAAGAGCTCTTGACTTCCAAAGGCGATACCAATCAAAAGTTGGAGCACTCAACTACGCAATGGTGGTCACGCGGCCGGACATTGCAGAAGCAGTGGGAGTTGTCTCCAGATTCTGTGCAAACCCAACTGAAGAGCATATGAAAGCCGTCGATGATATCTATGCGTATCTCAAATATACACCCAACCTCGGACTTCATTTCAAAAGGAACTGTGCAGATCGAGAACTGCATGCATATGTTGATGCCGACTGGGCCGGATGTCCAGACACTCGACGTTCTACTACCGGCTACGTTGTCAAACTTGCAGGGAGCCCTGTATCATGGTCGTCCAGAAGACAAAGGACTGTAGCAATGTCAACCTGCGAAGCTGAATACGTGGCTGGATATAAGGCCACTCAAGAGATCATCTGGATCCAAAATATGATCAACGACCTTCGCATCAAAGCCCTGGAAGCCACATCAACTCCGCTTCTGATTGACAACAATGCTGCACTTAAGCTGACTCGTAATCCTGAGTTACATGACCGCACAAAGCACATTGAACTGAAATATCATTTTCTGCGAGAAATGACGCTCAGTGGGAGAATCAATACTCAAAGGGTCAGCACCAAGGAAAATCTGGCTGATCTCCTCACGAAGCCGCTCCCCAGGGATGCTCATGAGAATCTGGTGAATGGACTTGGGATGGACAAGAGCTCCTGTATTGGACTCGCCACCTGCAGTTAGTGGGAGAGTTGTTTCTGAACAGCACATGACGAGGTGGCGTATATGCCTATAGGCAAATACGCCACGATGGAGTCTGTGGCTTGTCTGCCTATGTAGACGGGGACAGTCTACATGTATATAAGTACACACAAGCCCATAGGTCAATCTATACACTTGAAGAATCACATTTTCAACTCCCTGTGGTATGCCTGTATTTATGCTATACTCTTGTGACTTGAAGCCATCGATAGCTATACGGGTATGTCTGTTACTGAGAAAGCTTGCAATCCACCTGGCCGTCTTCTCGTCTACTCTTCGCTTCCGCAGGTTGTGCAGCAGCCGCGTGTGTGAGACGTTGTCGAAGGCTCCAGAGACGTCAAGCAGCAGGAGACTGGCCACTTGACCAGCTCCTCTGTTCCATGCACTGTATATCTTGCTCGTGACTGCATGGAGCGCGTGCTCAGTGGAGCGCATCTTCCTGCCGCCTATGTGTGTCGCTGGGAGCACACAATGTGTTTCCACTAGATGACTGAGCCGCCGGGCGATCACTGCATCCATCGTTTTGCCAACTGTGTTGAGTAGCGCGATTGGTCGGTATGCTTTTGGCACGGTGTAGTTGTCTTTGCCGGGCTTTCGCAGAACGACCGTAGTCGATCCGCGGAAATGTGATGGGCAGTAACCCAGACGTAGGCTGCGGTTGAAGATGGTCGTCAGGTGGGATGTAAGTAGTTTCGATCCTGCCTGTAAGGCTCGATTGATGATACCATCTGGGCCGGGAGCTTTGCGCGGTGACGCTGCACAGATGGCGTCCCTCACTTCCTTCTCTGTGATGGGTGGCAGCTCGATCTGGCCGTTGTACTCAGCGTCTCGGATGTCTTCAAGGTCTGCTTCTGGTGGTGGAGGAAAGAAGACATCGCGGAACAAGTCTGCCTTGTCCGCTGGCTCTGTAACCTCGCGCTGTGTTGTCGGGTTTCGTATGCTAGGCGTAACCCGAGGCGCCACGTTGCCCCGGGTCTTCGCCCAGCTAGCAAGCTTCCAGAGCTTGTCTGGCGACTGTGCCGCGTCTTCTACCCGTTCTCTATGCATCTTTGTCATCGCTTTGCGGATCGTTCTTGCTTTGCGGTTTCTAGCTTCGCGGTACTCTTCCCACGATTGCTCTGTGTTGTACTGGCTGTGTAGTCTCTTTAGTCTTTTCGCTTCTGCGAGTACCGCCTTGCACTCCGCAGTCCATCCCTCCCTTGCTCGGGGTGAGAAGCATGTTTGCGGAACTGCTTTGTCGATTGCGCTTCTGATCGCCGTAATCACTTCATGGACGTAGCTATCAAGTGCCATCTTTGTCGCGGGTCTGCGTGTCGGTGGCAGGGCTTGCTGCAGGGCTTTTGTGTATGCTTTCTCGTCCATGCGCCTCCAGTTCCTCTGAGATGCCTTGTCTAGGTACTGCACAGTCGTATCCAACACGGTGCATATCGGTAGATGGTCTGAGTTGTGGTCGAGATCGCGATCGACCTGGCTTCTGATCACCCTGTCGTTGAGGCCCACGGTGACCAGGCACAGGTCGATGGTAGATTGCCAAGCCGCTTCTTCGTATGTGATAGTTCCCGGAGACAGTGTATTGCTAAGGTCAAAGTCTTCTATGATCGCTATTAACTCTTCCGCCTCTAGATCTATGCGTCTGACGTTCAACCCTCCCCACAGGGGATGATGCAGGTTAAAGTCGCCAAGAAGTATCTGCTCGTTGTCCCTGTGCTCGTTAAGGACTGTACGAATATCCGTCAGCGTAGATCCGGTGTTAGTACTGTTCCTTGTAGGGTTGTATATATTGTGTATAGTCAGTCGTTGCTGCTCCTGTCGTGCTTCGCTAGGCTCAATAATAAGAGAACAGATGTCTTTCGTGTGCTCCTTGAATCGCCACTGCTTATGGTCTATTCTCTTGTTTATGAAGAAGCAGACTCTGGCTGGGCCTTCTTCGGCTGCTGCTGGGTAGCAGAGATGGAAAACGTCCTTCGCTGGATGGTGAGTTGTCGCCATGAACGGGTTCCTCCACGGCTCCTGGATGGCTAGAATGTCGTACTCGTGAACTTTAGAATCTCGAAGCAGAGTTGCCATCACTGTATCCCTCGATTTGCGCACGTTGTACTGTAGTATGCTTAATGTGGTGTGCTGATTCATGCTTCGGTCGTAGAATCGATTTCCATATGCTGAGTGCTGCTTTGTGGTAGTTGTGTGTTGACTCCAATTGCCTCAAGCGCTCTACGGCTCGGCATGATGGTCCTCTGTGGTCGCTGGCTGCCAGCTCCTGATGGCGGCATGTTTTCCTGGTCCATTGGGTTGATTGTTGTTCCAGTATTGGTTCGCTTCTGTCCTCGTCCGGGCTGCGATCGGTTCCTGGTGAGCTGGACGACCTGTGTTGATGCCGCGTTCTGGCCGGATCTGCTTCTACGCACAGTAGCAGGCATCTCCAGCTGCACGGTCCTTCCTCTGGTTTCGGGTACATAGTGGTAGTGAGGCCGCATCTCGTATGCCATCTTTGCTTTGGCAATCTCGTCTTTCCTGGTTGGGCACTGGCGGCTCCAAGCTTCGTGGTCGCCACGGCAGAGGGTACATTTCCTGGGCGCGTTCCGGTCCGACTTGGTTGGGCAGTCCCGGGTGTCGTGTTCCTGCGCACAGTAGCCACATGCTGTTGGTGCCTTGCACTGGGTTCCTATGTGGCCGTATTTTTGGCACTTGAAGCACTGCTTCACGCGGCACTGTCTCTCGTATCGCTCGCACTGGAAGACCTCGCCCTGCCAGACTAGGCCCTCGTCTATGATCTTGTTTGCGTCCTCTGGCTTGGTGAATTCAATGGTGATAGTTGATGCGATCTTAACGGCAGCGTCTCTGGTCAGCCATCCTATGTGTCGGATCTCAGCCTGGGGAATGAACGGTCTGTTGTCCTGCAGAATCTGGTTCCTGTTCTCTTCGAACTTGTCCATATCCATCGTGTTAGTGCGGATGCCGTGAGCAAGGACGCCGTACGTCGGGATCTGTATGCTGGCCCCGTTGCCGATGCGCATGGCCCAATCGTCTGCGAACTGTCGGAGTGCTTCGACTTCAGTGCTAGTGGCTGCCTTGACGCTCAGGTCTCCGCTCTTAAGCTGGTTAGATGACACAATCTTCACGCTTGCAATGTTCTCGTTCCCGCTTTGCTCGATTGCACGCTCCACGTGGGCTTTAAGGTTGCGGGGGTTCATCGCCCGAAGGGCCTGTACGGTGAGCGGATCTCTAATGTTCACGATGACCTCACGTTGCGTCTGCACAATTGGTGCTTTGCGACTCTGTGTATTATATGTACCTGCTAGTGGGGGACCTCTAGCTGCCGCTGCAGCGTATGACACTGGCCCGTTCGTCTGCTGTTGTGGTGCTTTATTCTTGATCTCTCTCGCCATCTCTAGGGTCGCTTTCCCTACTTCTGTTGCTTCTTTCGCAGCGGCCCTCGCCTCCTCTGCTGTGTTACCATTCTGCTGTATACTTGCAGCTGTCTGTTGCATGATTTCTGTAGTGTTCTTGAGCTCGCTCTTGATCTGATCGAGGGCTTGTGCGGTGTGTTCCGCAGTAGCTTTAGCTTCAGTTTGTGCGACCCTGAGGGCGTCGCAGATAGTGCCAAGGTCAGGCGTGTGCTGCGTCTTCAAGACGAACGTCAGTGCCCCGCGAATGACATCTCCAGCAAGGTCCGCTGGCACGGTCTGGCTACCATTGCGCTCGATAGTGTTCAGCACATCGTGAAGAAATGCGCTGAGGGCGGTAGCATGCTCGCGAAGCGGGGAAGGCCATGTCGCCCTTCGGGGCCACGGCGTCGCCATGACGCCTCAGTAGCAGTGGGCGCTGCTTCTGAAGTGCTGGCTAGTCGTTAGGCGTCTTGAGCGGACTTTTACGTGCGATATACTGCGTTAATTCCAAAAATTGAAATACTCGCTGTTGTCGTGTTTTTCTCGCCACTGACTGGTGGAACACGTTAACCTAAACCTCATAGCTGACGTAATCCATACCCGAGCGTCACCAGGTGCCGCAATAATTCGTGAGACGTTTTTCTGCTGAGCTAAGCAGTGCCTTGGCTTCCACCCCACCATAGTATTGTACACCAAAACAGTGAATAGAGTGCATAGATATAATCGTGAGGCTGTTCAAAGAGCTATAGAGGTGTAAATACATCATTTTCTTGGTGTTTTACCATTTTTCTGAGCGAATAAGGCTTCCACCGTTTGAAGCCACTTGTTCACACCGCCAAGGCATCTCAGAGATTAAACTCCTGACTTCCTCCTTTGATATACATGCCCATTCTTGACGGCAGATTGCCTGAAGGTGGGCCTTAGTCCCATCCCATGGGATTAGGGGTGGTAGGGGTGAATGTAATCTTTGCTTAACTCTCTGTTTTAAGATGAGCCACATACCTTCTACTGGGTTCAGATCAGGACTCTGAGCTGGGTGAATGATCAGGGGTATCCAATTAGCCTCCTTCTTCTCAATAGCTACATTGTCTGAGCTCTTAGTACCATGAGATGGATCATTGTCCTCTTGAAGATACCAATCACGTGGCTCCCAAAGTCGTGCCTGATGAATAGCCTCAATATACTTGGGCAGGAGATTCTCTGCGTAGTATTTCTGATTCATGTGATGGCCACTGACGTCTCCTTCAATAGGAGGAGGGCAGAGAGCCTCCCACTCCTTGAGGTCTTTAGCCCATCGCTTATCTGTGTGATACTTTGATCTCTTTGGCCTTCTTGGTGGTTTAGGTATCTTTAGCATATCTTTCTCGTCATTATAGAAGTTCAGTTCACTCTTGAAATACCAGTTGATAGAGGCAAACATATGTAGAGTGAGTGAGGACTTCTTAATAGGCTTCCTTTGTTTGATGTTCTCAGGCTTGAGTCTCTCCTTAACCCCCTTTCTCCTGAGGATCCTAGGCTTCTGAAAATCTTCTGTGGGGTTGAGATGAGCCTCATCTGTGAAGTGTACCCCATCCCAGAAGCCTCCTTGGCCAGGAGGTAATTCATTCTTATGATCTTCACCATACTTCACTCTCTTTTTATTATTGAAATGCCGAATCTCCTTAGAATAGCTGGCTACATAGAGTCGAGATTCTACTCTATTCACTAGGTTATACCCCATAGATCGTGAACAGAGCGGAACATCATTCACTCTAGCTTGAATTTGATAGGGCTTATCCCTCACAGGGTTGGTGGAATCATCCAGGAGTAGCTCCAACTTTTGAATATTCACCCGCCAAGGCCTCCCAAGCTTTGTACCCCTTTCTAGGCTCCCCCTCTTTCTCACACGGTGAGCATTACCCCATCTCTTATACTCCTTACGCCATCTATCACCTGTAGCTCTACTTATCCCATGTTGAGCGCATACATCCTTGATCTTCTCGCCAGGCTGTCTATGGTCTATATGCCAGAAAAAGTGGGCGCGCTCTTCAGTATCAGGTACCTTGAGCACAGGATTTTGTTCAGGAGTCTTTGGCCTTTCAAATGAGCCATCATATACTTTATTTGAGCGCAATTCCATGTTGTTGTGGCCTTGTGAACATTCACTGTCGAGATGAGATGGGTCAGGTTTGGCGGGGTTGATTACCTCAGCAGAAAACGTCTCACGAATTATTGCGGCACCTGGTGGCGTGTCACCGCAACACCATCAAACCATCAATTAATCCTTCATCATAACAACTGAACAACCACAACCTTCAGCGTCACAAATATAGCTAGCAAAGTAAACTATCGAAATAGGACAAATTCAAAGTAATAGAGCCGCTGTAAAGCTCTACAACATCAACTATTAGACCCTCCGCAAGCGACGCGACAAACAACCTTTAAGACGCGATTGCACAACCAACACCCGGGTCCTTACCGAGTGAGGAATCATTCAATATTTAATACATCCTCGCCTTAGCTTTCTCCGCATCTTTCTCTTGCAATCATCCGACCTCGGGCCATTGGAAGCCATGCGAAGCAGCCACCGCGATGCCCGCCTACTGCTCACCTCCTCTCCTTGTGCTATGTGCTAGCGTGCATCCGAATGGTCATTCCTAAAGGCAGAGCGTCGAGGGAGCCAGAGAGTTTCAGCGTGCTACTTCATCAGCGTCCGCAGCACCCGGAGTTAGGTGGACTAACTGCCATGGTGCGGTCGTGGGCGGGAAAGAGCTCGCGGGGAACCTCTCATTGTCTGCGTTGATCGTCTCATGGGCCAGAACCAGTGAACCAAACGGGGCTAGAGGGGAACATGCTCAGCAGGGCTGCCTCGTTTTCAAAGTCTCCCTCCACGGCCTAGTCCAGCACTCAGCAAGGGCGATCGTTACGTTACTGTCGCCCATCAACTGTCCACCAGCCTAAGCAGGAAAAGCCCCTCCAAGCTTCCAGTCTCCCTTGCACTGGTGCATATCCCCTCACGCTTCACCTGCCCAATGAGTCACTGCCAGGAGTTGCCAGCTCGCTCCCATTCAGCTCGCCCCCATTAGCCCTCGTCCGGCTGTCAAACGTTAGTTAGCGCGGCTTTGCCTCGAGGACAGGTTCATGCCTGTTGTTCATGCCGCCGTTGCTATTACTACTATTCCTCTCTTCCCTCCTTATTATCGTTCCAGGGAGCCGCCTACCTTGCCATCCTTGTCGCTTCACAATTCGCCGACGCCGCAATATTAATGCCCACATATACAGCCGTTCCCTGGACTACTCCCTGGTACCTCTTGCTGGCGACCTACCTCGATCTTGTCGTTTGCAGCTGCACGGCCCGTACGTGCATCGTTCTAATGTTGCCGCCCCTCAACTCTCAAGGCCTGCCCACTGCCATTACCCACCTAGTAGTTTAACAATCGCTTCAGTCACTCTATTGCCTCTGCCACATCGACACTGAATGTCAACCCTCCCCATTTGTGAATAGCGAGAGCACAAATTCCACCTGAGAGACACTAACCTGCAGTTTCAACCCAACCTGCCCCGCCTTCCAGCTTCATCAACACCACCAACAACAACACGGTGATAATCGCCTTCGCTAGCCACACTGAACTACCACCCCAACCAAGGCCCTTTCCTCGCCACTCGTACCCGTAAGTCCCATCCACAAGCGTTTATCACTGCTATAGACATTGACTTGCTAGTAGTCCATCTCTAAATCGATCCTCAACATCACAATCGTCCGCGGCTGCTCCGTTAGTCGCACACACATTGCTTTTGAGCATATTCGTTCCAACTTGCCTGTACACATGTTCTTCACTTCCTCTGCGTTCCAACATCTCTTTCCATAGTTTGAACGCTATCCGGTGAACCAGTCTTTACTCTACTCTGGAGCTCCTCTTGGACAAGCGACTGGAACCATTCGCCAACCTTCTTCCCTATGCTGCAAGGTATAAGGGCATTGATGTTGACGATGCCATCGTTTGGGCATGATATGTCCCTTGGCGGGGTGCAGAAGGTGGAAGGCTATAGTGACGCCGACTCATGGAATTGGCCGCAACATTCGGCTTCGCATCACCCTTCATGTTCGAATGTCTTCGACCCCTCCATATACACCAGTTTCATGCCTTCATTGCAACCTCCATCGCGCGTAACTCCACGCCAACATTCGATTGCCACCGCCCATGTCCTTGCGACTGGAACTAACACGCCACCGCCCGCGAGGCCCCAAGTAGCGGGAAATATAATGAAGGCCCAGCCTGCCTTCAAGCCTACCTGGAAGGGTTTCCTAGACACTACTAGAGATGCCATGACCATTGTGGAAGCCTCGCTTCAGGGTCGTTTGAGTCACGTTGGCCGTCGACCTCACGACAAAGAAAGGACAGAAATGCTCACTTCCGGCACCGTTTTGGTTTATGAAGAGAACGCCTCTGGTATCAAGCGCTGGACTGATGCTGTTCACTGGTCGCCTAGCCGAGTCATGAACAACTGCCTCATCTATCGTCAGCTCGTACGGGCACTTAAACCTGAAGAGAAGAAGACTGCTCTTAATCCTTCCTGCGGAATCAAACGAAAGCGTAAAGAAAGCACTGGACATGCCATGACCAAAACTGGCGAGAATCTCAATAACTCTAACGATGAATACGAGAACCCTTCCTTCGATGGCTCAGTACCTAGTGACGCCGACTCCATGAACAAGGTGTATGTCAACTTCGAGCAGAGCCTCACCCCAGACCAACAGCGACGTTTCTGTGGATCTCTTTTCGACAGGCACGCGTTTAAGGAAGGAGGTTTGATGAAAAAGACCATTTCTGTCAAGTATCGAGGGACACACCACCACGTCATCTCCTACTACAGTCTTGAAGATGTCGTCAGCGGAAAGTTAAGGCGGCCGTTTCAAGATCCCAAGTTGGCTGGTATCCAACCTCGACCGGAGCTGCTCAAAGGCTGGAAGGTCAGTCTTGAGGATGAAGAGAGTGAGGATATGCCGCTTGTCGCAGGCTACCCGCACCACATCCAGCCGAGCCACCTGCAGCATCATGGCATCGGAGCTGTTACACAAGCAGATGCAGGACACGCTATTATCCAAACCCATGCTCTTCTTCACTTACATGTACCAGAATACTGGCATGGTCAGCAGGCATCGCAGTATATACTGAGCCACCACAGTTCGCAGCATTACATCTCACCTCGGTCGGCTGCTGCTCAATACTCCGCTACACAGCTCGGGCATCAGTGCGCTCCCCGACATCCTCCCCCGCAGGCGTACGCTCCTCAACCACCTTCAACTCAGCAATTTGTTCAACCACCCTCACAGACCACTACAACTGCGCCATATGCCTAACCGGTACCAGCGTCGCAGTACTAGCCACCTTGCCACCATCAAGCTCCACAACCTACACAATACACTGTCCCCAAACTGCAACTTTTAATGTTCACATTCTAGTCCCACAGAGTTCGCCGTCCGCTCAACACCCATGCCAGAATTCAACTTCGCAGCGCGATCCACAAAGGCGGGCATTGGCACCGGTAGCTCTACAGACCTACGGCCAACCTCAGTTATACTATGTGACAGACGCAAAGTATGTTCCAGAACAGAAACACGCACCCAATTCACACCATGACTACTGAACCTACACTAGACGGCATATTGAACGTATATCTATCGGGGTCTCGCTCAGATCCCACCACCCCAAGCAAAAGTACGCAAACCTATTTACGAAGATCTTTCACGCTGGGTGATTTTGGACGCGATGCCCCTTTGACTCGGTTTCTCTCGTCTCAGGTGGTGCCTTACCTGCACAGCATTTCTGTCAATTCCCATGTCGCACGTGTGGCATTAGTGGAGTATCTGCAAGTTTGTCTTTCAGTAGCATTTCATTTACATGGTTGCACTTTCTTACGTCAGTATTCTCTTCGAAAAGCATCTCAATGTTCTACTACGCAGTCACCCGAGATACGTTATTGCACTTAACTGTTCCCGCATTCCCAGTCACTTGCATCATGTTGCATGTTTTCATCATACTACATACCCTATGTACGAATATAATTAACCGTCTTTTCCCGTATTGTCCTCGGAGTAATTTGTTAGGCACACGAGTGCACAGTAACACCATGAAGTATCCATGTTAATCAATCTACTATTAACGAAACCACCTTATTGCTCCTGACTGAATCTATGCGACGCTAAAATATTCCTTACAACAGTAATACGAGGCCGACCGTATCGCAGTATCAGCAACAGTAGCAGCAGCATCATTATCGCACTAGCAGCAGCATCATTATCGCACTAGTAAGTTTGCGAATCCCAACCCATGCCTGCATCCCCGCTCTTCGACCACGGCATCCCGAATCGGCCCGTCATGCCTTTTGGAGGTGACCCGTCCAATGAACCTGTCTCCTCTCTATGTCGACCCAGCCCGCCGGCCACTACCAAGCCGATTCGCGTGAAGACGGCGCCTCCATTGAAGTAAAAAACAAATACCGCAACCATCCCCGCAAACCTTCCCTCGCCATCTTTTACAAGCAGCCGGTCTCAAGGTTGAACGTGGAAACGAAGTCGTCGTCGAGAACACTAACAGATGGCAGTAGTCTTGTCAGTGCTCATTCCTTCCTTGAGCTAGTCTCACCCTGACAACGGATCCCGTTCAGAAGTGTGGATCTCGGCGCCGGAAGGGCCATCGCGGAAGAGGAAAGTAACTCGGGTACTCATGTCTAGAACTCTCGACTACAAGTTGTAGTGAAGACGAGAGCCTCGCCATTCGCCCGAGATATCACGTTGGCTCCGAATTTGGCATTGTTGAACGCTGCTCCACAGGCATCTTCCATGTAGAGAGGCCTACCCCGGATTGTTGGGGTGAAGCCTGCATTGGCTTTTTAACTTGCATTTCGGAAAATTAGGTATAAGCCACCCATGCCTCGCTTGCGCTAGATCGAAACGGCGAACGTGCTTCTGCCCTTATGTGATAAGTCGGTGTGGTATGCAGTGCCGTGCCCTGACCCGACTAAGCGCAGCCAGGATCCAAATCGACCCTCATGTCGTTCAGGAACGCGTGCTCCAGGGGAGGTAGTCGTGACTTCGAACAGAAAGTTCCAACTAGGTCTTAAGATCGGTACTAATGGGTTTCAAGTCACGAACACTCCGCCGAAAAGGTACCGAGGTGGACGGCGTAATGTGTTCCACCACCACGCGCACGTCCCTACAGCTCGCACGCGAACGTGATTCTCCACCCAATCTTCAACACGCGATACCTCCACCAAAATGGCGAATATTCAGCCTACAATTGATCCCTGAATTCCTTGAAGATAGGCGAATCTTTTCCTTATTTAGATTATGCACAGATTGAGGCATTTCTTCTAGCCGGGCTGGATTGCAGCTATGTAATGTTTGTCAAGAGTTGCAGGATTTTAACCATCACGGCTTGACATATATTTGAATCAAGACATGTATTTCAGCTCTACCTAAAGTTTGTATTAATAACGGTGGGTGAACAAAAGCAAAAGGAAAGGAAACGCGCCTTAGCCTTTAGCCTAAGGCTGAGATCTCTTTGGCTTTCAGCATTATGCTGATGGCTATATTTCGAACCTAAATAATTGAATATGAATCATAGATTGGCGGCGTCTGGTTTCGAAACCAGGGGAAGGACAGCGGCCGGCATTCAGAATTGTTAACACCTCCTGTTCCTGACAGAGAAGATATCGATAATGCGATCTAAGCCGCCTCTACATCGAGTCAGAGGCGCTCGCGCTGCTGTGTCTGGTTCTGAGGTGGCGGCGGCTTCGGCGCTAACGAGGAAGCGGGAAAGTATGGGCGCATGCCGTTCTATGCTAGGGCAGATGATTATTTTAGTGTTCTAATGTGACAGTTTTACTGGTTCTCTGAGGGGTTGTCTGGTGACGAAGTCGAAATTCAAGGATTGAATGTGGAGTTTTGCTTGGACTCTCATTATTTGAAGCCGTGTGGCGTGTAACCTCATGAATTATCGTTACAATTAACCCGTGCAGAAATCAGCCTCCCTCTACCTAGTTGGCTAACAGGCGCGGGAGATCCTTATCTCCACTAGGGCTGAGATTGAACGATCAATGACATTGGCAATCTCACAGGTCCGATTCCCTAATATCTAGTAGCGTCTCCCAGGTATCAAAACCTTCAGCGATCAAAACCTCAAGGTATTGGGACAGTCCTAACCGCTCTAATACTTCCCTCAGGCCGGACATTTTGAGTAGATGATGACCCGAGACTAAGAAAAGCGTTCTGTTTAGAAAGAGGTCGAGTAGTTATCTCGATTGATGAAGCGCCACTCGCGAACGTTTGGCAGGAACATGAGCCCATCATTCGAGCGATGGGCACCTGAGGGGAAGAAAGTCAGCTAGAGGGGCTTGCGGCTTTGATCATCGATCAGAGGTATTATTAATAACAACAACAGTAAGCTGTAGTTATCTGCGAGATCTCCTCCGTAAGCAATGCTTTCCCTTATCCAACCCTTTTTTAGATCGTAAACGACCATAGGGAATCAACAATTGGATGGCATTCTGTAAAAAGTCTCCATGGCATGAAACTGGCCAAGTGCGTGGGTCAGACGGGTCCAATAACGTGTTCAACCACCGGACGCACGTCCCTACCGAACGCACACTCCACCATTTTTTTCTCAAATTTCAAGCAATTGTTTCTCCACAACCATGGCAGGTATTGAGGCTGCGCTTGATGCGTTGGAATCGCTAGAACTAGGAGAAAAAGTCAATTATACTTTGTATGCCCAAAAGTTTGACTGCAATCGGTCTACGTTGTCGAAGCGCCATAGAGGAGTGCAACAAGCTCGTGCAGCTCTTCTACCTAACAGTCGAAAACTCAACAACGAGCAGGAGTCCTACCTTGTCAAATATATACACGAGCTTGTAGCCCGCGGCCTGCCTCCATCCCGACCGATGATACGTAATTTTGCAAGCCAGATTGCGAAGAACGACGTAGGCAAAAATTGGGCTGATCGATTCGTCCATCGCCACAACATCGAGCTCATCTCGCACTGGGCCACCGGCCTCGATCGCAACCGCTTCAAGGCCGACTCTGCCTTTAAGTATAGCCTCTACTTCAAGCTCCTAAGGCATAAAATCGAACAATACAACATAGATAGTCAGGATATATACGATATGGATGAGAAGGGCTTCCTTGTTGGTATGCTATCAAAGATGAAGCGTGTGTTCTCCCGGGAGGCATGGTATTAGTATGAGTACCCTAATAATGTGGCACATGTGATGCAATTCTCAATAGACTTAAAACTATCTTTATTTTTGAGTTGTCTTTTTTTTTTCTTCTACAGATCACAACCTAGTCTTTATATCTGCGGTCTCAACTTCAGCTCTTCGGACTGGCCGACGGTCAATCCGATATTCTCGGTCTCACCGAAAGTCTATTATTTCGGTTTCTCCGATCAGATATCACCATACTTTCTAGACCTGTCAACACATGGGAGCAAGGGAAGCTTAAGCACATCATCCAGGATGGTAATCGTGAGTGGATTACTACTATAGCTTGCATCTGCGCCGATGGTACTGTACTTACGCCTGCTCTCATCTACCAGGCTCAATCGGGAGCCATCCAAGATACCTGGTTGCAGGACTTTGACCCAGTACAACATAAAGCTTTTTTCACAAGCTCACCTTCAGGATGGACTAGCCATGATATAGGACTTGCGTGGCTCAAGCAGGTATTTGATCACGAAACAAAGTCGAAAGCGCGCTCATCGTACCGCCTACTACTCCTCGATGGCCATGGATCTCATGTTACTATGGATTTTATAAGTTATTGCGACGCCAATAAGATCCTTCTAATGGTGTATCCTCCACACAGTACTCACACGCTACAGCCGCTCGACGTCGTCATGTTTGCTCCACTCGCAGCTGCGTACAAAGCTGAGCTCATCAGCTTCCTTGAGCGATCGCAAGGGCTTACGAGCATCACCAAAAGAGACTTCTATCGACTTTTCTACCTTGCCTGGGCTACCAGCTTCAACAATAAGCTCATCCAAAAGGCCTTCGAAGCAACAGGCATTGCTCTCCTCAACGCTAACGTCATCCTCAAGCGATACTCAACACCAAACCCAGAGACTTCAAGGCCAAGTTCAAGCAGCTCTTCAACGTCAATACTAAGCGCAAGCGACTGGCGAAAGATTGAGCGCTTACTTAAGCAGGCTGTCGACGATATATACGATACAAATGCAAAGAAACTCAGTCGAACGATCCACACAATCTCTGCGAAAAATGCAGTACTACAACATGAGAATGAGCACCTTAGGGAGGCTCTAGCCAATGAGAAGAAGCGTAGGCAGTGTGGCAAGGCTCTATTACTTGAAGCTCCAGCTGAGTACAATGGAGGAGCTGTCTTCTGGTCGCCTACAAAGGTAGCTGAAGCTCGGGCACGGCAAGAACAAAAGGACCTTGCAGAACAGGAGGAGCTACACCAAAAAAGTGAGGCTGCGAAGCTTAAGGAGCAGAAGAAAGTCAGCAAGGCTTTACTGGCTGAAGAGCGTCGTCTCAAGGCAGCTGCGGCGAAGGAGAAGCGGGTTGCTGACGCTGCTGCCAAAGTCGCTCTTCGCGAGGAGAAAAAGATAGAGCAAGAGCTTACAAAACAACTCCACAACGATATACAATATGCTAAAAAGAGTAAGAGGCAAAGCCTCAAAGCTACAAAGGCTACCCAAGTCACTATTGTAGAGGAAATGGCTGCAGAGGGAGAAGAGCCGGTTCATCTCAAGTCTCGTCGCGGCCGCCCAATACGGCTGCCTAAGAAGCTGCTTACATAATATAAAATTCTAAAACTACTCTTTGGCACAGTGTAATTGCAACACCAAGAAATCCTGTGATAGTAGCTACTCTACGTGGCTCAATAACCTCATGTTTGTGGTGGCCGGATGGGCGATTTTCGTGCGTTCGGTGGGGACGTGCGTTCGGTGGTTGAACACGTTAACTTAAGCGAGCCACGCCAAAATGTCCGAAACTTCATAACCTGTTAGGCGGCCCCCATACAAATCAATAAACACAGCGCATATAGAGCACACAAAGCTGCAATCGCAATAGGATTGACGTAAGGCTATTGGCAGCTATAGAGATAGCTATGCAGACGTTTTTCTTAGCGTTTTCTTGAGGAGACGGATGAAGAGGATGTGTAAGTGGTCCGTGAGCTTGAGTGAAGTACTTGCTAACGATGCTCTAGGGCTGCCAAACTGAGCGATATCTGGGACTTTGCCGCATCCCTAGTCAGAAATGTGTTCCGTCAGGACTTACCTGATGGCTTGCTGCAGGTAAAAGCCACTGATCTGTTACAATTATTACATTGTAGCATACTGACTATGTACAGCGCCCATGGAAAGCATTGGACGAAACCTCCAAGTATCTGCTTGATTCGCTGCTTCCACGGTCCAATTCGGCCATTGCAAAAAAATTGAGGATAGTTGGAGTGCTTGGTATTTTAACCGATCTGATCAACAAGCACATCTTTCAACCAACGTACTGTTGCCGGAAAAGAGTCGATTCAAATATCTTCTTTGCATGCTGGCATCTGAAGAGCCAGAAAAGGAAAGGTTCTTGCGCGAAATAATGCTATCGATCCTTCCAGATGAAAGGAAACTCGCCGAAGAACGAATTGTGAGCATCGCTGTAATAGACCTTCTGACAGACGTTGGTGTCGAAGAAATTGTCCCACCTAATTCGGTCGCACAATTCAGACAAGATGTGACACAGGTTTTTACCAACGCTCAGGACATTTGGCGTGCTGTTCAGTACAGTCCTCATATTTTCGGGTGCAAATTTGAGTACAACTCGGACCCCGGAACGCACTGGCAAGCATTCAAATATCAGATCGGGCACGACACAGCCAGAGAAAATACTCCAGCTTCTATCTCAGGCGGTGACCTCAATGAGGACCTCATTGTCATAGTTCCCCGGATTTTGTTCATCGTACAAGGGGAAGATCCGGAGCCTATTACGACTGGGATTGTCGTCCGGAAGAGCCAGATTCGTACGATGACGCGCGAAGAGCGCGACAACTCCCGATTTGCTGAACAAACATCCTCACGCTCGAGGAGAAGGCAGAGCAGCACATGAGACTGCCGCGGAAGCAAATCTTTTTTATATCAGGCGGCTGGAGGCTCCAAATTGTCAGGCAGATGAAGGGCTTTAAAACGTGGAGGAGTCTCGACCAGAATCAGCAACTGTAATTTGGTTAATTTTTTTCAACACGTGAAATATTTAGTTTGTTCGCGTTTTAGGTCTAACGAACATCTTGTCAACATGCCGTCGCTTCACCTCCAATGTCGTCAATCCTCTCGTATGGGGAACTTCAGGAGGCGCTTAACTCTATGTTTCGCTGGTACCAGGAAGCGGTGAAATGCTACGCGAACCAGGGTCGTCGATAGCGACAGATCAAAGTAGCACCGACATCATCACTTGAAAAGAATATTGTTGCACATCGCTTGGACGCTACAGATTTCCAGAGTTCGTACTGTGTTGTAAATAGTGGAGTATAGTTGCCGAAGGGAATTAGCAATAGGAGGAGACAGCAATGAGCTCAGAATTGGTGGGTAACTTCATGAATTCTGTATGAATTAATAGCTATCGACCGCTGTTGTCAAAGAAACCCGATTTTCTCTCCCCCCTCGAGCCTTCTCGTTGCCCAGCCGAAGGAACCTTCGTCACCAGCACAGGACGTGATCGTTGTCGCTTGCCCGTCCTGCAGTGGTTCCCAAATCGTTGCTCTCCCGGTTCTTGGCTGCAGACCAAAAGAATAACCGTCGAGGCAATTTCAACCTATAGGCATCTTCTAGATGCAGCAGCGCTGGCCGCTTCGGCAAGGAGTCGGGCTGTCGTAGAAAACAGGTCGGAAACCGGATGGGCAGTTTGTACCTGAAGCGACACATCTGACGCCTCGCGAGCCAGCTTGGTCACCGCAGGTGATAGCCGCCACATCTTCAAACAATCGAACATTAGCAAAGCTATTGGGAAGACTGAATTCGAAGTGTAGACCTACCGCCAATGCAAAGGCTGTGAAGAGATTAGTGGACAGAATTAACTACATTGTGAGTGTTATGCTTACCTAAGGAATGTAACTGCCGCGATGAAGTACTTCATTGTAACGAAGCTAAAATTTAGATGTGAGAGTGAGATGCTTTCTTTGATATTGATTGAATCGAATGATAGAGAGAGAATTGTGGTAGCCAACATCCTGCTACTTATACCCACTTTAACGGAAAGCATCTTTTCTCTCAAGAATCTTTTTATCTATCTCCCCCTCCGATCGCCCGCAGGAATGCTCAAGTGTCGCTCGTATTTAGGCACAGCATATTACAGATTGACGTAATCGGCCCTACTGTGCAGTTAGTTGTGTTACAATACCTAAATAGGAAGGAGATTGTTTCCTGTAAGTTGTAGGACTTCACCTATATACGCAAGGCCCCTCAAAGTTACTAGAACTAAGCTCCTTTGTAACTAGCCCCTTGATCATTTATAGCTTTGCTAGGTTCAAGAGATATTTAGTAAATATACTTTATTACATTAATTAGTACTTAAAGCCAGAGACTATTAAAAAGGTTTGTAGTAGCAGAAGATTATATTATTTGACTACAACGAGCGACGGTGTACGAGCCTAACCTAGGCTAATTTAAACTCCCTCGCTCATGCAGCAAAATTGTTACACTTTGTCACCGTTTCGCCACATTACAAGGGCTTTTCGTGATTTTCGCATTCTTTACTGTAGCTGGCATAACCTGCAGGTTGTAGCTAAGAACTGCAATTTATAATCTTTATGAGCTTATCTCGTTGAAACAGGCGTAGGAAGTTACAATAAGTTGACGGGAAATTTATCTTGAAAACATTTAGTCATACCTGGGCATATGGTTATAATATGGTTATTCGAATAACTGGTTACGCTATCGCTAGCGTGCCGAAGTCTTGCTTAGCCAATCAGCTGAGCTGGTGTTACTAATGACCTCCATTGGACTTGCTGAAAAGGGCTTTGGTACGCTAGTGATAGCATAACCAGTTATTCGAATAACCATATTATAACCGTATGCCCAGGTATGCATTTAGTTAATGTATATTCAGTTTCTTCGACAACAACAGAAGAACGGTACATAGTAACGCGACCGAGGTCGGTTCTACAACTTGGAGGGTTTTCGCTTGCATATGTTAATTGCATCAATGCGCAAAATGGGCAAAAAAGACTGTCAAGATGATTATCGTAGCCAAAAGGTAGTAACATTGAATGGCAAAGGAAGGGTCAGAGAACTGAACAAGCGTTGCGACCTCTGGGCATTAGTGGCCCACTTACCGAAAGATATTTTCAGGCCAATGTATAGTGCAGAATCGTACAATACAAAAACACTACTTATGAAAACGTCAGCTTTTGCGAGGGGGGCGCGCCAAGAACTTCTCGTATCACCATCTCCGAATACAAACTGCGGCTCGTGCCGTCCCTTCCACTTTTGTAGGGAACGAGCGGGGTAACTCCAATTAGAAACAACGTCTTCCGGTATCCAACACATACGAAGGTTTTTTAATTAAAGACCCCGTAAAACGGTTCCCCTTTAGATGCCCTTTCGCCGACCGTTCACTAGCGCAGTGCGTAGGCAGGAACTTCGGGTCCTCCCGCTCGGGTTCGTAGCGTAACGACGTAGCTTCAGCGATCGGTTACGACACACCAATTTCTGCAACGAACAAAACCCTCCAAGTTGTAGAACCGACCTCGGTCGCGTTACTATGTACCGTTCTTCTGTTGTTGTCGAAGAAACTGAATATACATTAACTAAATGCATACCTGGGCATACGGTTATAATATGGTTATTCGAATAACTGGTTATGCTATCACTAGCGTACCAAAGCCCTTTTCAGCAAGTCCAATGGAGGTCATTAGTAACACCAGCTCAGCTGATTGGCTAAGCAAGACTTCGGCACGCTAGCGATAGCGTAACCAGTTATTCGAATAACCATATTATAACCATATGCCCAGGTATGACTAAATGTTTTCAAGATAAATTTCCCGTCAACTTATTGTAACTTCCTACGCCTGTTTCAACGAGATAAGCTCATAAAGATTATAAATTGCAGTTCTTAGCTACAACCTGCAGGTTATGCCAGCTACAGTAAAGAATGCGAAAATCACGAAAAGCCCTTGTAATGTGGCGAAACGGTGACAAAGTGTAACAATTTTGCTGCATGAGCGAGGGAGTTTAAATTAGCCTAGGTTAGGCTCGTACACCGTCGCTCGTTGTAGTCAAATAATATAATCTTCTGCTACTACAAACCTTTTTAATAGTCTCTGGCTTTAAGTACTAATTAATGTAATAAAGTATATTTACTAAATATCTCTTGAACCTAGCAAAGCTATAAATGATCAAGGGGCTAGTTACAAAGGAGCTTAGTTCTAGTAACTTTGAGGGGCCTTGCGTATATAGGTGAAGTCCTACAACTTACAGGAAACAATCTCCTTCCTATTTAGGTATTGTAACACAACTAACTGCACAGTAGGGCCGATTACGTCAATCTGTAATATGCTGTGCCTAAATACGAGCGACACTTGAGCATTCCTGCGGGCGATCGGAGGGGGAGATAGATAAAAAGATTCTTGAGAGAAAAGATGCTTTCCGTTAAAGTGGGTATAAGTAGCAGGATGTTGGCTACCACAATTCTCTCTCTATCATTCGATTCAATCAATATCAAAGAAAGCATCTCACTCTCACATCTAAATTTTAGCTTCGTTACAATGAAGTACTTCATCGCGGCAGTTACATTCCTTAGGTAAGCATAACACTCACAATGTAGTTAATTCTGTCCACTAATCTCTTCACAGCCTTTGCATTGGCGGTAGGTCTACACTTCGAATTCAGTCTTCCCAATAGCTTTGCTAATGTTCGATTGTTTGAAGATGTGGCGGCTATCACCTGCGGTGACCAAGCTGGCTCGCGAGGCGTCAGATGTGTCGCTTCAGGTACAAACTGCCCATCCGGTTTCCGACCTGTTTTCTACGACAGCCCGACTCCTTGCCGAAGCGGCCAGCGCTGCTGCATCTAGAAGATGCCTATAGGTTGAAATTGCCTCGACGGTTATTCTTTTGGTCTGCAGCCAAGAACCGGGAGAGCAACGATTTGGGAACCACTGCAGGACGGGCAAGCGACAACGATCACGTCCTGTGCTGGTGACGAAGGTTCCTTCGGCTGGGCAACGAGAAGGCTCGAGGGGGGAGAGAAAATCGGGTTTCTTTGACAACAGCGGTCGATAGCTATTAATTCATACAGAATTCATGAAGTTACCCACCAATTCTGAGCTCATTGCTGTCTCCTCCTATTGCTAATTCCCTTCGGCAACTATACTCCACTATTTACAACACAGTACGAACTCTGGAAATCTGTAGCGTCCAAGCGATGTGCAACAATATTCTTTTCAAGTGATGATGTCGGTGCTACTTTGATCTGTCGCTATCGACGACCCTGGTTCGCGTAGCATTTCACCGCTTCCTGGTACCAGCGAAACATAGAGTTAAGCGCCTCCTGAAGTTCCCCATACGAGAGGATTGACGACATTGGAGGTGAAGCGACGGCATGTTGACAAGATGTTCGTTAGACCTAAAACGCGAACAAACTAAATATTTCACGTGTTGAAAAAAATTAACCAAATTACAGTTGCTGATTCTGGTCGAGACTCCTCCACGTTTTAAAGCCCTTCATCTGCCTGACAATTTGGAGCCTCCAGCCGCCTGATATAAAAAAGATTTGCTTCCGCGGCAGTCTCATGTGCTGCTCTGCCTTCTCCTCGAGCGTGAGGATGTTTGTTCAGCAAATCGGGAGTTGTCGCGCTCTTCGCGCGTCATCGTACGAATCTGGCTCTTCCGGACGACAATCCCAGTCGTAATAGGCTCCGGATCTTCCCCTTGTACGATGAACAAAATCCGGGGAACTATGACAATGAGGTCCTCATTGAGGTCACCGCCTGAGATAGAAGCTGGAGTATTTTCTCTGGCTGTGTCGTGCCCGATCTGATATTTGAATGCTTGCCAGTGCGTTCCGGGGTCCGAGTTGTACTCAAATTTGCACCCGAAAATATGAGGACTGTACTGAACAGCACGCCAAATGTCCTGAGCGTTGGTAAAAACCTGTGTCACATCTTGTCTGAATTGTGCGACCGAATTAGGTGGGACAATTTCTTCGACACCAACGTCTGTCAGAAGGTCTATTACAGCGATGCTCACAATTCGTTCTTCGGCGAGTTTCCTTTCATCTGGAAGGATCGATAGCATTATTTCGCGCAAGAACCTTTCCTTTTCTGGCTCTTCAGATGCCAGCATGCAAAGAAGATATTTGAATCGACTCTTTTCCGGCAACAGTACGTTGGTTGAAAGATGTGCTTGTTGATCAGATCGGTTAAAATACCAAGCACTCCAACTATCCTCAATTTTTTTGCAATGGCCGAATTGGACCGTGGAAGCAGCGAATCAAGCAGATACTTGGAGGTTTCGTCCAATGCTTTCCATGGGCGCTGTACATAGTCAGTATGCTACAATGTAATAATTGTAACAGATCAGTGGCTTTTACCTGCAGCAAGCCATCAGGTAAGTCCTGACGGAACACATTTCTGACTAGGGATGCGGCAAAGTCCCAGATATCGCTCAGTTTGGCAGCCCTAGAGCATCGTTAGCAAGTACTTCACTCAAGCTCACGGACCACTTACACATCCTCTTCATCCGTCTCCTCAAGAAAACGCTAAGAAAAACGTCTGCATAGCTATCTCTATAGCTGCCAATAGCCTTACGTCAATCCTATTGCGATTGCAGCTTTGTGTGCTCTATATGCGCTGTGTTTATTGATTTGTATGGGGGCCGCCTAACAGGTTATGAAGTTTCGGACATTTTGGCGTGGCTCGCTTAAGTTAACGTGTTCAACCACCGAACGCACGTCCCCACCGAACGCACGAAAATCGCCCATCCGGCCACCACAAACATGAGGTTATTGAGCCACGTAGAGTAGCTACTATCACAGGATTTCTTGGTGTTGCAATTACACTGTGCCAAAGAGTAGTTTTAGAATTTTATATTATGTAAGCAGCTTCTTAGGCAGCCGTATTGGGCGGCCGCGACGAGACTTGAGATGAACCGGCTCTTCTCCCTCTGCAGCCATTTCCTCTACAATAGTGACTTGGGTAGCCTTTGTAGCTTTGAGGCTTTGCCTCTTACTCTTTTTAGCATATTGTATATCGTTGTGGAGTTGTTTTGTAAGCTCTTGCTCTATCTTTTTCTCCTCGCGAAGAGCGACTTTGGCAGCAGCGTCAGCAACCCGCTTCTCCTTCGCCGCAGCTGCCTTGAGACGACGCTCTTCAGCCAGTAAAGCCTTGCTGACTTTCTTCTGCTCCTTAAGCTTCGCAGCCTCACTTTTTTGGTGTAGCTCCTCCTGTTCTGCAAGGTCCTTTTGTTCTTGCCGTGCCCGAGCTTCAGCTACCTTTGTAGGCGACCAGAAGACAGCTCCTCCATTGTACTCAGCTGGAGCTTCAAGTAATAGAGCCTTGCCACACTGCCTACGCTTCTTCTCATTGGCTAGAGCCTCCCTAAGGTGCTCATTCTCATGTTGTAGTACTGCATTTTTCGCAGAGATTGTGTGGATCGTTCGACTGAGTTTCTTTGCATTTGTATCGTATATATCGTCGACAGCCTGCTTAAGTAAGCGCTCAATCTTTCGCCAGTCGCTTGCGCTTAGTATTGACGTTGAAGAGCTGCTTGAACTTGGCCTTGAAGTCTCTGGGTTTGGTGTTGAGTATCGCTCGAGGATGACGTTAGCGTTGAGGGGATTGGTTGCTTGGTTAGTTGGTTGGTTGGTATTCATTTTACGTCTAGTTGATGGGGATTAAGTCCACCATCTCGCCTCCCGAAGGGCATATACAACGTGCTAAGCTATGGGATTACAGTGCTGACACACTACCTTAGAAAGCATTTCTTGCCTGCGCGGGTATTGCTACCATTTCAGAACTACAGCTCCCCGTCCAGTTGGGGAGACTGAGCAGTGTATGTACATTAGGGGGGTTTCCTTGCATTCTGAGGCATCTATGTGCCGAGAGAGAGAGAGAGAGAGAGAGAGAGAGAGAGAGAGTGTGTGTGTGTGTGTGTGTGTTTGGGGGGGGGGGGGGGGAAGAGGGGTGGGGAGTATCGCAGCCATTGTGCTGGGCCTAGTTCTACTAGGTGCTACATTGCTTGCTGCTGTTACAGGACTGCAAGAGCTAGCGGGGGCAGATCTTGGTGTAGTACTGTGTAAGTTCGATAAAGGCTTCAAAGGCCTCTGGATCGCCTACTAGTGCTGCAGTGTACGCTAGGCCCTCTGCCTGGCTAGATGGTGGTATAGGTGGTCGAAGTGGCCATCTACTAAAGATCCCTAGGGTCTTGCGGCATAGCGAAAGGTGTTCTGGTGTCTTATCCTGTCTGCATGAGCAGGTAAGGTTCGCATCCTTGTGGTTGTACTTTTGGTGATACCAGGCAAAATCCCCATGCCTAGATCGGATAGAAAGTAGTCTGGCTAAGGTGGCTCTTGGTAGGTCTAGTTCCTTTGGACTGCTGCGTGGTGCATAGTCCAAGTCCCAGCTTTTGTACTATCTAGAGAGTTTGTTCTTCTTTTCCGACCACCAGATCTGTTGTGTGTGGCGCAGTGCCTTGCGGGCAATTGACTTGATGCCCGAGAGTGTAGGCATAGCAGCTTTTCCAGTTGGGGGTGATGGGTGCTGGGCTTCTAGGTTAGCAAGTCTGTCTGCAGCCTCGTTCCCTTCAATGCCTAGGTGTCCAGGGGCCCATTTGATGAAGACATCGTGAGTCTCCATAGCGCCGTGGCACTCTAGGGAGGCCCACTGAGAGGTAGGGGGTGCGTCGCCCCTAAGGCACCATATTACTGAGGTGCTGTCTATGCACAGCCAGATCCGGCGGGTGCTGAGCGCTGATTGTCTTATAGTGTGCTGGAGGCCTCTCCACGCGCCTACTGCCTCAGCGTCAAAGACATGTGAGGTAGAGCTAAGTGAGCCGTGTCCATGCTGCAGTTGTTTTCTGTTCTGGTACACTGCAAAGCCGTAGGTAACCCGCTTTTCTCCTTCCTTTGTGTACTGCTCAGAGCCATCTGAGAAGATGGTGACGTCTGATAGTGGGAGCTGAGCCCACCATTCTTTAAAAGCTTTAGCTGCAGTCTTCTTGTCTATGCCAAGCGTTGGGTCTGTTCGGCAGCTAGGCGAGTAGTGAGGGACTGTCAGTGTTGTCCTAGGGATCTCAGGCAGAAGAGACCCTAGCTGTTGGACTTTGGTCCGGGATCGTTGCAGCTGTCCAGCTCCTTTGCCTCTGTTTACCCTAGGGACTACTGTGCGGCTAGTGAGTGGGTGGTCGGCATCTATAGTGCGTAGATGCGTTGCAAACCGAAGTTTAGCTTCTTCTAGTGCAGCAGCAGCAGAGAGTAGTCCAGCGTCTCGGAAGAGAGTAGCAGTGGGGGTTGTTCTCCACGCTGGTAGGATGCCTCTTGCTGCTATAGCTAGTGCCTTGTCTATAGCAGCTATGTGCCACCCAATATAGGCGCTGACCTCTTGTGGCCTGCCTGGTTTAAGTGTATGTGGTTGTTTAGTGCGGCCTCTGTACCAGCATTCAGTCCCATATAGAAGTGATGGGTACACACAGGCAATAGTAGCCTTGCGGAGGGAGCTAGCTGGTGGTCCATAGGTAGTCCTAGCTAGACTGCGAATATGATAGGCTATCTTAGCAGCTTTTGCAGTACGCGTGACTACATATCGTCTAAAGGTGAGTCTACGGTCAAACCAGATTCCTAGCCACCTCAGAGCTGGCTGGCTATGTTCTCCACCTGGAAGGATTGGATGGATTGTGAGCTGCTCATCTACCACACAGGGCGGTGCGTAGCTGCTTCGCTGTCTAGTTAGGTGTATCATTTCCTGCTTTTCTGGAGCAAAGGTGACCTTGTTGGCCTCTCCCCATGCTCTGATCTGCCTCAGGTCTGATGCAAGGAGCTCGACGTTGTTGTCCATAGAGTGTGAGGCCCGGTATAGACATATGTCGTCTGCATATCCAAACCTCCGTTCTGTGTCCATAGATAGTAGCTCTGCTAGGTACAGTGTGTATAGGACAGGAGAGAGAGGCGAGCCTTGGGGTGTGCCACAGGCGATAGGGTAGCTAGGGGTAGTGACCTGTCCAAGGCGGACTTGAACCCTCCGGTCAGTGAGGAATGAGTCTACAAAGAGTATGGTCCTTTGTGGCCAGCCCTGTTGGGCCATCCGGTGTAGCAGGCGGTTCTTGAGGAGGGCATCAAAGGCGCCTTGAACATCTAGGGTGACCATAGTGACATGCTTTCCAAGTGCCCATGCTGCTTCGGTGTCATGGGTGAACGCTGCAGTGAGGTCTGCTGCAGAGCGCTTTGGAAGGGCGCCGCCATGCTGGGGGCTGAGGATCTTGTGTGTCATGGCAGTCCATGCAATTCGTCTAGCCACTGTTCGTTCAAGTCCTTTTCCAATGCAAGAGAGAAGCGCTATAGGTCTCCAGGAGCGGGGCGATGTTCGGTCTGTCTTCCCTGTCTTAGGTATCATTGCTACCTCTGCAAGCTTCCATTGTGCTGGGAAGTGGTTGAGCTCAAGGCATCGCTGGAAGATTCTTCGTATGAGTTCCCCAACCTGAGCCCAGCAGGCACGGAGTAGTCGTACAGTAGAGCGATCCGTGCCTGGTGAGGTGCTTGAGACCCCTATTGTGTTTCGTTCAGTTTCCTCTAGTGAGATGTATGTGCTCCACGGGAGGGTATCTGCATTCTCCTGGTCTGGGTAGTGTCTGAGGTCATCCTCTGCTGTGTACAGTGCTTGATTTGGATCGGACTGGATTGGATTTGACACATGAATCCAGTCCAACCTAAAATTCTAGATTGGAGCTCCAGGAGCGCCAGTGCAGTCCATTACCTAATAAGGAAATCTAGACAATGATTAGTAAGCAATTTTGGTAGTGAGTTTCTCGCACTTAACTCACCTAATCTACAACAATACTGCCGGCAGAATTACTGTCTTCAACGCTATCCTCTTCACTACCAACAAAACCTTCTTGTCCACCATAATCACCCCATTGTTTACATTCCTCCCATTCAATATCCTTCTCCTCAAACGTGTATTTCCTTGGCTTCCCATACCAAGCTCGAAGACACTCATTTGCCTCAATAATGTCCGTCTTAAGGCAGGAACGGCAATGGGTGATAAGTATCTTAGCGCTGCTAAATAACCGTTCGCATTCATCAGACATAGGAGGGACAGCAAGAGCATCAAGAGCGAATTGTGCGAGATCAGGCTGGCTAAAGTAGCGGTCGTTCCAGTACTGAATAGGGTCAAAGTACTCCTCGTTAGTGATATATAGATTTGTATCAAGATACTCCTCAAGCTCATCAGGCGCTGAAGGAGTTGGTTCCGGGGTTAGATTTAATTTGAGCCGCTTATGCTCCCTACAAGATGTGTAGCGTCTTGGACTGCGGCTGCGCTGGTGATAAGGGGTTGATATTGGTGACTGCGAGGAAGACCTGCCTTTATATTCTTGGAGCCACACCTCTTTTAGAGCCGGTAGAACGTTATTCTTTAACCATGTAGATCGAATCGGGTGGTCGCCCCAGCGTTGCTGAAACCAGGCCGTCTTCAACGTCGGATTCGTAATAATTGCAGTATAGTACGCCGCGGTCTGATCTGCCATGTTATAGTATTTATTGCACTTCGCCCATGACACGTCCGCAGCTCCAGCAAGCCACTTATACTCGGGTGTCTGCTCATCAATATAAAGCTGATTGAACTTCTGCTTAGCTACGTCGAGTTGGAGTAGGAGCCAATCCAGCGTCTGGAAATGATCTGCAACATTTGTGTTATGGCCTTGAACCATTGACGTAGCTTCGTCAAAGGACTCTAGCTGGTCATGGAGGTGCTCCAATTGCTTCCAATGCTGTGGCTCAAGGATATCATCCTTATTAATTGGCTGGGTGTTCTTAGATGGCACCCACTGCGCGCAGAACATCTGAATACGCTCCTTAACCACAAGAGCTCTATGGATCGCGTCAAAAAAGGAGTTCCAGCGTGTGACATTGTCTTGAATAAGCTGTTTAATAGATTAATTAGTTACAGTTACTAGTATAAGAGGAGTAGTGTCAAGCCTTTCTGACCGCCTACGTAATACTTATGGTAGGCGGTCAGCAAATTGACTGTTAATATATCTCGCTTAGCTAACTCACCTGCAATCCATCAAATTGCTCAAGCTCCTCACCTCCAGACAGACCCTCAAAGAAGTCACGACGCCCCGGCGAATAACGGATATATTTGATAAGATTATGGAGCTTTCCAAGAGCTCCGCGCTTCCTCCAAAGATCACCAACTTTCTTCAAGTCTCCTTCACGCAGAGCTGTGTCCATTTCTCTAGCAATCTTTTCAGCATCCTTCCCCATCAAAAATGCGTGCGCACAGAGGTTAATAATATGGCCAGCGCATCGTAGTCGACGTCTTTTACGCTGTTTTGCTGTCATCGATGGGAAAAGCTCTTGGAGGACTGCCTCGACGCAGGTATCGTTTGCTTCGTGATTGTCTCCCATAAAAAAGCCAATTTGTCTGCTAATACCGTACTCTTGAAGGATCTGCAGCATGACCTCCGCCATGTTCTCGCCGCTATGTATTCCTCGCAGTCGACGGAGGGCCAGAACAGCTGTGCGACGTTTGCCTGTCTTATCAATAAAATGGGCCACTACGCCAAGAATAGCGACACAGCTTGGTGATGTCCAGGCATCGAAGGATATTGAAATACGGCTATGAGCCTCACTTAGTTCCTTCTTCAATACATCCTTTCTTGACATAAACTCAGCCATCACCCATTTACGGATCGTCCTGCCCGCTTTTGGAAGATATTCAGATAACCAGGGTGCAATATAGAAGAGCATGTCGCGGAAGTACTCATTCTCACTCTGGAAGAAGGCAATATGGCAGTAGACAATCCATCGGATAAGGAGTTCTTTAAAGAGCTCCCAGTTTCGCCGGAATATTAAATTGGAAATAGATGGGCCATTGATTGTTGTCTGATTCAGATCGCCATTGGCAATACGTTCACCCGTCTTGGGGTCAATCTTATGGGAGTGTTTGAGGTGGTCAAGACAAGTTGAGTTGCCTTTATCGACGATAGGAAGCTCTTGCTGACACCGCTTTTTCTCGCATAGGTAGCAGTACCAGAATCTCTTTGCTGAATTTGTTCGAAGCTGGATATCCTCACCATATAACCAGATAATTGAGTGGCGCTTTTTTGTTGCCTTTGGGCCCTTTACTAATGAGCAACACCGCACATAGATTTTGCCCTGTAGCTTGAACTCATCTTGCTGTAGGGAAGGATTAGATTGAGGATTAATAGACGGAGGAGCAAGAATAATATTATCACTATCGGACGGCGAGCGGCGACCCAATAGTTCAAAGATATTAGACATGGTGATGATGGCGACTGAGGAAGGTGAGGTAAGTTTTCACTACTTGCCTGCAGGTTGTTATATAGAGCCATTTGTGTACATGCAAAAAATGCTCTGCGACGCGTTTTTGCGTGTAATTGGTAGTAAAACTATCGATAGAGTCATGAGTCTCATGTTGCTAGGTGGTCCGCGCATTCGAGAGCTTCTCAACCAACCAAAACACCAAGACTAGACGTACCGCGTTGCACCGCCTGGCGCACGTCCCTACCCGACGCACGCAGAGCTTGTTGTTCATCCCAACTTCAACGCTCAATATCTCAACCACCATGGCACCTATTGACGAAGCGCTTGCAGCTTTAGATTTGCTGAAGCCTGGAGAATCTTTTCAATATTCAGAATATGCGAGATTATATGGCTGCAGCAGGTCGACGCTGTCGAAGCGCCACCGCGGGGTACAGGGTACCAGGGCAGAGAAGTATGAAAATGACAGCCTACTCAACACTACGCAGGAAAAGCAGCTTGTACAGTATATCCATGACCTTTGCGCACGCGGCCTGCCTCCCTCGAAGCCTATGATACGAAACTTTTCATCTCAAATAGCCCACAAGCCAGCAGGCAAAAACTGGGCCAATCGCTTTGTTGCTCGCCACAGCGTCCATCTTATCTCTCACTGGGCATCCACCCTCGATCGCAGCCGCTTTAAAGCAGACTCCGCCTTTAAGTATAAGCTATACTTTGAGCGTTTAGATCGCAAGATTAAGGAATACAAGATAGAGAGTCGTCATATATATAATATGGATGAGAAAGGCTTCTTAGTTGGCATGCTATCAAAGGTGAAGCGCATCTTCTCAAGAGAGCTTTTTGAGCATAGATAGATGAGGAGCATAATTCAGGATGGCAATAGAGAGTGGATTACTACTATAGCTTGCATCTGTGCTGATGGATCTGCTCTCACACCTGCACTCATCTACCAGGCCCAGAGTGGCAATATCCAGGACACCTGGCTACAGGACTTCAACGCTCAAGAGCACCGCGCCTTTTTTGCAGCCTCACCTAGTGGATGGACGAACAACGATATAGGCCTTGCATGGCTCAAGCAGGTGTTTAATCGCGAGACTCAAGCGAAGGCGCGCTCATCCTGGAGGCTCCTCATCCTTGACGGCCATGGCTCTCATGTTACTATGGATTTTATCAAGTACTGCGACGATAATAAGATCCTATTGATGGTATATCCTCCTCATAGTACTCACACGCTTCAACCTCTTGACGTTGTGATGTTTGCACCACTCGCTGCCTCATATAAAGCTGAGCTCGCTGCCTTTATCAATAGCTCGCAGGGCCTCACCTCTATCACTAAACGCGATTTCTATAGGCTCTTCAGCAAGGCTTGGGCCTCCTCCTTCAAAGAGAAAACGATCCTTAAGGCCTTTGAGGCTACAGGCCTCTCTCCTTTCAATCCTGACGTCATCCTCTCACGCTTCTCAGCACCTGCAAAGGATAGCTCACGGCCAGGCTCAAGCAGCAGCTCGAGCTCAGTTTTGAGCGCAAGCGACTGGAGAAAGATAGAGCGATTACTAAAGCAAGCAGTGGACGATATCTACAACTCAAAAGCTAAGAAGCTTAGCCAAACAATCCACATAATCAGCGTTAAAAATGAGGTCCTACAACACGAGAACAAGCAGCTGAAGGAGGCGCTGGCAAATGAGCAGAAGCGCAGGAAGCGAGGCAAGCCTCTATTGCTTGAGGCACCTCAAGAGTACAGTGGTGGAGCGCTCTTCTGGTCACCAACAAAGGTAGCTCAAGCAAGGCAGCAACAGGAGCAAAAGGAGCTTGAGGAAGAGGAGCTTCAACACCAAAAAAGCGAGGCTATTAAGCTTAGAGAGCAGCAGAAGGCAGCCAAGGCAGCTCTCCTCGAGGAGCGTCGTCGTGATAGAGTTATAGCAAAGGAGAGGCGTGAACGCGAGGCTGTTGCAAAAGTCGCTGCGCGCGAGGAGGCAAAAGTAGAGCAGCAGATAAAACAACAACTCCAAAGCGATCTTAAATTATCTAAAAAAGGTAAGAGGCAAAGCCTTAAGCCTAGTAAAGCTATTAAGGCTAGTGTTGTTGAGCAGGATCAAATAGTAGCAGAGGAAGCAGTTCATGCTACCTCTCGACGCGGGCGACCAATCGGGCCGCCGCAGAGGCCGCTGACGTAATTTGAATTGATCAAACTATTTTAATAGCTATCCTAACTGCTCCACCAAAAAATCTCATGATATTAGCTATTGTGCGTGGCTCAAAAGCTTCAAATCGAGGATGGCCGCACCTTGGTTTTCCGTGCGCCAGGTAGGGACGTGCGCCAGGTGGTGCAACACGTTACTATTACCGAATTAGGTATAACCATTGGAGCTCCAGGAGCTCCAGACGCATCGGATCCAATCCACAGCAGCTGTCAATCCAGTCCGAAGCAGATGAGTCAATACCCAGCTCCAATCCATACCAGTCCAATCCATACCAGTCCAATCCATACCAGTCCAACCCATACCAGTCCAATCCAAATCAAGCACTGTAGACACTTCGGTCATCCGCCGACTACACTGGCTACGAAGGCATCGATTGGAGTCGCCTTCCAGGCTATCATATACGCAAATATAGAAGAAGGTCCCGTACAGGCTGGGTATGGGAGTATGGATATGATGTCGAAAAAGATGGTTCTGGTCACCGCTTCTGGCTCTGTAAAGAGTGTCACCAGAAGAAGGCCGCAATCACTCACATGTACGATGCTGCATCTACAAGCCAAGCAAACGGTCATATGGAAGATGCCCACCGCATCAATAAAGACGGGCTGATGTCACCGCTGACAAAGAAACAACGCACTCTCTTTGACCTGGCTAATCTGGACTCTCATCTACCTAGGGATCAAGCCGTGATGAACGCTTTTATAGCCTCATTCGATCCTCTACGCTTTCAACGTCTGCTTATACGCTGGGTGGCCTGCGACAGCGCCCCATTAATAAGCTTGAGAGTCCGTACTTCCGCGAGCTTATGGAATATGCAAACAGTGCTATTGTTGAGTCGGGAAGTCTGCCTACACATAATACAATCCGCGACAGTGCTGTAACCGATATGGTATCGTTAAGGCTTAACGATAGCGATACCGATAACGTGTTCAACCACTCGCTCGGCAACACCAGTCGCTCGGCCACCCCACTAATACCAACGCGCTTAGCCTCAAAACAACCACCATAACAAGGCAACGACAGCCTCCTATAGCTTAAAAGGAGGGCCGCGTCCTTCTTACGTCTTAGGCAATTAATTTGAAACAAATTATAAGTGTGCGGAGGGCCGCGTAGCTGTTTAGTGTTCCTTAATTAACGCTGCAGGACAGAATTAAAGGCTGCCTGCCTCTACTAACGATTAACGCACGTAAACGTAAGCTATCGCCTACTAAGGAACAGAGCCTCGTTCAATAGATACTAGAGCTTGATTAACGAGGCTTTCCGCCTTATATTATTGACGTACGTTAGATAGGAGACGCCCTTCTCGCTGCACGAGGCTAGCAGCCTTGTCAGATACAAGATGGGTGCCCGGAAAGAGTATGCTGTTAGATCTATAGCACAGCAGCGAGCGTACGCGATACTGCATTGTAGCACATAGCTCGGGTGTAACCACTTGGCACACACACTACATAAAAAGGACAAAAAAAATAGAAAAGAACTCGGACAGCATCAATACAATGAAATAAAACCCATCAACATACCTCATCGCATTTGAGCATTCTATCTGACAAGCCTCCTCCACCTCCTCTTAGTAAGAACTAGGTCTCTCGTTTTATTAAGGCTTAGTTAGAGCTTTAGATAAAGTAGAACTATAAATTCTACTTACAGCGCGCAAAATACAAGGATCCTGTAAAGATAAACGCCTAGTATAGTCTTGTAAGGGATATAATTTAGACGTACAGGATAGTTATTAAGGACACCTATAACTTTAATAAGACTAGGTTTATAATAGGTATTGCCTTAACGTTAAAGGTAGTTACTAGCTCTAATACTATTAGACGAGCAACTATTGTTTAGCCTAGCAATTGTAACTAGATAACAATAATTAAGTACGTGAGCGCTGTAGGCTTTATACTGCCTCCCTTTATTATCCTTAAGAGCAGAGTCTACTAGGCGTCGTAGTATAGTCCTAAGCTACAGCTGCCTAGCGACTAGAGTATTAGTGTGTCAGATAAGAGGCATAAAAACTGAAGTATACGAATACTGCATCGTGGACGGTATCACCTATGTATCATCGATGTATCAGGTCTGTGTTTAAAAAGGAGAGAAAACAGAACCAACGAAAATACAATCAATTCTGATCCACGATCATGACCAAAAAAAGATTCATTAAATTCTGACAAGAGGCTGCAGCAGATGAGATGAGTGTGGTGGCATGCAGAGGGTATAGATGTTGCTCTCTCTGCAGATCTCTTGAAATTCAAGAGAGTGATGGCTCTCATGGCCATCAAGGATAAGCAGCCGACGCGCGCCTACTACCCTTGTCTTTGTGTGAGCATCAAAGTGCTTTAGCCACGCTACTCCAAGCTGATTAGTTGTCCAGCCATTATTACTAACTGAAATAGCCCAGTCGCGTGGAATAGCATCCTCCTGGTACCAGGCAGACAGGTGATACTGGCCAGCAAAGATTAGGAAGGGTGGGACCGTTCAGCCAGCAGCATTAATGCCTTGAATCAACGTTACCCACTCGCGGTTGCCTGGCTGGATAGCCTTTGGCCGACCCCTCCTCTCTGACCCAGTCACGACTGGCTGAGTCGTGATCTTACCCATCCTAAAGCCAGCTTCGTCAAAATTATATGTATCCTCATCTGCAATGCCGTATTTTGCCTTTGTCTCCTCTACTAGCTTGAACCAGCAGCTTATTAGCTGAGAGTCTTCACATAGAGCTCTCTGCCTATCGTACGCTCGGGTAAAACGTGTCGTAAGACTGTCTGTACGCTTGACAAAGTTATATGGCCACTTCTGCCCAACCCTACCTTGACTGCGCGCTGCTAGCAGCTTATTAGCCATATCACCTATAGCTGCGTACGTAGGCGGAAATCCACGCTGATCTAGATCAAGGATATAATTAACTATTACCTCCTCTTCTAGCTGGGTAAGCTTCTTTGAGTTGGGCTGGCAATCGCGTCGGGCAAGCACGCCAGCGCGGCGGCGCTGAAGCGTGGTTCGAGGGACTTCAAACGTCTGTGCAGCGACTCGCTCAGTCTGAATTTGATCTAGATTGAGAGCTAAGATTGCGAGATTAACGTTAGCCTCGCGAGGAGCTAGTTGAGGTTGAATTGGTGGAGACATAATTGATTGAAGTTGATGCGTTGCGCAAAGTTGGTGGGGTGGCCCGCTCGCTTACATGGCCCGCTCGCTTGCCATGTACGTTACGTTATGTAGATAATAAGTTATCTTACTGTAAAAAGTATTTGTTTTGGTGTAAAATCGCTTAGCGGCGAGAACTTTTGGAAGGGCGCTGTACTAAGTAACTCTACAATGCCGTCTTTGTAGACTCCCCTGCCCCAATTTAATATCCGAACGAGGAAAAGTATAAACTCCAACGTACTGCGTTTGTGTGTAGGCCGATAGGACTGAACACAATGCATATGAACAAACTCATTTTGCATAAAATGCACGTTCATGTTATGTATAGGGCCTATAGTTACAATCGAAAAGAGCGCTGGAGTCTCCTGGGGGAGCAGCCCGTTCCAATCCACCTGCGTGTTAAGATCCCGAAGGATGGAGAGCATAGAAGCACCACTAACGGCAGCTTGGTTCTGCGCACATACTAGACTTCCGTTCAAACTCAAGCCCTTCGTTTCCACAACCAAGAATGGGAATCGTATGCCCATCTCTGCCGCATGCGGATCGCTAAGTATTAAATCAGACGCCTGGTAATTAACAAGACGCCGCTGCTGCCGCGGTTCGAACGCAGCGTGTGCGAGCCCAACTGTAATATCTGGTTTTGATGTTGATATATAGTATGGATCTGCGGCTTCGGAACTCGTCGTTGGTGCCACTGAAGGTGCAGACGGCGGTAGGGACGGCACAGGCCCAATAAAGGCGCTGACAATAGCTGCAGCATCATTTGGATTAAAAGTGGGTAGGGCGTTTTGTGCTGAGCGCGGAGTCTGCGTTTCGCTACCGTCCTCGTCATGAAAATCGTCAAGTGGCGAGCTTGTTGGCTTAAGAGCAGAGTTCCATACTAGTTCATGAGGTGAGCATCTTGCCATAGGCTTCATTACCCAGGAATTTACCTTTCTCTGACGGCTGCACCTTCAATTCGCCTGCCCAAGGGTCTGACAACCTCCTTATAAGACCACTTAGGCTGGCCTTCCAGTCGCCCTCGAGTGCACAGTCGCGTGCAATTCTTAGCGACTCGGCTTGATACCACACAACTATCTCGTGAAGATGTGCCCGTTCCTCTACTGTAGCCGCCAATGGGTCATCCCACGACTCCAGTTCTAGTATCTGTCGCACCTTATTGTCGATTGAATGCGAAAGTCCAGCTAAGGTGTCCACCAGCAGGCCGGCATGGAACAAATTCCGTGTACGGTAGGTTTGCGGTGTTAGTTGCTTGCTAGGGCTGGGGGTCCGAGAGCTTTGTGAGCGTGCATGGCGTCTCGGGCGGCGCTCGCGGTAGTTTGGAAATGCGCTTCGGGGTGTTGGTGGTGCTCTCATCCTCTTTGGACTGTCGTTAGCTTCTGCTGCGAAGGATTGTAAGAACGGTCACGATGTCTTAGAAAACGATTGTTGTAAGGAGTGGAGAGCGGCTTCTGTGAGCGCAGACGTCTGCGATGGTGGGTTCTCGAGAGGTGGTGAGGCGGGGGATGCGCGGGTGTCGGCACACGGTACATTGCGGCGCTTCGCTGAGCGAGCGTTGCAGTGATGGAACTGTTGAATGTTGCTGTCAAATAGCGCCCGCTTCATGGCCTAGACTACATGCATCAGAGGATATATACGTGGTATCAAATAGAGATGCAATACCGTAAGATGTAAGCTGGGTACGTGGAGAAGCCGGCGGCGTTTGTTTTGAAACAAATCACGAAGCTACCGGCGCAGTCCGGAGTCACGTGGCCCATTGTGCCACTTCAAGCGAATGGAGTATGCTGCAACCAGGGAGAATACAAGCATGATTCATTTCTGTCAAGTACGAATCAATTCTTCACATTTCTCTATTAATCACTCATTTTTGAACAATAATGAGGTGTTTGTTTAGGTTGTCCAGTTTGCACAGTTTGCACAGTTTGCACAGTTTGCACAGTTTGCACAGTTTGTAATTTAGTTTCTTTGTGTATTCACTGCCCTGTATGTAGAGCGTAAGCAGAAGTACTTACCGAAGGCGTACCTAACACCTTTGCAGCTCGAGCAGCATATTTCAATGTGGCTCTCTCTACCCTCAGTCATCGTAGACTCGAACGAAAATCGAGAGAGGTTAAAGCTGAAAAACATCAGTACCTCACCCCCCTACGACCCAGTAACATCTCTGAGACCGTACCCCTACATGGGCTCGGCTGGATCCTTTTGGAAACAATGACCGGTCGTATACCACCAGACTGATTGGCTGAGAACGCGTTCTGAACGCCCCGCTGCTCCCAAGCAAGGCAGCAGCATTGATAGATCCTCGCGCATCCTTTTTATGGCATTAACGTGCTTTGTTGAGAAGTCCTTTCGATCTCGTTCTTCAGAGGCGCATGCGCGTGGACATGCTGTAGAGGAATGTCATTTGCTGAGCATGTCGCCGATATGCATATGCTCAGCAGACGACTCTGTCGTCTATCACCCATTGGATATCTACTACCACCATCTCGGTACACGAGGCAGCAGTATAACTAATTAACTTGTGCGGGGTACATGATGCACGAATTCAATAGCTTGGCCTGATTCACGAATTCTCTAATCCGTCTGTGACCTGTCCCCATCTGAAGCCCTGAAACCTCTAAGATACTATATAAAATGAGCCCATGATTCGACAGGATAACAGCTCGCTATTACCCTACAAGACCAATTCACAAATACAACTCAATATCACCTTCAACGATAACCACACCACAAAGCAAGTTGAGTAAGTGTCATGCCAGTTGACAACGAATTCACATGCTTACTTTTCACAGAAATGTGTTTCAAGGCAGCTCCAGGCACGAAATACCGCAAGTGCGATCATAAGGTAGAGGGGCCAGCGAAAGTCTACGACTGTCACGAGAAGCCGAACGGTCCCAACTGCGCAAACCCTCCATACAACCACTCCATAACTGACAAAGTTGTCAGCGACTACTGTCCAGATTGCAAGGCCGCGGGACGCTCATAGCCGCTTACAGATTACACACATCCCAAATATGTCCAGTGGGCATGACGGACAGACTCGTTTGTAATTAGATCGAAATGTCAACTCCGTCTCAGAATACAGTCTTTACAGGAATACACTGAAACATTGTTTGCTTACGTGCATCAGTCCCAGATATTATCTGGAGTCTCATAACCCTCAGCCTTCCAAGCCGCACGGTAAGCCTTTTCATCTATCCATCGATGGTCTTTCTCAAGCGCAGAGTAGTCAATATTCAGTTGTACCTTAGGCAGGAACTCTTTTGATTGAACAGCTGCCTTGTTGCCAGCGTCTGCAATACCCTTGATTAAGGGTAAGAAACTAGAGAGATTTCCTGTCCAGCCCGCTTGGATGACTTGATAGAAATCTTTTGCTGCTTCATCAACAGTGCCCTCACCTCTTTTAAGCATGTTGAGCGTTTGTTGTACTTCGACACGGCTGTTAGCTTTCGCGATAATGTCAATACCGGATGCTAAGAAATGTATGCACGTTGCTAAAGCGAATTGGTCTTCTACAACCTGCTCGGCGAAGCCTTCGTCGTCGCGATGTCTGACAGATCCAAAATCGAATAACTTGAGCTGATTGTGGCCATCAATCCCCATATTAAGTACTTTCAAATCCCCATGCGTATATCCGAGGTTTTCGAGCCATGCGACAGCACTAACAAGCTGTCTGATCCACGCTAAGCGTGTTACTGGTGTGTGGAGACCCCAGACTTTCCCCAATGACTTATAATGCGGGAGAACAATACCAATGGGAAGCTTAGTCTGCAGCCTTTGTGCGAGGTTTGGGTGTCGATTTTTGGCGAGAATGTCATAGAAGGTGCTCTCTTTCTTGAACAGGGCTAGACTTCGGAGAGACATGTGCAATTGCTCGTTTGTTTCGTCGGTAGGTGGCGAACTTGCAACCGGATATTGAAAAGGAAGCTTCACTACAGCCCCATCCGAGATCTCATAGACTATACCCTGCGACGGCCCAATACTTAGGCATGTCGACGGCGGGCATTTGTAAGGTGTGTACCAGGTGTTATTCGGCATCGAGTTTCGGGGGGTGGCCAAGCAGATATAGTTGGATAAGGGTAACCCGATGTCGTACATCTAATGAAAGGCGGTCGATTTAAGGCTATATTTCAGTTGAAGTAGGAACAGGTCTGCGCGAAGGCTTCGTGGAGTAGCAACAGAAGGAAGTAGCTGTGCGATAGCGTGGCGGTTGATAGGAGGAAAAGTGCCGGATTTTTGCCGGCTTGGCACAACTGCTCACATCGCCGCTCTCTACTGCGTCGCCGCTCACTGAGTGCTCAGTCTCTGCCCTCCAAAACCTTCGCCTACCAAGAGTAAGTGCGTCTGCTCCGAAGTCTACCACCATAGAAATGCATTAGAGCGAATCATTGTCCTTATCGGCGTCGTTACTGTTATCTAAGCCATTTAGTCGGCCCCACCTCTGCGTCGTCAATGCCCGCGCTGGAACATTCAAGGCAATACGTAAGGAGCGGCACACGACTAGGCCGTCAGAAGAGGGATATATGCTCTCAGATTATTGGGCGCAGGATCCTGGTGAACCCACCACGCAAGCAGTGATCATCTTCTTATGGGGCCATGGACGTGTTTTTCCTGCAGATCAGGCAAAGAAACCAGAGTTGATTTCATCGCCAAATACCTCCAATGTCGACAGGCCTGAAATGTAGTGGAAGGTGCAGGTTCGATCATGCTGCTACTTAATTAATGAATGTATCTTACATTACTATTTGCTTCTACCTCCTTATCAAATAACTTCTTAGCATAGTATCCTACTTTTGCTTTTAAGAACCCTATCTCTATTTAACACCTATATTTTTTACGAACCCTACTATCCTAAAGAAACAATGTTATATCTGCTACTTACTCGTGGAGTTATTATGAACGTGATATTCTTCGGATAGAATTTATGAACCTGTTGGGGAACAACTTTTCGCATGCCTCGAGAGAAGCGTTTACGTATAATGCGTCTTGGATAGACCCCTTCCAGGTTGCCCTGCATCTACTGAACAGCAATCGAAATGCGTCCTTCTGCATGCGGTCCTTCTTTCAGCAGTTAACCGAATTAAGCCGCGCAGCCCGCTGTGGTGGTATGCGTCATCCCATTGGATAGCTAGCCTGTCGGCCTCGTATTTTAAAGTTTTCACTCAAAACTCAATTGCCGCTCGCCAACTCCCCTCGCCAACTCCCCTTGCCAACTCCCCTCTGCCAACTCCCCTCCGCCAACTCCCCTCTGCCAACCCCCCTGGCCAACTCCCCTCTGCCAACTCCCCTCTGCCAACTCCTCTCGCCAACTCCCCTCGCCAACTCCCCTCGTCAAATTTCTTCGCCGATTCCCTTCGCCAATGGAAGCATGAACGAACCTCCAAAATCCACGGACCAGGAACAAAATCGCTTTGAGCTATTTTTCGCGCAGCATCTTACATCGGAGTGGAAGTTTGAAAGGACGCCGAAGGGATTTCCTAGTCTACTCGAGGAAGCGCGGTCAGGGGTGGACGAATCGGGGAAAATTTTCTTGGACATTGGCTCCAGAGCTTGGGTGGCATATTGCATTGCGAAAAAGAAAGCCACAGGTGGTCAGAACTACGAGGGCAAACAGGCAGACCAGATCACGCTCTCTGCGTTCCAGCAGCTATCTTCTGATGAAAAGAGAAAGGTAGCAACTACACTAGCCAATATCCAAGTTCACCCAACGGTTACAACTTGGGTAGAAAACTGGAAAGACTTTTCTCATTCGCCCAAACGCCGCCGTAGGTTTACTATCTAAGCATTCATGCCTAGTCTGACCCTATTCGTCAGGCCTTGACAACACTGTGCTATCGTCCCCTGTGTCTTCATGCGCAACGCCTCCGACCATAGAGTCCGCGGATGAGACACAAAATAGGCTTGCAGCGAGTCCTCTACATAGCACTGCTGAACCTGAGTCCACAATGACTACGACGTTACCTCGCACTACTACCGAGTCGCATCAAGAGGGCATGCCAAATGGCATAACAGAATCACATGATACTTCCTACCAAGAGAGTGTTAAGAATCCTCCAAGTAAGCGCCTTGCTGTTATTTTGTCTCAATACCTTTGTGGTGCGGTCGTGAAGGACGGCGATACAGCGGCTCTAACAATAGCGTTTCCGTCTCACCTATCTCACGGGAACGTCCATTGTGTCATGACTCTAGTGATACTACCAAACAAAATTCAGCATCTTGCAATGGTGTTGTTCGGGACGCACATAGAGATAGAGGGTAACTTGCGATACATTCTTCAGCCAAATGGAAGTAGACTGCTTCCAGGAGACGTCACTCTGGAACGAGCTCAAGGGCAAGCTATTTCTGAATGGCTTGGTCCTTGGGTAAGCCGTGCGACTATGAGTAGTTTAGTACGAAGACAGGAAGACAGGGAAGGAATTCTTGCTACAAGCAGTGTGACCATGCAAGTCACAAGCGGTTGCCATGAATATGCATATTTAAACATAAGAATGGGGCTTGACGAGGGGTTCAGGACAAAGGAACAACTATTCGAAAGAAACTAAATGCAATATCATGCTTCCTTTACCTTCCCAACCTTATCCCCTCCAAGGGTTCCGAAAACGAGTGCCAGGCCAAACTCCAGTTTCCCTTTGCCATCGTGGATCTTTATATCTCTGAGAAATTCCAAATCATCAGCACCAACCTTCATAAGCGTGGTTTTGCATCCTTTCCAGTAAACCATTTGGCCCTTCCCATATATACGATGGGGTGTGTTCGAAGCGTTTTTAAAGTCGATAGTGTCGTCGAGATCTTGTTCCACGAATTCCTACGAAAGTGTTAGGCAAGCAATCACCATAGATTAAGTGGCATACCATGTGAGGGATGTTGGATACGACGGTTGAGGTCGTTACAAGATGCGGTGTCTCGTCGTTGCGCACAGCGTAGCAGTTGCGGGGAGCTTCGTGAGGAGCCGCTAGTCCGCGCGGGCGTGCAGTTGGTTGTTGTGATATTGGAGACTCAGTAAGAACTGGAAGTAGACAATTTACACTCGATGGGTAGATGGGGTGCCGGCTTTTGGGTTGCAGCTTGTCCTTGAAAGAGCGTCAGCCTGAAGCAAAATTTCGCGACACGCGGGGATGGTGGGGTCCTACACGAATGTTGGGCATGAGTGCGCTTAGGCTCTTCGGTGCCGTGGCACCACACGTTCGAGGCCTCTGATGTGAGCATGTGCCATAAAGTGTGTGTCTGTCTACGACATCTTCACGGACAATCATCACAACGATATCTAGAGCTATCCAGCGCACCACACCGCTTACGTATCTTGCTCGAGCTATTGCAGGTCCTTGGATGAGCATACTTGGCCAGAAGGTATGTAGCGCGGCAGGCTACCGGCTTGCTGGTTTCGTCTCCCCGTCATTTACCTGACAGAACGCCAAAGTTTGGCGCTAAACAAACTTACTTGCCAAACTCCCACTGCCTCGGCATGAACAAAGTCACTTGTTAAACTCACACTGTCTTGGCGCTTGCCAAGTCCTTTAAAACTAGACAATCACTTAATAGAATTATCTAAAACTCTAATAGAATATTTATATAACATTTTTATTATATAACTATGCTTAATAAGCCCTTGCGGTTCTAACGTGTTCCACCGGTCACCTGCGAATACCAGTCAACCGCGAACGCGAAAACCCACCAAAAATCAGGAAAACCAACCCATGCAATCTCAACAACTACTTAGTAGTATATCTTAAAACTTAATATCTAGCCTTTTACACTTATTTAATCGCTCTTTTTAAATCCTTAGGCTCACAGCTTTTACTATTGTCTAGATATTAAGTTTAGTGTTAAATTTTGTGCTATTTTACTCTGTTGTAAGACTTATTATATAAAATCCTTTAAAAACTTAAAATAAAGCTTAAAATATACATAGAAGGTTAGATTTTAAGTTTTAAGATATAATACTAAGTAGTTATGAAGATTGCAAGGGTTCGCTTTTCTGGATTTTGATGGTTTTTCGCGTTCGCGGTTGACTGGTATTCGCAGGTGACTGGTGAAACACGTTAGTTTTTAAGATACTAAGCTGCCGGACCCAAGCCTGCGATTTCAGAGAAACAAGGAACGTCCACATACAGGGACCTAACTTATCCTTCAATACTTTGTCAACGTGTATACGGTTTTCGCTGGAGTTGAAAATGCTGGCCGTACTGCGCAGCCATGGTGTTGACTGAAAGGACGAGCCGGGACAGGTGGAGGGGTCGATTCGGTGACTACATCGCAGATCCTATTTCAGATAACGTTGTCAGACTCTCTGGAGAGAACTGATTTGAGGGATTATTCGTTCGACATTAAAGCTATCGGCGTTGATAGATCTTCGAGAAGATTTTTGCTGCCACAGCTCGAATGTAGATGATGAGAGGCCTGGAGGGTCTGTAAAGCGGAGAGAGCAACCAGAATATTTTCTAGGGTTCTACACAGACGTTAGAAGTACATACTTCTGTGGACATTATAGACTACCTTCACTCCGCACCCCCCGGAACACCTCGAAGGAACTAGGGATGCCCAAGTCCGCGCATACTAAACCTGAATTGAAAGAGTTGCGAAACCTGTCTAGCCCTCCACCTATTGGTTTAGACTGGATGATCTCTGCCCGCGTCTAACCAATGGCGCGCGGTCGCGTGGCTCAGTGGAGGCATAAGGGAACAGAACGTGGATGTGGTTGAAACGATGGGAGAAAGCGACGGAACGAGACCGCGCCCTGATGAGGAGGCTGACACGGAATAACATCGGCACATACCCTTGGCTCAGACCGGATATGGCTAGACCAATTGGGTCGACTTGTCGCGACCATCACCAAAGAACTGCCTCCAACCTCGAGCGAAGCGCTCAGAGATGGGTTGGCCGGCATGTGCACAAAATAGCCATGCGCAGGAGCAGCGATATGCCTTACCTACGTTTACTACAAGATGATAGCACAGCGATACGCCATTTCGACCTCCCCGCACGATAGGACTATTTTTGGTCGCAACGATTGAACCTCAGTCGTTGTCACTTGAGTGTCAGAGGTGGTAAAGACCATATCCTCGTTTACGATGCTGTTGGCTTGTACGACTAGATAGCTGCCTAATATCCTTGCTGCTACTCGACTGGATGCAGCATTCGCCCTGTCCATACCTCGCGGGCGGTGCGGAGTCGAAGTCCTGCTGAGACCTTCCCTATGCCCTACAATACGTAGAGACACCGGTAGACAGCATGTGGCCACAGGACTTTGGGCACCATCCAAGGTCTGCTGCTTTGCGTCGCATGTCCGCGGCTTGAGTTCAGCCGAGGCTACAACCGGCATGCCTGCCCAGGACGCCCATATCATATCGGTCGATATAAATAATGTTTAGGGAGTGAGTTTAGGAAGTGAGTTTAGGAGAGATTTAGCTCTATCGGCTAAAATAGACCGAGTTAGACGAGCATGAGACTAGGTTATTCAGCCCTCTGCCAACTCCCCTCTGCCAACTCCCCTCGCCAACTCCCCTCGCCAACTCCCCTCGCCAACTCCCCTCGCCAACTCCCCTCCAACTCCCCTCTGCCAACTCCCCTCTGCCAACTCCCCTCTGCCAACTCCCCTCTGCCAACTCCCCTCTGCCAACTCCCCTCTGCCAACTCCCCTCTGCCAACTCCCCTCTGCCAACTCCCCTCTGCCAACTCCCCTCTGCCAACTCCCCTCTGCCAACTCCCCTCTGCCAACTCCCCTCTGCCAACTCCCCTCTGCCAACTCCCCTCTGCCAACTCCCCTCTGCCAACTCCCCACAGACAGATGTGACGCTGAATGGGGATTCTCGAGAACGGCAAAGTGCATACCCAAAGTCTCAGCCAAACTGCCAGCTCTGCAAGCTGCAGCATCCCCACGACGTTACTTGTATAGTACGGATTCGGAATAATGGAGAGGCAGAGGGATCTTATCGAGGTGTGAGGTGAAGTGGGTATAAATACAGCAATACTCTCCTCTCTAGTTTCTCTAATTAATATGCCTCTATCCCATCGTTTGCTGGCAACTTGTTATTCGGGGGATTAGTCTTCTGCATCTCACTCTGGCAGCAGGATCGACCTAAGTGTTGTTGTAAGTCGAGCTGTCCCATTCAATATCACCACCCTCTTGACAATTTCCTTATCCTTATTTCTGAACACAAGCACTGCCTGTGCCATTTGTTTGAGGAAGCCTTATAAAGAGACGTCACAACCAAGTCAGCTAAATAGCTGATGCTCTGTTCAAGCTGTCGCCCTCGCTTCACACGTGCAAATTATCACCATGGCGAGCAACCAACCGAATCCTCCCAACGCCTCAGGGACTCCCGAAGTATCGGTTCAGGCAAATGCAGGCGGAAGAACGAATAGTAGCAATGGTCAACCCCAAGGTGGCACGTCAAATGATGGTAGACAAGCGTCCTCTCCCGCGTTGCGTTTGGATACTTTGAGAGTTGAGAATCCTCCTGAACAGCAGAATAGTGGCCTTGAATTTTTCTACCCCGAAAAGCCCAAATCACCGTCAAATGGGGGCCATTAATTTTGTAGCACTTCGTGTTGAAGTAGGCTAGCTTATAACGGTTAGGTGAAGGAGTATTGTTCTTCCGGAGAAAACCCTGCAGCTCAATAATACCCCACATGCACCGCCACGTCTTTTCCACGTGCCAGTTTTAGTGATGATGTTCAGCTTTTCTCAATACCACTATAAATGCACCTTTATACCCTTGAAAAGTTTCGTGCTATCGAATTCATCATGGTACTATACAAAACGATAGCTACAGGTTTTGCAGAGATTGTCTGCGAGGTCTCTCGCGAGATCGCTTTGGTACGGCACGATCAATTGAAAGAGGTGGAGTCTAAGAGCAACCAAAGGGCAGGATTGAAGCTATGGCTTATTCCATGGGACACTACGATAAAATTTAGACGCGATCTATTTGAGGCTATCGTATGCAGAGAGTGGCTACTTGAACACGACCACTAACTAATTGAGTATAAGGCACCGGATGTCCACGTCCTCGTGAAAGAACTCGCAAAAGCGAAGATAAGGAAGCCAAGGCCTCACGAACACGAACTTCCGCCAATAGTATGCATGGCGGAGGCTGTATCCCAGCAAACAAATGGTTGGCTAGAAACTGGCGAAGACAACATCGTCGTCTTACAACCTCTCCATAATCCCAGCAACATCGCGAAGCTACAGCTGCGGAGCAAGCTGACTGGGGAGGTCTGGGAAGAGGAATTGCAGCATGGCGTAGTTGTCGTGGTATTAGAAAACGTTCAATTCCGGTTAGACCCTCTAGGAACGTTTTCCCTCATGACCAGATTGTACACTGAACTAGCAGAAGACTAGGGAGGCGTAATCGATCAAGATCTATAGAACATAGTTAATCCAGTCATGTCCACATAAGTTGTGTGTAGATCTCCCATGCACAGCGAAGGCAAGTTGTCATCTTGAACAACTGCTGCGCCGTGTTGCTCTGGGGATCTGTATTGTTGCTCGAAGTTTGAATGGGTGATATCGCCAGGCGAGGTAGGATCGATTTGGAATGACAAAGTCTTTGAGTGTCCCGGCTGTGGTAGCATCCTTGATCCTCGTGTAATCGATTGATTTGGATCTGACGTCACACCATTTTGCATCGATTGAAGATCATTTGCCGCATAATCACCACTGAAGGAGGGGGCATCGTCTCGTATAGGACCGAGAAGCAGATGTTGTTCCGTACCACCCCCGAATAGCTGATTGGGCGACTGATTTGTTGTCCTTCTCCTTTTATTTGAAGGGGTCGCATTCGGCTTATTGTGTGAATTAGGTTTAGGTGATGCTGGAGCCTCTTAGAGAGGTTAGTAGATATTTAAAGGTGTGCAAGCGGACGTACGTAGGGCACCAGCTTCTAGTCTTAGAGAGTTTCCTACGTGGACTGTAGCAGAGCATTGCAACAACGCAACTTGCGATTGTTGCTGACATGAACTGATTGCCTGGGAGATCTCCTGGTCTGCACGCTCTCCAGGCTGTAGAGAGTCCCGAACTGGACGGTCCGAGTCCGAAGTCGAGTGATATTCCGGTAACGAAACAATTTGCCCTTCCTCAAGCTTCTTCTTGTCCACATACTGGCAGATCAATCGTGTTAGACCAGTGTGTCCTTTCGCGATGTCGGCGTACTTCCAACCAGAACCCCGAAGACCACTAATAAAATAGTGTAATACGAGGGAATCAAAAGTCCGGGATCGACTTTCGACCTCGGGGAACATCTTGCGATATATACACAGTAATTTAATGTCTTCCGTACTGAGAAACTCTATGCTGAGATACATTAGAGCGTGCCAAATCTGGGGGCGTTTCGCACTTACTCTGACTTTGCGCCTTCTACTGACAACAGAGAGCCTAAACCTCCATATTCCGCAAGTTTTAGATAATGGCGGGCCTTAATGTCTGTCTTTATAACATTACCTCTCTCTAGCTTTTCTCCTTCCGAGATCATATCGAAAGCAATCGATTTACTGGTTTGTCCTTTTGAGAGTTCCATCGGTAATGCTGCAAGTATATCCACTGCATTGCTGAAGTAAATAAGGTATATCCGGTGCTTTATGTCAACTTCGTCTCCTAATGGCTTTATTTTCTGGTACAATTCCTTTGCATGCTCGACTGGGTCCGTTGAAGTGCAGTCTTTGAAAACCGCCTCGAGCGGAGGGCATTCTTTATCTTTCTGGTTACCAGCAAAGTGTTGAGCGACCCTAGTCACTCTTTCGCGCCGGCTGGCGTTTTCTGGGATGAGGTGCTTGAAGTACTCCTGCGTCGAGAGGGACTCGTGTGGCGGAGCAGATTGGTGCGGCTGGTGCGCTTGTGAGGTAGCCACTCGGGCGGCAGCGAGCGGAGCCAGTGGCGAAGGATTCGACGTAAATACGATCTGGGCCCCGAATTCCTCAGGAAAAAGTCCACAGCACCCTGTGACAGTTCCTCTCCGAAAAAATCGATAAAAACATGCAACCAAGGCCTTGAATCAAGTAAGTCATCTACACGCATGTCTTAGCAAGCATCACTCACCTTGTCTGCTAGCGCACAGGATGGTGAGCATCGTTCCAGTTCTCTCATCAAGTCGTTATGAGACCCGAGGTTTGCCATTTTTCCAGGAGAGCGGGCATTGAGGTTCGCAGGTGGCACTGCGAAGGGAGACTCAAAGTAGTTTAGATTTGAATGCTGGATTCCAGCATTCAAATCTAAACTACTTTAGGAATCTCAACCTTTATCAGCCCCATGGCCCCACAATTACTATCCAGATACGACCATGCGACTTTGACAGAGAATGAGTAGGTTTCCATCCCTCATCTAGCCTAGACGTTTTCCTTTTCTAAAAGATACTTCGTTATGCAGACATGTGAAGTTTGCTTTCAACACAGTGACATTAACGGGCTGAAGAGTAGCTGCACCAGTTAACGCCGCGTCAACGTGTCCATGTAATGGTTCGCTTTGGCCCCCCTTCCATCCGCTACCAGTGCAGACTTACAGGGTGTTACTGTGAGGCCTGTTCCGCACCCTCATCTGCAGCTGCTTTTCGCTTCGTCCGCCACAATCTGTGTATTCCTGGAGAAGCCAAGTGCCTTTCAAGTCCGAGCGCGATGATGATCAGGGCTAGATGTCCAATATATATCATGCGCGCTCTCCGTCAAGGCTGAGACGTCCTTCAGCATCTCACCGATCTTCCCTTCACTGGTTACTTCCTTTTCCTGCAAGGGAGGTGCATCGCGAGCTTGTTTGCCTGCTTCTCAGTATAATGGCCCATGCTTCCACACCAGTCCGCGTCCCGCCAGCCCCGCCTCCCTCGCCTGCTCATACCTGTGCAAGAGAATCCAAGTTCAAATTCGAACAATGGCCTTCACAGCAATCAAAGCAGCCCTTTTCAATACACGTAACGCATACCGTTCAGTCGAGCATTTACAACGAAAGCGACCAGCCACTCGTACAAGCGCGTTCCTTCGCAGCCTTAGCCAAGGACGCTTCCTCTATACTCGTGGAATTCTACCAATCCGTGTATGGTGCCACGCTTGATGCAATAGGTCAGCAAAGCGTGGTGGGTCAGTTAAATGACGAAGATTTGTTGGCCGTTCTTTGTGAACTCGGGAAATCTAACGAAGGTGGAGACCTTGTCGCATTCATTAGTGAAGACGAGTCTTTGGGGTTGAAACGAAGGACAGAGATTCTTAAACGTCTCGAGTCACAAGGTCTGGAGTGGAATGATGATATCAAAAAGAGCCTAATGGTATGGTCCGTTTATTGTCCTCTTCCCCTATGCTCATGGACTAACTGCGACTAGTTAAACCTGGAGTGGGGTTGGTGGAAGACGCAGGCAGGATTGAGTGTATGTTGAGATGGGTGGCGCTTGAGTGATGAGCCGCATTTGTACGATACGGACTATGACATGTGGTTTCTTTTAGCCTAAGCAGCCTTTAATGCGACCAGTTGTGTAGCATGAACAGACCAGTGAGGAGCTGCAGTTTAGAATCATCTCTGTGCGCCGGATTCCACAACCTAGTCATCCACCAAATTGCATGTGTAGTCTGCTTTATAAGTTACCAAACATCATGTGCAAACCATTGTTGAAGTGGACGGCAAAACCCCTTAAACATCGTTTTATTGCAACATTTCATGCCCACCCAGACTCCTTAGCCCAATGAGATCTACCCACTCATTTCCCGCTTTGACAAGCACTCCTAGTGTGCCACAGGTTCGGCCGATGGATCCATGCGATTGCTGATATCTATATTATATCACATTCGTCCTCCACTTCATCGCCTTGCCGCAACTCCGGTCGTTCACCGGAAATCCTTGCACTGTCCGCCTTCTTTCGAACCCCCTTCAAGTCAAGGATTGATCCTGCATGATGAGTGTATGTGAGCTCACTCCGAGGTCTTCCGATTCTAACCAGTACACAGAACTGTACAGCGCTTGAAGTTTTAAGCAAGAACGGCGTAGGGGGCACAGTGATCACTGCAAGAATCGAGGATAGAACTATACCAGACTGGTGCATGGAAGATGTTTTCAAGTACCATTTGTCCACGTTCCTGCAGTTCGAAAACGCCGAGGAAGTGCTGAGGACATTCGAAGGAACTAAAACACCCAGTCTCTCTGAACCCGATCAAGTCCAAGGAACAACTGCAGGTGATTGGTCGCTTCGTCGCGTGATGGCAACGTGGTTTTCATGTATGTTGCGAAAAGATCCTAGAAGAAGGACTCAAGGAGGGATATCTTTGAGTGATTTTGGCAAAGGCGCTGAGTTGTGTCTCGACTGCGGGTATACGGGTTGTGAAGACTCTCGCAGTAACCACCAACACACCATTCAACTCCCTGACGGCGAAAACTATCTTTGGAGCTATACAAGGTACCAAGAGGGGTAGCCGACCAGCCGACCGTACCAACTAGCGTGCATATCGATTCCACTACCGCCTTGACTTATCAAAATATTTGGCGTAATCCTCCATTAAGATATGACTACGCCTCCACCTTTCCCGAGAGATGTACAGTCTTCGTTATTCTGTCTCTGATTTAGATAGCACTTTAATATTATTATGCATTCCTATTAAAGCGGGCAGAGAAGCTTGGCTGAACAAGACATCCCATGTCAATCTTTTGCGTTTTATTCTGCAGGCATCTAGCATCAGCTTACCGAACGGGATTCATCCTGAGTTCCCCGACCTTATAAGTTGGCGTTGTTGTACATGCGTAGCCTGACATGCAGTATGCACTCCTTATCACGTCCGAGCATCCCCATGCAAAAGGGACGCCACGCGTCAGCTAATTTGAATTGGACAACGAGCAGTCTCCCCCTGCTTCGCTCTTGTCAATACGGGCGATGGGATTACAGACGAACTAAGCGTCTGCCTGCTCGTATCATGTAAGTGCACATGGCGATCATCTTGTGGCGTTTGGAAGGACCTGCGGTGGGATATACATGATGCGAGCACTTCACTCGAAAGTACATAATTAGCCACTGTTCCCTCTATTAATCTGTCAGCTCAATATTTAAAAATATATCTACCCTGCCATTCCAACCCCGGCGTTATGACTACCTCATCTGTTTACCTCTCTGACTGGGAACATCTTCAACTCCCATATTCTCAACATGGTGACTGGCTCTGGGACACTAAGGTGTATTTAAAGATGGCTGAAAGCGATTTCTCTTCAGTATTTCAAGCTAGCACACTCAACTCAGATTGGAGGTTCGAGCTGGAATTCGTTTCTCAGCTCCGCAGAAATAGACATGTACGCTCTCCTAGCCCCTTACGAATAGTATACAGTTGCCCTTAACCTTAATAGAAATTCTTTGTGGTTGGAAAGCATAATTCGGGATCTTTTGCGCTGGGCGTTATTTATAAAACAAAGTTACATCTTGGTTGGATCTCTAAGGAGGACGTCGACGAGTTAGATAAAGATGCTAAGATGGCCGTTGCTTATAACACCTACATTGACCCATGGTTAGGATTCCTTACAAGGCCAATATCAAATCTGATTCTTTCATGCGGGTTTTGGAAAGAGGAGGAGCTTGAGCCATATCGATCAGCGGAAGGGGCAGACCGCGATGCATGATAAAAAATATCAAGACATTGCTCCGATTACGTCATATTCTGTACGAACAAGGAATACACCATCTTTTATCCTAAGATATCTGTTGTTTCAATGTTTATGTGGTCCAGTCTACGTGTCTAATACTGCCACGTGCGCGTCTCTCCCATGACAGGGTCAAGCGGGCTGCCGTGTCGCATCAGGTTTTGGCCAACCTGCCAGCCGATTTGCCTTTTGTAGCTACCTCTGTCGACTGGCTTCCCTCCAACGGACGCCCACATGCAAGGGAGACTGCGTAATTCTCAGTGCTCAGCCTGCTAGGGAGCTCTTTGAATCAAGGCCGGAAACCCTTGTAACGGCTGATGAATTTTGCTTTCACCTTGTTCATACGCATGCAGTCCACATAGACTAACTGTATTGCCAAGATGCTAAAAACAATGGTCGGCTCGCAGAGTGCTTTGCACGCAGATCCCCCGGCTTGGGTGGCGGAGGCATGGAAATGCGGCAGATGACCTGACGCTCAGCGTGGCTTGCATTTCGACCGCGTTCTGCACCTAAGCTTCCTGCTCCAGGCTGGATGGTTGCAGTCTGAGGTCGATATATGCACACCGCCGTACGGTCAACAGGGTGTCGCAAGTGAATCGGTCTGGTTCAGCATGAATTCGTAGTTTGTAAACCTTGTTCACAATAGCATTTCCGTTCAAACGTCCCATTCCTCGTAATCTACTGAATATCGTGTATAGTTTCGGCTTCCTAACTGAGGCCCTGCACTATGTACCCTCCTCTAGGGATACCCTGCAGCCACTGTCCACGGCCGCAAGCCATCCAAATTGGCAGGAAATTGACTGCAACGTAGTGCTACCCCCAGCACGCCATGCATAAGTGGCGATATTCCTTGAAAGTAGTGTTGTAACACCGATAATAAGCCCATTTCCAATACTGCACACTCCCGAGATCAGAAACTCCCCGAACTACAGGTGGGTCTGATTGTATTAAAGGGCTCATACGGACCTGAGATTATCAAACATGTTCATCCCTAGGAACACGCCCTGTACGGAAATCTGCCAGACGGAATAAAAGGTAGGTTGGCTCCCGAAACTGGAAACGCTCGACTGATTTTAGGTGAGAGATTATCGCCTCAGTCGCCTGCTACCTCCTATAAGTATGGAGTCTGTTGACATTGAAGAGCTACAGGGGACAAAATCTTTTAACTATAAGGATTGGGCTATAGTTGTTCCAGAAGAGGGCCCTGCATATTCAGAATCAGCTGTAGACCTTCTAAAGACTGCTATCGATAATCAGGCGGTGTGTTCAGTAGAGGAGATGACTCTTCTTTATTTAACAGGCGTGCGCTTGGGTTTTCTAAATAAGGCCTGCATACTTGCGAACATTCCTCCTATATTACGAATGGATTTAGAAGGCATATCTTGTATACCTCTGGCACTCCTGGAGAAAAATGGCTTCGTCCTAGCAGGCGTGGTTCTCATGCCCCCGGAAGCCTGCTTGGCACTTAATTACGCGGAATATGTTAAATTCACGCTGTTTGACCAAAGCTTCGTAGATCTTGTAGAAAGGTAATATTTCAATACACACGAAATAACAGCGCTAATAAACCTATAGCTTAAGCAACAATATGCCGAAACTGAAGCCGTGGCGATCGAACTATATTCGTGCATCAAATCAATGTGCAGAACCCCATAATGGCCGGTTAATAACGCTTTATCCTTCAACTTCCCAAATCGAATTTAGAGTCAGCATCAGAATCATGCTACCAATATCAATCAACTCAACCCTTCCAACAGAATGCGCATGGCAGGCTATTGAACAATTAAGTACGTTTTCTTTAAATAGCAACAATGATGAGAAACTTCAGAGGGAGGCGACGGAGCTTCTTCAAAAACTCTCATCTTGGGTACAGCAAATTACTCCAATCGTTAGCACCGGACAATCTAGACGTGATATGGAGCTCCTAGGTCATATGAATTCGCAGATCACGCTACAGTCAGGTGATTATGCTATCCTTTGCGGGTTCGGCGGCGGCCACAAATGGTTCGTCAATCGAAATGGAACAATAGTAACGGTACTTTCTGAGGAGATAAAACGAGACGAAGAGGGATCATGAAGGCGGTTTCAAGGAAGCGAACTGCAGATTTTCTTTGCCCCTTATCTTACCTCATGTAGCGAGCCGGGAGTACTTTTTCGAACGCGAAGGTGGTTCTTGCATATTTTCTGTAGAGATGAGTTGGCAGCGAGAAAGTTTTTCTGCCTACTGACGGTGTTGGTTTGTTTACAACAAACCATTACCCGCAAGCAGGATGTTAATCATATTACCAACTACAAGCTTCTCAATTACTGGCTGCAGCACGCGACAAAACTCTTTGTGGCCACGAATTAGCATTTCAGTATTTTATGCAAGTTTCCTGGTTATGGTTCCTCGGAAGTATGTGCATGTGACCATACATGGGCATCTGGTTATAACGGTTTTCGAAGAGGGTCATAACGAAAACGGTTTTCACCACATTGCCCTCTAACGAAAACGGTTATAACCAGATAACCAGATAATAACCAGATAACATTAGGTAACCATAAACATCCTTAAGCCCAATTAACGAGGTCCATATCCTCATCCCCAATCTCTTCTAGATCATCTTCTGCCTCTGGCTCCATAGGCATCCCCATACCATTAAGATTTAGTGGCCGAATATGCCCCTCTCGCAGCCAACTGCCGATACATTCGATTCTTTCGATGTTGCCACAGGATAGCCTCAATCTATCCCACGAACATGACCTCCTAGCACCTGAAAACGTTCGTTCTGGCTCTGATGATTCCGCCGGGATAGATAGGATAGATATAGCCATTCGGCTCAGCTTGGGATATTGGCGTTTCTGCTCGCTGCGACACCACCATTGTAAGGGTGTACAGTCAATCCTGTTGACAGGTCTAGAAAGTACGGTGATATCTGATCGGAGAAACCGAAATAATAGACTTTCGGTGAGACCGAGAATATCGGATTGACCGTCGGCCAGTCCGAAGAGCTGAAGTTGAGACCGCAGATATAAAGACTAGGTTGTGCTCTGTAGAAGAAAAAAGAGACAACTCAAAATAAAGATAGTTTCAAGTTTATTGAGAATTGCATCACATGTGCCACATTATTAGGGTACTAATACTAAAAGGTTATGAGCCCGGCAGCACTACTGCTACGTCCAACCAATTGAATCTACTTCCATTTTGATTCCACGATTCTACGATCGTCAATATGACTTACGATGAGAAAGCACCGAAAATCCCTCGGCTCACTGGCCCGCTGAACTACCGCACCTGGGCTGAAGAGGTGCGATCTTTCCTGGAGTCTAGGGGTCTACTTGACTTGGTCCTTGGCGACGAACCAAGGCCTGATGATACTCCTATGACGTCAAGCTCTCGACACATAGCTAGCGCAGGAGCTAGAGGGGGTATGCGGCCACAACCAAGATCAGCTGACACTGAGGAGGGGACGGGAGTACCTGGATTATCAGTGCACGAAGCCTGGAGACGCAAGAACGCTAGGGCAAGGACTTGTATCATGGGTTACTGCTCCCTGACGATGAAAAACAAGATTATTGACTTGCCGACCGCAAATGAGCAGTGGGAAGCCTTACGAAAGGACTGCCGGCCGTCAAATGACATCTCATTAGCCACGTATACAAGTCAGTTCTACAGCTACGAGCCGAAACAGGGTGCTACAGTTGATTCAATATCAAATGACCTGCGCGACCTACAGGCCTATATCTTCGCTACAGACCCTGATGAAACTCCAACTGAAAAATCGAAGATCAGTGCGCTCTTACGTGCCGTCCGGAAGCTAGGAACCGAGTACTCAACTAGGATTGAGATCCTTGAAGACAAGATATCAACGCTAGACTACGAACCAGTAGTTATAAGTCTAAAGGAAACTGAGCAACGCTTGAAGTTGAGTGCTATGAAGGATACTACGAACGCTACAGATGAGCAAGCTCTTGCAGCTAACGATCGCTCAAACAAGCGCCCAAAACGGTCCGGGAAAGGCGCTGGCCGGAACCAAAATAGTCAGTACCAAGGGGGACAGACTGGCCAGAAACGAAAACGGACCTGCTGGTGCTGTGGAGACGAAGGACATATAAAATTCGACTGTTCTGTCTGGCTTCAGACTATCGACGGAAAGGAACATGCTAAGCGCCAGAAGACCTCCTCTACCGGCCGGTTGCCTACGCCAGGAACTAGCTAGCAATCAAAGTCAGAGCCAAAGCTAGCTTCATACGAACTGGAGTACGATGAAGAAGCGAACTTGGCCACAAATCTGGCTGAAGAGGTCCCATCTGATATATGCTGGGGTGCTTTAACCGGAAAGTACAGTAGCAAGCAGACAGTCTGGATGATTGATTCTGGAGCGACACGACACATGACCTATTCTAGGGATGTCTTCTCTGAATATGTTCAACTGAAGACGCCTAAAATAGTCAAAACGGCTAACAGCAGTCTTGTTTACGGATTCGGGATTGGCAATGTACAGGTGCTAGTGTTTACAGATGACCTACAGGTGAAAACGCTAGTTCTTACGGATGTTCTCTATGTTCCAGACCTGGCTGGGAACCTGATTTCGGTTTCACAGTTGCAAGATGAGGGAATCTCAGTTCAGACGACAGCTGGACAGAAGCATCCGATGGTCCTGACCCGAGACGGCTCTACTGTAGCCCATGCTGCCCGTATCGGCTCACAGTACATCCTAGACTCAGTTGCTACTGAAGCGACATTAGCCGCAGCTGAAGGGGACCCTGATATTGACTTGTGGCACAAGAGGTTTGGCCATATAGGGGTACAAGGGCTTAGGGGGCTACACCGTGTAGTCTCTGATCTTGATGTACATATTTCGGTCCCGCGCGGCCATAACTCGGACCAGTGCGAGCCATGTATTATGGCGAAGCAGTTACGAGTAGTCAATCGCCAGAAACCTGAAAAATCGGACGAACCGTTAGGCCGAGTATTCTCAGACTTCTGGGGGCCGTATAGCATACCTACTCTATTTGGAGAACGATATGTATGGACCCTGACAGACCAGGCAACCCGAAAATCATGGGTCTTCCTAACTAAGAAGAGAAGCGACTTCCGCGACATGCTTTTGAAATGGAAGAAGGAAGTCGAACTACAGACAGGCCACCAGCTAAAGGTCTTACGGCTTGATAACGCTGGTGAATTCAAGGCTGTTGAAGACGAGCTTCGTACGAACTACGGTATCCGGGTCGAATGGACTACTCCATATACCCCAGAGCAGAATGGCGTATCCGAGCGGCTGAATCGGACCCTAATTTCATTAGCCAGAGCTATGCTTATCGACGCGCAACTACCATATAAGTTCTGGGGGGAGGCCGTAAAAGCGGTATGCTACATCCGGAATCGTACGAATATAGGGCCAGGAGGCCTTACCCCAGAAGAAGCATTTACAGGCAAAAGGCCTGGAATCACGCACCTGAAGCCATGGGGCTGTTTAGCCTTCCATAGGGTGCCTGATAAGACGCGGCTCAAGCTTGAGCCAGTCTCAAAAAGGATGTGCCTTGTAGGGTATACCGAGACTACACAACAATATCGGTTATACGACCCTATAAATCACCGAATCATTATATCCACACGACCAAGGTTTCTTGAGAGGAGACACCTGAAATGGAAGTGGAGTACAAAGACTCCAGCCCCAGAGCTTGATAGTGAGTCAGATGACTCAAGCTACGAAGAGCTTGGGGGGAATAGGCCAGTTGAAGAGCCTAGGGTACTTGGCGTACCTGAACTACCGCTAGTCGACGGGAGAGAGTCCCGCACGCCTGATCAGCGTGAAGACAGTGAACCTAGCCATGAGGCTCCATTGGGCCGTGGGCTCCGCGTACGCAGGCCCCGGAGGTTCTTTGACGGAGACACAGCCTGGAGCTGATGCCCAAGAAGAAGGGATATGTCTTTCGAAGTCGTACGATGAGGCCATTAGCGACCCTCAGTACGCTCAGCAGTGGAAAGAAGCCATAGCTGATGAGTTAGCCAAGCTCCAGGTTCTTGGGACCTGGGAGTACGCTGAATTACCGCCTGGGAAAGCTACAGTTGGCACGAAGTGGGTCTTTACAGTGAAGTACACTTCAACTGGGTTAATAGACCGCTTCAAGGCCAGACTTGTAGCCCAGGGGTATAGCCAGCGACTTGGTGACGATTTCTATGAGACGTTCTCACCGACTATACGCTATGATTCAATCAGGGCTCTATTAGCTATTGGGTGCGCTGAGAACCTAGAAATTCACCAAGCTGATGTGGAATCGGCTTATCCACGAGCTAAGCTACATGCAGAGGTATATATTCGTAGAGTACAAGGCCTCACGTTACCCTCTGGCATCGCGCTTAAGGTGCAGAAGGCACTGTACGGCCTGAAGCAATCTGGAAGGGAGTGGTATATCGAAGCTTGCAATGGCCTAGCCAAGCTTGGACTTACACCCTCCTTCAGCGATCCAAGCGTGTTTATCAACAAAGACAGAACCCTGATTATTGGCCTGTACGTCGATGATATGCTTATACTAGGACGATCCTTGGGCGCGGTAAACGAGTTCAAGGAACAGTTCGGCAAGATGTATAAGATCAAAGACTTAGGCGAAGTCAGAACGTTTCTTGGTCTCGAGGTTGCACGGGATCGAGCGTCGCGGACGCTAACTATTAGCCAGAGGAGCTATACGCTCAAGCTAATGGATGAATATTTAGGGGGCAGTGATCGAACAGATCCTACTCCAACTGGCGGAATACAGACGCTAGGAAAAGCTAAGCAAAATGAGCCACGAGCTGATATCTCCCTATACCAAAGAGCGATCGGAAGTCTAATGTATCTACAGAGAGGCACGCGACCTGATATCACGTTTGCAGTGTGTCGGTTAAGCCAGCATTGCTCAGATCCTACAATACGGCACTGGAACTGCGTTTTACGCGTCGTCCGATACTTAAGAGGCACATCTGGCTACGCTATTCGATATGGCAACAGTGAACGATTACAAGCCTTAAAAGGTTACTCGGATTCCGACTACGCAGGCGACCCTGCGGACCGATTATCAACTTACGGATACATTTTCAAGCTGTGCGGAGGGTCCGTAGCTTGGACGTCCAGAAAACAACGATCCGTATCTACATCAACAACTGAGGCGGAGTACGTAGCTTTGTGTCAGACTAGCAAGCAGGCTATCTGGTACTGTGGACTGCTACGAGATATTGGATATTCGAAATACCTGAAGGATGGATTCACAGTGCCACTGCTCTGTGATAACCAGTCAGCTATAGCGCTAGCCGATAACCCCGAGAACCATGCTAGGAGCAAGCACATCGACGTCCAGTTCCACTACGTACGACAGTTACTAGCGTATAACAAGATTTCGGTCGAATACTGCCCAACGTCTCATATGGTAGCAGACGCACTTACGAAACCGTTACGATTATCAGTCTATCAGACCTGTATTAAAGGGATGCTGTGGACTGGGTAAACAGGAGCTTACGCCTAGGTTTTTATGCCAATTGGGCTTTTCCTAGGAGCTACGTATACTGTTTTTTTTATAAAGTTTTTTCAGAAGTAGCTGTTGTTAGATATAACCGTAAGGGGGCTGTTAACAGGTCTAGAAAGTACGGTAATATCTGATCAGAGAAACCAAAATAATAGACTTTCGGTGAGACCGAGAATATCGGATTGACCGTCGGCCAGTCCGAAGAGCTGAAGTTGAGACCGCAGATATAAAGACTAGGTTGTGCTCTGTAGAAGAAAAAAAAAGAACTCAAAAATAGAGATAATTCAAAGTCTATTAAGAATTGCATCACATGTGCCACATTATTAGGGTACTCATACTAATAGCAGGTATCGCCGTAGATAGACCGCGAGTTGGTGAAGTTCGGTGGCAATGTGACCCAAGAACCAGGTCAGCACAGACTCCCTCGCCGCAGTCTTCTTTGTGCTACATACTACATTGCGGTACTACATGCTACATAGGGGTGCTCACGCTTCATGTAAAGGATATGGGTTTTCCATACACCGAAGCGCTGTCGATGCTTAACACAATGCTCTCGCCGTCCGATGCGAAGCCACAGTACTCCCCTCTTCTGATGTGTACTCTCGCCTGACATGCGGGCATGTCGCAAGAAACGCCCACAAAGCTCTTGTAGGCATAGTGGCCCTACGCATTCGTCTTGTCCTGCGCATAGATCATCTTGGCTGTAGAAGCCATGTGGACGTGTGACCTCGGACGTGAGGCTTCAGGAAGCGCTGTCACTACTGAATCCATGAACCTCGCCCGAAGACCCGCGCAGAATCCAGCACCTGGCTGCTTGCGTTTGTATTGTATCTCACACTGCAGCTCTAGCATCTCCATTTCGCTGCAGGCGGCCATTCTCACATCAGTGTCGACGTCTTTGATGTACCTGCAAAATGTCTCCAGTCTTGCTGCCAGGGCTCTAAGCGCCGCGGACCCGCTCTCGACTGCTACATAGACAGAGATCCGCTCTTTGACGGTCTTACTTCGGCTGATGTTGTCTACCCAGAGACAGTTGAGCACGATGTTAGGGGTTTGGACGACTTTGGCGGTGTGCACATGGGTGAAGACTGTGTATAGGAGCGAGATGCGCTCGACGACGAGCTCCGTACCTTTAATGATCACAGAGTCTCCCACGTCGTACGGATGCTTGATGAACAGGAACACGCACGAGCCAAGGACCTCTTGGCATGTGGTGGCGACCACGAACGACAGCGACAGCAGAGCGGTAGCGGATGTAGCTAGTGCGTCGAGCAGGTTCGGGCTTAGAAACATGACTAGAATCGTCACGAGGAGGCTAGAAGATTGGGAGAAAGGAAGATACTGACCGAAAACTATCATGCACATGGTGAAGACGGCAATCCACAGGAGAGTGTTGAGCTCGTCAATGGCTTGCAGGACATCTGCTGCGCAAGCCGAGAGAAACATACACCGGACGCGGTCCGGCAGACAAACATCGCAAAGCTCCTTCTCCTCTTGGCCAAGGCATGTTAGCACCTCTTCCGCTGACTCACGGAGCGCGATGGAGTGGCGGTCCTCGGACAGAGACTCGGAAACGTGTTCAGCGAGCCGCTTTGTCGAATCCATACTCTGCAAGGCGGTCTTCAATTCACTTTGGGCATTCTCTGGGCCCCAAACTCCTTTAGCCGACATTTCCTTATCACGGGGTTGCCTTCCGAGCTCTCTTGCCGATGTGTCATGGCTCGTGTCTAGCTTAGGTCCAGCAACGGCGGAGAGGATGACCAGGTCCGAGATGTCGGGCTTGCTCTCCGCTATTCTGCGATGCTGGCGCTTGCGAATCGTCTGAATCACCATTTGCTTGGCCAAGAGAATACAGGAACATATCATCAGAGCCTTCAGGATTGACTGTATGGTCTGCCTCCAGACGCGGTCCGTGTGGATGAACTAACATGGGGTCAGTGCTCTCTTCACGGTTGGCAAGTACAGCTTACCAATGCAAAGGTAAATTGATTGAGGATCATCCACAGCACTAGCGATAGAGGAGTGCCTAGGCCTTCCAGAGGATGCTCACATCCTGATGTTCCCGGGCTCGCACGGAACTTCTTCACGACTTTCGGCAGCACAAAAGCCACGGCCCTACATATCCCGAGGCTCAGCCAAATAGACTCAAGTGTGATCCAGAATTTCCTCTCGTCTGTTCCTGCGATTGTGTGATGCTCGTCTCTCCAAAAGGAAACAATGATCGGAATGGCGAGGACGAAGGCCAACGGCGCTATATAGAATGTGTATCGTTGGATAGCTGACCTAGATACAAGACCAGTCTGCATTGCGCAACGGAGGAACCGGCCCGTGTCGCTTCTGGTACCACTGTGCAAGGAAGGGACAGATTTCCTAGGTATATATAGAGCGGTTGGCAAAGCTCGATGCCTACAGCACAATGCATCCTCAGATATCTGCCGTAAATATATCGCAGTGGATCGGAGGAATCCGTGCTCGTAGTCAGCGTTGCTAAGAAGCTTACGTCAAGTATGGTGGGAGTGTGGCACACGGTAGCCCGCAAGCCTTGCTTACACCTCATCCATGGATGGCGGCCATCTGCTAGTCTCGACGTCGACATCTCGTCTGACGCATCAGAGCGAAGCCTAAACCCTAGCATGTGGGTATATGGCAAGTAAAGTACGATAGACCAACTGTTCCTCACTCATCGACAGGTGTTGGCAAATGATCTATTCTCGTAGCCTCGGTCCTGTTCTACAGTCCTGCCAACTGGTCCCTGAGGAATGCTTGCCGCTGCAACTTCCCATGGAGCCGAATGCCATCGCTCAGGGCGGCCTTTGCGGTCTTTAGTGGGCGCAGTGCACGCCTCCATCTCTCATCCAGGCCGTGCAAGTCTCCAGCACGACTTTACGTGTGGTTGCTGCGACTCCACGTGGCCTTCAGTGGTGACAACGAGAGTCTAGTGCCGGTGCGCTCCCTCCCCTATGTCCTGTGTGGTATCCGGGCGCAACGAGCCCGTGGTCCGAGTCCATCACGGTTTTGACGGCTAGAAGAGGTGATGCGATGCTCACTCCCAGCTTCACTGGCAATGATTCGTCTCCTCTGGAGTTGCCAAGCAGCCCGGAGCAGGAGCGTGGGGATGTGGTGATGCGAGAGAATCCTTCTTCTGCTCTGCAGCAGGCTCGTGAAGGTGGAGAAGAGCCTGGACGCGCAATGGAACGCGCGTCTACCCATTCTACTGTAGTCGTAGGATGCTTGTCGAACATGCGCTTTCTCTGCATTTATAACGGAATGAGTAGTCATCCTCTGACAATGCGAGGTCGTCAGGTTTATGATGCCTGGATCAGCGTTGAAGCAGGTCTTGCATGGGTCGATCCACTCCTGACCCTGCTTACCTAGCCGCAGCCTACTTCTCTCCATCCGTGCGGGGCGCAGAACAGTAGCGTTGGTCATGCGAAGCAGAGTGATTGCGTCTCATTCACTCTGCACATATGGCCGAAGCGCTTAGCTGGCGCAGTACGGATACTGGAAGACGCGGCGCCGCTGATATGAGAATGAGACGGCTGTCTTACTAAGTCACTTGGCATTGTACCTCAAAGTCACATCACTTTGTAGCTTGCTTGTGCGTACGTTCAATCACACTCAATAGGCCAATCGTCGTGGCAATCTGCATTACATACACTATGTCCTCAGGTTGCTAACGTTAGATGTATAGTACTTGGTCAAGCCCCATCAGACGACCTCTTCTCGCAATCATGAACAAGCGTCGTAATGGGACACTGTGATGGCACTCTAGAAAAAAAACCAGTATACCGCTGCACGAGCGGCATTCACGGCTGGTCTCAGGGTTGTACAGGGGGTTACGTTAGTCTCTCCCCGACATATCAATTTGCCACGAGCATGAGGAAGGGGAGAGACGCGGGCCTCAATCGGGACGGCAACATGCGGCAACGTGATGGAATGTAACACGATTTAGCCCTCAGACAACCAACCTTTTACAACAACCATCGTCGATGCGGCTGCACTGATAAGGTGGGTTTGAACGCACCCTTCATTACTTTGGTTTCAGCACTGCTACACCGGGAGTCGAACAGCACCTGGGTTCTTGCAGTAGCCACTCCCGTAGTGACACAGGTCATCTGGCTGTGTGTACCACTTGTCTCCGTAATCGATCGTGATCTCATGACCCTCTTCTATATCTTCCGTTGCTTCAACATATAAAATACGATATCCCATGCCACATCGCCCTTCGAAGATCTCGGCATTTGGTTGGCAAGAATGATTGAAGAAACGAGTTACTGACCCTGTTGTTGTCGAATCCACCCAAGCACAGATTACTGTCTCATCGCACTCGTCGAAGTCTCCGATGCAGATTTCAGAGTGGTATTGCATTCGATCGGCCGGAAGGTCATCAGCTCCAGGCAAGATCATTCCAGTATACTCGCCAATACGTGTTTTTGCCGAAATTAGATTCCTGGCAAACCCTCCGATGCCTTTTCTGTTGACAGGTCGAAGGGAAATGTTGTTCATCCAAAAGTCGTGCATGCTCGCTTGCCAGGTTTTGTAACTGCAATGGCAACGTTGGTCCTTTTTCTCACACTTGACGCATTCCTCGCCCTCTGAGGGGTGTAGAAGATGCTTGATAGCCGTTGGTGGCCACTTCTGGCCTTTGAAGTCCTTCATCTGCTCCACCTTTGCCCAGTCTTTTTTGTTGAACACGTTTGCGCGCGCAACCGTGCAGTAAGCAGCTTTGCCGCTTATAGATATAGAAATCTTGGCAACTGGGAGACCGTGTTTGTCCTGTGAGTAGAAGTGTCGATCGCCAATTAGATTCTCGTCGTATAATTGCATCAATAGGCCAGTGACCTGATCACTTGAAAGAGCTATTGGCTTACCCTTATTGCTCGTTTGGGATTGAATTAGTTCGAACACCTCATTTTGGGTGATCATATTGATCTGTGTTCGTATTGTAGTATATTGACCGCTGCTGGGGGACTATGGCCTTAACATGAGTAGTGATATGTAAGCGTCTCGAACACCCATTACGACATTGCGTAATGTAGGCAACAAAGGAGCCTGTTACGATCCATATCGCTGACAAGCAGCAATCACAAATCTTGAGACATGTTTCATGCGTTCTATCTTAACGAACACAAGAAGAAAATCAAGAACAATCGTAAAGCGCAGAAAGTTTCGGGACAGAGACCTTAATTTCAAGGGCTTATCTGTACTGAGTGTCTTCATCACGAAATCACGCTTAACCTGGAATACCACAGTTTACTGCAGATATGCCCTCGGATGGGTGGACAACAAGTAGACATAGAGTTGAGTGGCTCAAGTACTTTGGTGGGTATACAAAGAATCGGGATGTAGGTGCACGTCGGCTTCTGATCCTTGACAGTCATGAGAGCCCCACTCTCATGACTTTCGAAGAGACCTGTAACATCTACACGCTCTGCATGCCATCTCACTCATCCCATCTGCTCCAGCAACTTGACTTCGGCTGCTTCTCTCCATTATAGAAGGCGTACAGCCGTGAGTGGAAGGCCTGATCCGAAGCCTCATCAACCACGTCACTAAACTCGAATTCTTGACAGCATACAAGAGAGCTTTTGATCGCGCGTTCACAGCAGCTAATATCTACTCTGTCTTTCGAGGCGCAGGACTTGTCCCTCTCCAGCCAGACATTTTCCTGTCAAAGCTCAGCGTCCAGCTCCGTACGCCAACACCTCCAGGTCGTATTGAGTCCCTCTGGGAGGCCAGGACACCAAGTGGCGAACGTGACCTTGAACCTCAATCAAAGATAATATGTGATAAGTCTCGACATCACAAAATCTCATCACCCGCCTCAATCATTGAGACGGATAATTAGCTCAAGAAGGGGGCTCAGCTAATCCGGTATTGGATAACCACTCATCAACTCATCACGATGCTGAGCAGCAGATTAGTCGTCAGAGGCGTCAAATAGAGAGACTGGGCACAGCTCACGTACGTGCCAAAAGGATACTACATGTGCTAAGTTAGTTGATCTTGAATATCTATATATATACCTATATATACCTCTGATATGTGGTTGAGTTGTGCGGCTTGCAAGGTGCCACAAGCTGGCTGGTGGGGTGGCCCGCTTGCGATAAGCTACGCGGCGACTCCCTTATAAATGGAGAACGTCCCGGAAGCCTCGCTTCCACGGGCTAGGTGTCGTCTAAGCCTAGAGGTATATAATTTTTTAATCAAACTTTCGCCCTATAGCTCCGAAACTCTCGAACATATCGAGGCTCGTGATTAGGCAGGAGATAACAAGTGATGCGAACACAATGGGCCAGACCTGATTCCGGGGATTATCGATGTCTGCTTTGGCAGATATATGACCTCAGGTTTGCCCGTGTCGGAATTGGAGAGAATTGCATCTACGAAGCTTTCTGCATCGTGCTCGGCTGCGACCATATCACGAAACCGCTAATTGGTCGATGATCTGTTAACCTAGCGGCGTGAGAAGTCGTGTAGGGAGATCGTGCGCGAACGGTTGCTAATACGGATCCTCGATAGTTGCCTAAGACTGGCATAATTATCCAAGCTGAAACCTACTATTATATGCTATATTGGCTGAATAATCGTGCGATAATGTCTGTGACTCAGTAAATCTGCGTAGGTATACTCGAAATACTTAATTAGAGGTTGTGTTCCCGCTACGGCGGTTGTTCCGCTGCGGGTGGATGCATAACGATTGACGAGTATTCGGCGGACATTGCTATTGAGTTCGTGTGTGCTCATCGTGTGGTCTCTGTATCTTCCTGAGCTGTCATCAATAAATTGTTTACTAAGAGTAGCCATAGCCGGTTAGACACACGATAGTCATCCCTGCTGCCGGTTGACTAACTCATGTTTATGAGTCGTTCGCACCCTCGCCCATTTAGGCCATGCGCAGTGATTTCATTTTCGTGTCGATGAAGCCTACCTTTGCAATATTGTTAGCGGGACTAACCAGTATTATCGGAGCAGAGGCGGTAGAGCCTCGCGTTATCCGAGGGAAGCGAGGTCTTGCCTTTGGTAAGGCTGCGAATAACCCTGTGAATCGCGGAAGGCCTGGGGCAGAATACACACACTACTTCAAAGGCTACGACCAAATCTCTTGGATTTATGACTGGGAAGGCGTCATAGACGGAGAAGCCATCGATCTCGAATACGTTCCTATGTTGCGCGACGACCAGTTGGTATTTACGCAAGGGTGGTCCGACGCCGTTGCGTTTGCTCAGCGACACTATCGATCAAAGCACGTCCTCAGCTTCAATGAACCTGACCACTGCGGGTGAGCTCCTGTATTGAGATAGACAGTGCTTGTGCTAAGAACTTCACAGCGGAGGGGGCGCATGCATGGATGTTGCTCGAGCCGTGAAGGCCCACCGGGACCACCTGGAGCCCTTCGCCGTCCATGGCCTTAAGGTCGGCTCGCCGGCAGTCACAAGTGGCTCCGAGCCAGGTAAAGGCATCGACTGGCTGAAAGACTTCATGGCCAGCTGCAGCGACTGCCAGATTGACTTTATCGCCGCGCATTGGTATGCGTGGGACGAGCCTGAGGCGTTCAAAACGTATATGATCAATTTGCATGAAGCTTTCAACAAACCAATCTGGATTACAGAGCTCGGTGTGACCGAAGGGGATGCGGATGCTTTCTTGCAGGCAGTTCTGCCGTGGATGGACCAGCAGGACTGGATCGAGCGATATGCTTATCATATGGTTGCGCCAAGAACGGAGAGCGATCAGTTCTTGATCAGCGCTAGTGGCACAAGATTGTCCCTCACAGGGTCTGTATACGCAACAACTTAATAGGAAGAATATTGCATTGTACTTTTCAGGCTTCCCCATCGTGATATGTCCGGTAAAAGGGTAAAGTTCCTCACAGCTGTGTGACGGGGATCACCGGGACACATGGTATTTACGTAACTATGCAATGCAGCACTCAGCAGCAGGCATGCAAATGACTAAGGTTTGTAAACAAGAGGTAAGTGAAAGATGCCAGTTTCCAACGTCTGCGATAGCTGTTTCTCCCAAGCTCGCTATGCCGGACTCCACCACCCTCGGAAATCTCTTCTGTGACAGTTTGATTGCGCCTTCCAGCACACCTTCTTCGGATGAGCGTTGCCCTATCTGTCTGGATGCACTTGAAGAGAAGATTGTTGAGACCCACTGCCGGCATAGATTTCACCACACTTGCTTGCATCAGTGGTTGGTCAAAAGTCCGAGCTGCCCAATGTGCAGAGTTGTGTTTTACATTGTGCCAGCGGAACCAGACTCCACTGACGATATCCATGATCTTACGACCAACAGTGATCCTTTTGAGCATATCCAGCCCCCGCTGTTATGGGACGAGATTGCAAATGAGCAGGCACATGACACTGCGTCAAATACGAGAGCCGCCTCTTGGTCTGAGGAGAATCGTATACTCAGGATCCTCGAGCAGAATGGCCGGATCCAGCGCCAGCGTCTTATGCTTATTCAAGAATTGAGCACCCTGGTGCAAGAGGACGAAGAGCTCACCTACGCCGAACTTCAGTATTACAGGCGCGTTCAAGGAGGGGAGTATGAATCAGCTGATTGGGAGGGGCGGGATAGACGTGACTCGTTACGGGCGCAGCAAGATCAAATTATGCCCGAATTCTGGGCCCTGGATGCAAGTATACATGAGCTCATTTTGGAGGAGCGTCAGCTGAGGTACGCGGTTCAACTGGAAGACTTCATAGCCACGCCACCGCTCCCATACTGGGCGTTACAGGGAGGGCCCTATGGTGCTGTATAAGGAGTGATTATACTCTAACATCTTGAACTGAGTGATTAGATGTGATGTGCCCTTTGGATATTTTTGCGCAAGAGAAACATCTAGCCAAGGCAAGCTAGAGTGGTCTGGAAGCTCAAGCGCATGAGTATTGGCATCATATAGAAACCCACGTTGCAGACGAAATGACGGCTTGGTACTGTATTTATAGCGGCAGTTCATCCCTCTATCGAATGTGTGGAAGGTGTTTATATAGCGACATTCGCAGTCCCATGGGTTTGAATTTGAACCTGTTGCGTGCTAGCCGTGTGTCGAATCATTTTTGCTACGTTGGATTCATGCTGTAATTCTTCCTCCACTATCGAAGCAGTGCAGATTTTGCTCATTATCTTTACTGCGGGAGCCTTGGGCACATGGATGTGTTTGCTTTGTATTACATTCGAATTATTCGCTAACTGCGTTAGACGACACACTACCGGTATAAAGTGCACCCTCTGACAACCTATCAGGCTTTGAGATCATCGTCGTGGGAAATAGCTGCGCTAGCAAACCACGCTTCAGACCCAATGAGTCCGCAACCTACATGTAAGCGATTAAGAGGCGTCGCAAAACATTACAGACGGTGCATGATTCCCTAGGCTAACAGTATTTGGCACAGATCCCGAAGACGAGGAAAAGGGCCTTCAGCTATGTAACCCATCCGCTAACAGCCAATTTCCGATTTCAGCCACGCCAAAGAGGAAGGATTGGCTTGCCATGACTTGCCTTAGCTTCCTATCGTTGATGGTGGCACTCGATGCAACGATTCTCGTCACTGTCTTCCCGGTGAGATCTTTGACGATTGATTCGAGCTCCAGCCAAACTCCTGGTTCTAACATGCCAATAGGAAATGGCGAAATCCCTTAACGGTTCTTCCATCGAGGCCACATGGACAGGTACATCATATCTCCTCACCTCGGCCGTCTTCCAGCCAGTCGTTGCTTCCGTGTCTGAGTCTTTTGGCCGAAAAAAATTGCTCATTCTGGTTCTTGCCATCTTCACTATCGGTACCACTCTCTGCTCGGTTGCGAAAAACTTCACAATTCTGCTGGCAGGTCGCTCACTACAAGGTGTGGGCAGCGGAGGTATCATAAGTTTGGCACAAGTCATCTTCTGCGATATTGTGCCGTTGAGGCAGCGCTCCAAGTACTTTTCTATGGTGGTGCTCTCGTGGGCGATCGGAAGCATCATTGGCCCCGTTATTGGAGGCTTATTTGTGGAACGCGCCTCATGGCGCTGGTGTTTTTTCATCAACTTTCCCCTTTGCTTGATCGGTTTTGCTTCGATCTACTTATTCGACCTTGACGCCGACCATGAACGCAAGTTTGTGCGAACGTGGAAGCAAACGGACTGGATTGGTGCTCTGCTATTTTTGGGTGGCATGGCAACTTTTCTCATCGGCATTTCGTGGGGCGGTATTCAACATCCATGGAAGTCCGTGTCGACATTAGGCCCGATATTGGCGGGCTCCTCAGGCCTCGCTATTTTTGTGGTTTGGCAAATGCATGCGAAGATCGATAGCAAGCTATTGCCAAATGCAATATTTTCGAATAAGAGTTCGATTGCCGCGCTTTATTGCGCTCTCATCAACGGTCTTATTGTAAGTCAGTCTATTCCTTGTGCGAAGCCTCCAGTTTGACACTCGTACAGCTCTTCACGGCCCTATATTATCTACCTTACTATCAGATGTCGATACATGGTTCCACGCCCACGCAGGCTGGAATAGATCTCTTTCCTGCGGTGCTCTCTCTTGTCCCTGGATCAGCTATTCCCGGTTTCCTGATTTCTCGCTATGGGCGGTATCGATGGGCTATCTGGATCGGTTGGAGCATCACGACTGCATCCTGTGGTGTCTTTATACTGTTCAATTTGCGCACTACAAGAGTGGTCTTCGCCGTGGCCTTGGTTATTTTTGGCATAGGAAATGGCATGGTTTTAGCGGGTGTCAATGTCGCAATCCAGGCGATCGCGAAGAGCAATGACATGACAATGGCTGCAAGTACCTACGGGTTTATGCGAAGTCTAGGAATGCCGCTTGGCGTTGCAGTAAGTTGTTACCTTTCGTGCACCGGTATGCATCTGACAAAGTTGAAGCTATCTGGGGTAATCCTGCAGAACACAATGCCCAAAAGTCTAGCGCTGGGGTATGCCTCTGGTGGTGCACACAGGGCTGGGGATCTACTTTACGCCCTTAGGTCCATGTCAGACGCTGACCCAAAGAAGGCCATGATGTTGGAGTTCGCTATGAAAAGCTTTCGGTCCATATTCATGATGATGACCGTAGTCTCTGCAAGCGCGTTGGTTGTGAGCTTGTTGATCGGAAAATTCAGTATAGACAAACCCCACAGGTTCTCCGGACAAGATGAGGCGCCAAAGGAGAGTGTAGTTCCCATTCATGGAATGGAAGGGCGTAGTACTTAGACGTCAACTGTTATTTCCATTTCTATAGCGTCCAGATCATCGTGCTTAGATAAAAGATAACCTACAACTAGAAAAGGAATTTCTGAACTTGGGAGTTTCCTTCCGGCAGACTTGTCAACAAGCAAGCTGATCGACGGCTTGATTACTCAAGGAGGAAATCCCGACCCGGATATCGGCGGACAATTACCTCTTTACGTATACAAGCCGTCGATCTGCTAGCTTGTTGACAAGTCTGCCCTGCCGACGCTAATAGTTCTTACCGGGGACATTTGGGGCGCAGACGATTCAGAGTAGAAAGGCAGAGATACAGCCACTGTGTACACGGCTGTTGCTAGCGTGATAATTTGCAGTCATTACATGAAATGACATAGTTATATGTGCGCCTCAGCATCTCTGGAGTTAATAAATACTGAAAACTTCGAAGTGATTAATGGAACACACCATCTCACTCTCTAGTACCTCGTTAATACCTCATTTCCCACCTCACCCTCACGCATCACTCGTAAATATCGCGGCATGCCGGCAACACACTCACGGCCATTGTATGGTAAACGGCCTCAAACGCCACAAACCGCTAGAATTGGGATCATCATCATAAGCATTGTCGTTGGTAGTTCAGTTCTCATTGTGTCAGGCATGTTCTTCTGGAAGAGACAGCAAAGACATCAAGCAGAGCGTGGAAACATGACCAGCGTTCGCCCTGTGTCTCCAAGTGAGAAAAGCATAAAAGAGAACATTCTAGAGCCACCGCCAGCATACTGCGCAGAAACGAACGAGAAATGATGTTAACAAAGAATCGCGGCTGGCGCTGGTACGTGCAGAAGTCATGCGCTGTTAGTAGGGTAATTCTCGAACGAAGAAAGAACAATCTGGTGGATCCACAATACCTTCTTGCTAATACGGAATTCGGTATCGATGGCTGTCAATCATACTTTCTCGCTAGTAATAACCAGATCCGTAAATTCTTACCTCCCTCAAACGGATATAGATAGCAGCTTCTCACTCTTATGCTACTAGTAGGTAGTTCGATAATTGCTCTCCGCGCAATTAGAAGAGCTCTTTGGCCCTAAACCTATCAACAGTTCCTGCCCAAGTTGTACAAGGTTTTTAGCAAACGCTTGGTAAAGCAGCTCGTCTTCGACCGCAGAGTCTTCATCAGCCCACCACCCTGGTGGACCGATTTCCGGGTGCGGGAGTGAAAACGTCATTGTGATAGACGCAAGACTGGAAGTGAGGGGCGTCTGCGAGCTTTTCTCCACATACTGCCGGGTTTTGCCACGCCTTTTTAAAGTTGCTTTCATCACGACATTCTGATTGACGGTCTTTATTGCGTAGCAGTTCTTGGCTAGTGGAGGTAGATTGGAGCCTAGACCGTTTTGTCTTGCGCCCTTCATTCGTAGTTGATGGCTAGAGCTAGAGCTGTCGATTGGAAATGCGCCTCCACTGTCAAAGTTCTTCCGAAGTTCCGGTTGAGCCTCTGTTGGCTCCAATCGGGCTAGTTCAGGCTCATTCTCTCCCATGATAATGGCGTCAGACAACAGCCGGGAGCGAACCAAACATCTGAAGGTTATTCTCTGGGACTTCGATTCTATGGAATACTTGCGTACACTTATATGATCTCAGGGCTACGTTAGAGTTGGGGTCTAGAAGTTTCTCCTCTACCTTTACGTAGCCCCAGCAGTATATAACTAGCACTCTTAAGCAGAAAGCCACATTCATGTAATGCTTGCTGCTGATTGGGTTATGTGGTGTTAACATAGTAGCCCAATTGTAATTCTTTATATCACTGATCTAGTATATCTCGGCGTAACAACACAATGGATCTTAGTGGGTCGACCTCTGAAGGGCGAACCTCAGCATGCGAGGCTCTACCGCCTCTGCACTGATAATGCTGGTTAGTCTCGCTAACAATATTACAAAGGTAGGCTTCATCGACACGAAAATGAAATCACTGCGCATGGCCCGAATGGGCGAGGGTGCGAAAGAGTCATAAACATGAGCTAATCAACCGGCAGTAGGGATGTGTCAGATAACGTGCGTTATCTGGCGCGATAGGATTATAATTGAACGAGATAATCGATTGGGTGGTCAAAAAATATGATTATTGTATGTGTGTTCTTTTGTTCTTTGCTATTTTCCTTTTTATGTAGTGCGTGTGTGCCAAGTGGTTACACCCGAGCTTAGTACTACAATGCAGTATCGCGTACCCTCGCTGCTGTGCTGTAGATCTAATAGCATACTCTTTCCAGGCACGCACCTTGTATCTGACAGGATGACTATCGCGTGTCTAACCGGCTATGATGGCTTAGTAAACAATTTATCGATGACAGCTCAGGAAGATCCAGCGACCACACGATGAGCACACCCGAACTCAATAGCATTGTCCGCCGTATACTCGTCAATCATTTACGCAGCGACATTCGATGTAGCAAGGCCATGTTGTAGACTACCTGCTCAAGTCGCCTTCACCCCAAGAATAAAGCTAGATGTTTGACCTCAGTAGATGACTTGCAAACCATCTGTCACTGCGGCTTACTTACGAGCAATCCATATCCTTCACCTGAGCCGAGTTGTTAATTGGAGAATTTCTTTGTAACAGGCGAACATACCCGTGACAGAGCTTGATTCACGCAGTCAATTGGCGGACCCGACCATTGACTTGCCCTACACTCTCCACACTGCTTGCCAGGGCTCATCATCCCACCAGCCGCAATCTGCCTGATCACTGGTGTACTTGAATCTGACTCTGGAAGTATCGTAGTCAAAAGGACCTATGTAAAGAGCTGGATATTCAGATACGCGGTGAACGACGGCGTTAATCAGACCGGGAGGCTGTTGGAAATGGAGGGTCAGGCCACCGTTTGTGTAGCACCCTTCTACCTTCTTTGAACCATTCTCACAGTATTCAGTTACCTGAAGGTGGAAGTCGAGGATGAAGGTTTCGGTTGCTGGCGTGTCGCGCTCTACGATAGCTGGTGGGAATTCGTAGATAAGAAGAGGCTTAGAACTACTCTGAGAATTTTGGTTTTGTTTGAAAACGGGGGTCGTAGTTCAGCCCATAGTTCTGAAGCTAGTTAATAGCCTCTTAACGAGGTGCGGAACGATAGCTACCGTCGCCCCTGCAGAGTTCACAGCATAGAGCGGTACTGCAAGCATGGCCGCCAGCAAGAGCATACCGTGGAACGTCATAGATGTAGTGAGTGCAGTGAAAAGCAACGCAGAACAGTAGAGGCAGCTATCGAACCGTCCAGTCAAATGTGCTGCGGGATCTCAACGCTCATGCATAATAAGATGGGGAGGCGCTGCTCGTATAAGACGAAGCACACTTGCTAAGCGAGAATAGTATTTAGATTCTAATCAAGTTCCCAAGACTTTATAGTTATGTATGATGAGAATATCTTGGGACTGTTGTTGATTACATGTAATACACAGTCTATGGCTTCCGCTATGCGATGGGGTTCCTATCTCAGTGGGCGTGTGCAAGCACAAACGCGAGGCATACAGTGTCAAACAAGTCCTGTTCCTGTTATGAACCTTGACATAATATTGTCACGCTGAGCGTCACATGACGTTAGCGACTCGAGTCAAGCGCCCGCCACGTAATATTCCGGAGTGTGCAACCCCTACAGAGACGGATTCGGACCTACTGATCGTACGAGGCTGAAATTACAAAAACCGTTGTTTCATCTAATGCTGATACAGTGCTTAGTGAATGAGGCTTCACCCTTGCCAGGCAGCAACACCAACTGGGGCCGACTTGCCAGCCAGGGTCCGGCCCATGTAATATTGATCTCTGTCCAGTAATACCGTTTGTTTTGCACGCGACCCTTGCATAAGTACCTGAGGATGATGCTGACGGTTAGCGCTTAACTACGTACGGAAGGTGGGGCTGCGCACCCTTGCTGGCAGATCGGCGCGAAACGGGTGTTTGCAGCTGTGTGCAAGGGTGAAGCCGCAGTTGCTACTGACTGTAATATCGTGCTGGTGGGCCTGTTATTACACCAAGTCGCTCATGACGTTCCAAAAGCTGGGATTATGCCCTGCCTCGAAGCTGCGGTGACTTGAATGGATGTCTTGAACACCTCGACAGAGTCTGCCCCATAGGTGCCTAGCACTTCTGGCAGAGTCATCCACTCGATGTCCGGTGTTTTCACGGGGTCACGAGGACGCAACGCGGTCACGACAATATCTTGTCCCTTCGTAGTGATGCAAACATACATGGATATCGTCGCGTTCTGTCGGAAGAGTTCCCGGTAGTGGTCTGGGAGGGCAACGGTGTAACGCTGCAGTAGCGTCGTATCTTTCAAGTCAGATACCTGGAAGCCCTGCTTGTTTGGGAAGACTTTGAGCATTTCAGCGGTACGAATCTCTAGTTCATAGGTAATAGTCTCGTTGGTGGCTACTTCGTCCGCAGCTACTGACAGGTCCATTGCCACAAAATGTCCTGACATGTGATACGGAGTATCAAACGATCGCTTCCTCGTCCGGAGCTCCTCTGTAAGAGATCGCAAGCAAACCCGTTCGTGGCTCTTTGCGAGGATTTCTCCTTGCATGCACATGAGAAGCGCTTCGCGACGCTCATTGTCGCAGTCCTGCGTGATGAGATAGTGTTGTGGGGAGGACTGCCATTCTGCACGCTCGGGGTCCAGCGCTAAGTTGCGAAGCCCGTTGATCACATCGTTTCCACTTCATGTATGTAAGAAGGCAGGTTGCAAGGGTTTGACGCCAAGGGACTTACTCAGAATCCCCTTTCTCGAATTGGGGCGGCGGCTGCACATTGCGCAGCAGAGCTCGGAGCTCCCTGGATTGGCAATAACCTCCCACACATATTATGGACTATACTTGTTGTCAGGTGTGCTTGCCCGGAGATGGAAGAAAACCTACGGTCGGCCTTCGTGCTGTCGTCTGCTGAATTACAAGGAGAAGACTCTCGATCAGCTGCATTGTTCTTCGTGCGAGCTCCTGCGTAGCTTCCTCGACGATCTGCATCAAACCCGGTGCAGGCACGAGAATGATCTTATCCAGCAGGGAGTTTCTCTGTGACAAATCTAAGTCTCTTTTGCACCGCACCTCGAAATCGTTCCACCAAGCTTCCACGGCGCGCTCGAAGCTATCCGCCATCATAAGTTGTTGCACGTCTGGTGTTGCGCCCCTTCTGTATGCTTGAATTTGTCCATTCGCGTACTCTCTTGCCACCTGGTTAATGTAGTCAGCCCCGACAGAAAGACCTTCGGTCTTGAAGATGATGGTGGTGAGCGAAGGTTCGTCGCTTGTAATTTCCAGACATGCGCAGTCCTACCAAGGGTCAGCGAGCAACGCCGTGGGGCACAAGGCTACTTACGATCGTGCTCTTTCCTCCGTCTACGACAAGGACAATGTCGCCAGACTTGAAGCCACTGTACCGAGACCCGTGCAGCGCGGCGGTCGACTCCTCAGACATGATCACGTCAAAGTTCCGTCCTTCCCGGCTTTTCGCAAAGAAGTCTCGGAGGTTTTGAACGGATCGTGGACTAAAATGTGCGGGGTGAGCTACCGCGAATGTGATTGTCTCTTGCGGCCTGATTCGCTTCATCAAAGGGCCCAAACGATCCTGCCACCACTTTTCAAGCATCGTCTCAATGCTTATCTCCATCCCCAGTTCTCGTATCCTATTGCGTTCACGCTCCAAAAAGCCCGAGTCCTCGTCAAACAGCGCTTTCAGGTTCTCAAAACGGACTTGGGATGTGTTGGGCAGCCAGGCGTTGCTCGCAGTCTGTCCGGTGGCGAACTCCTCCGTGTCTCGGTTGTAGACAACCAGCGACGGCTCGGGCTGGGAAACACCAAGCAGTGAAGTATACTGGCGCCAACACGATGCACCCCAGTCTACACATACAAAAACAGGCGATGACGCACTCTGCTGCTGCTGGGCTCGACGCTGCTTCTTCTTCTCCCGCCTACCCGGCGCGGCACGTGACCCAGGCGTTGGTGCTTCACTCATGATCGCAATGCTGTTGGGCTTGCTCGTGTGCGCTACCATGGCGATTTCTTGGGGGAAGATCATTCGATATAGACAAGGGCTGTGAGAGATGACTTAGCATTACCAGACCGTCTGCTCAGCACGGCGCAAGCTGCAACGGTTGACCTCGAGATCAACCGTTGCCAGACTACCTGAAACGGGCTGTTTCTCATACGGCCAGCTTCCGTTCGCTGGAGCTAGCGCTGAAAGTGCCCCCTGAAGGAAGTCAGAACACGTCATCATACGTGCACGCTGTATCGAGCCGTCCGTCGCACATAATAGCTTTTGAGAGTAATACAATATCATGGATAAGTACAACTCTAATCTAGGCCTAAGTGTACGCGAAAGTAGTGAAGTGCATGATATATTGAAAGCGTATTATGAGACGCCCTAAACTGCTCGAGGTTGCCAAGCTACAGTCGTCAACAGGTGTCAGATTCAAGGACTATTTGGCTTGATCTTTGATGAATTTTGATGATGAACGTGATTGATTGATTCTGTGCTCTCTCCGTTTTCTGCTTTTGTGTGCCCCTCTGCCAAGTGGTTACACCCGAGAGTTTGTGCTACCATCTAGGATCTCGCAACTTGGAGATCGACACGTGACATCTAACACCCTATCGGGCTTTACATCTGACAACAGGGCATGATCCCATCGTGTCGCACGTCAGGAACGGACTTGCTATTGTACAACCAAAACTCTGGGATTGTGCACGAGATAGAGATACAGCACAGTTCGAGAACCATTTCACGGTAAGTCTCGGGCGTTGGAAACCTCTGAAACCCTGTGCCAAGACGCTCATGTTCGAGACCGCACTACTATTCGGATCCAAAGCCGAGATTCGTCCTTCTCTCGCGTGAAACTTATCTTTTGGCATTGAAATCCCTCCCATCTATCAGTAAACCTCACAATGTCAACTTTCTCACTGGCGGCAATCTCGGTTATTTGTCGAATGATGTGTCGAGCGGGCTGGAGTTCGGGAAGATCCAGCGTAACATGCAGCGTGTTTAGCGCGTTTTGTGACAATTCGTTGACTATAAACACAATCTTCTCAAACAAGGAATGACATGGAGACTTTACATATTGACGCTTCCAGTGCAGCCTATAACCTACATCTAGCGTGTTGCGGATGTGCACCGAGACTCGTCTCGCGCGGTGGGCATAGACGAAAGGCCACAGAGTCGCTAAATCATCCATCGAGTCATAGACTGAGCCAGCTTCCACGTGTAAGTCTTGGAGCAGTGGCATCATGCACAGCACTTCCTTGGAGAAGGCCTTGCTGACAAGTAAGAGGGATGTTGGAACGCTGCAAGACGCCCGTATAGACGAAGAGCAGCCATGGGTTTTGGCGACTTCCCTGGGCTCGTAGACGACTACGTTTTGGTACACTAGCCTTCGAATCTCCAGAGGAAGCAATGTAAAGAAAATCATGAAGATAGAGGTCCATGACATAGCATAGCACATGCTCCTTTAAAACGGAATCTACCGTTCTGAAAGGAGAACTGATGTAGTCTTTACTTCGCACTGCTTCTTAGATGTGCTTATGTCTACCTGTCGTCCGCTAACCTCATCCTCGAATGATGACTTGACTTTGACGGCGTAGATCAAGATCATTGGAGCCGACCACGGAATCGGAATTCTCTAGCACATCTCCAAAAGATTTACCCTTTGCTGGTGAGCATACTTTGGTGGCGCAGGGCAGATCCACTCGGTGGGAGCTCATTGGTTCGGGAAGCTCATCAAATGACTGCAGGTGAGAGACAGATAAAAGATCTCACTTCATGTCTTCATCCAACCCCCCCCCCCCCATTTTTTCAATACTATCGCACACATACAGAATCACAACACATTCACCTCATATTTGTGCCTCGTTTTCTTCACCCATTTTCACTGTTCGTTTAACACACGCGTACAACGCGACATTTGGCTATGCGCTGGCGCTGATCGCCGAGCTGAGGTTTGCGACGCGTTACGTTAACGCTGCTGTCAATAGTACATCATCTCTCAGCAGGGTATATTTAAAGCGAAGCTAATACCTGCAGAGTATTACACTGGAGGCCGGGACCAGGAGTTAGGTCTCGGCTCTCCCTGGGCCCAAGCTTAATTCCTCGGCGCCACCCTTTCGGTAATTGTTTCGGCTGATGCGCAAAGATGATATTATGCCCAACACTAGCAGGGCCGAGACCGATAACGAGAGAGCATCTGATTTGCGCACTGTGACATCAGCATCTGCACAAAAGTTGCATTGTCAGATGCTACTGAGTAGCTGTCAACTATACAGTCGCGAGCGACTGCGGCTTCACCCTTGCACACAGCTGCAAACACCCGTTTCGCGCCGATCTGCCAGCAAGGGTGCGCAGCCCCATCTTCCGTACGTAGTTAAGCGCTAACCGTCAGCATCATCCTCAGGTACTTATGCAAGGGTCGTGTGCAAAACAAACGGTATTACTGGACAGAGATCAATATTACATGGGCCGGACCCTGGCTGGCAAGTCGGCCCCAGTTGGTGTTGCTACCTGGCAAGATGAAGCCGCATTCACTAAGCACTGTCTGGGGCGCGGGAGCGGTCACTGCCCACTAGGACGTAATTATCCACACTCAAGGAGCCTTCGATGTTGACATTCTTTGCGCTAGACGGGAGCAGCACAGCTCCACACCTGACAAGCCAAAATTGCCAAGTCGTGCCAGCCAACACTCGACAGGCACACTGATTTAAGAGCTTAGGTAATGTTGAAGCAACCCACTCTTTGTCGATTTGTATAAATAACTCTACCACTTGCTGGCGTTGGTCGCGTATAGAAGGGCTTCATGGACCCCCAATTCGAAAGGTTCACCTGGACCACTCTCAAAACGAGACTGGTCATTTTCATTTTCACAGCCCTCTCATTCCTGTTAAGTGCAGCGACGGCAGGGCTCAGTTCCGTAATTGTGCTGGACGCCGAGTATCAGCGCTCGGGAATCGCGAGGATATCGGTGGGTCTTATTCGGTCATTGAAGGTCAGTACGCTAATTTGTTCTTACAGTGGGACTTGCGCGAGGCTAGATTTCACGAAGAGCTTTCAACACCTCCTGTTGCCCGCGTCGCAACACCGACTCCAACGCTCATACGTGGTACCTCATTGACTGAACCAACGGCAGCTGGCGTGAAAGCATCAGATACGAACAGATCCGCGGATAGTGTGGACACTGCAGTCGCCGACATGCTTTCCCGCATCCCCCGCAACATCTCGTTTGGATACAAGGAGTTTTGTGTCTCGTCCTTGATCACGACCGTGTGCTCTAATCTCCCGTCTAACAAAGCTTCTCAACGTCTAGCGACCATCTCAGATTATGCGCCGGAGCTACCAGAGTCTTTGAAATCAATCGCAGAGATCCTGGGACATGCAAGCCTAGTACATGCACAAAGCCTGCTGGCTAGTGGTGCAGTGTTATTAGTAGCCTTGTCGCTTGTCATAAACTTTTATGTTACCACTCGCATGAACGCAGGCGCTCCCAGTCAGAAGCTAGAGATTTTTCTAATTGTTATTGTACTTGGTACGTCTGCTTGTGCACTCTTCGCAACAACCGTTGGCCTTTTGACCCGTGTACATGTGCGCCTACAGTCCATGGGCTCCGACGTCCGAGTCCAAAAAGGAAGTATGAGCGAGATTTGCTTGGCTACCCTAGCCAGCGGCATTGCCACAGCTCTCATCACAGCGATCAATGTTTTATTAATGGGCGACACGAAGAAATTAGCCCTTAGTGGTGGTTGAGAACATTATGACGCTCCCATGAGCTGCAGCTGTTTCATTTTCACCAGCAGACACATCATAGCAGGGGTCCAAGAGAATGACTACTTCTGGTTGATCGCACTGTTCACATGCGATGGTCTGCACCCTACTGGGCCCGAGGGAAGGCGTTGCTGCAAGCTCCGTTTCCATAGCAGACGACACCGCGACCTAGCAGGCTGTTCTGATGACTCGATGGGCCGCGATCTGGATTCTGTCGCAACCATGCCAATCTGTGCTTCATCGCAGCTTGCTGATGCGATCCGATCGTCGAGTTGCGGTCGTCCGCTGTTGCCGCGCCTTGACTCGCTCACTGTATTTGTCAGTACTAAGGCTGGGTGAAGGAGTCCGAGTTCGACAGACCTGTTTTTATTACGTCTCCGTCCCAGCCTGCTATGCGACAACAGGATGCCTAAATCCTCCATGGGCTCCGCAACGGCTAGTAGCTCGCTTGCCGCTGGCTTGGTCGCTGCGGATGCTTCCTTCTCCTGAAAAAAATCGAACATTTGCTGCATTTGTTGTTGCAGCGGCAGAAGCTGTGCCTCCAGAACTTTGTTTATTCTATCTTCCAGGTTCTTCTCGATAGCTCTGTGTGCATCTCCGACCTGTGCCTGTTGCTGCTCTGTACACTCTTCACTTCTGGTGGTCGTTTCCCGTATTAAGCTGCCGATAGCAACTTTGGCTTGGGAAAATTCTTGCCACATGTGTTCATATGAGTTATGAACCTTCTGCACGCTTTCCTCCAGTTTCTGACAAGTCCGCACGGTTAAGGCGGAATCTTGCTTCAGTCCTTTCAGATTGTGCAAGATCACATCCATGTGCGTGCTTTTGCCCGGCGTATGCATGCATGGTGCCCGCAGAGGAGGTGGCCCCGGGTGGCGTGCCACCGGGAAGAAGGTATGGTGCACTGGTAGAAGTTGTGACATTGCGACGGCATGCTGTAAGGTTCTGAAGGTGCACACTATATAATCTGTTTCTGCTCCCGAGCCTCTCCAGCCAGTTGCATAACTTTATCCGCAACTTGTAATATTGGAAAGAGAAAACTATGGAAAGAGAAAACTATGACAATTTGTATCCGTTATGTCATTACTGTCATAACTGCCCTGCCTTGTCCTGCAGTTTCGGGGACACTATGACTGATTTGTATTCGTTGTAATTAAATTGAGATTCTCACGTTCCCGGAAGTGGGGGGACTTGGCAAACGTGGTTTGAGTCTTTTAAGCAAACCCATTGCTGCGACAGAATTGATACTTGGAGGAGTCTAGCTAATCGAGCAATCTGTTGACCACATAATGTTCCTGTCGTATTGGTATTGCACACGAGCACGTTTCTCACGTGCCGATGCTAAAGTCAGATAGTGGCTTCTGCGAAAGGCAAATCGTTTCCCCTGACAACTTGGTGTTGTACTGTTCAGAGAGGTTGTTTTTTAGGCTCAAGGCAGCGGTCTATGCGCTAATTCACTTACAGATGTCAGAAGTGGGATAGCGCACCTGAAGGAGAAAAGCAAGCATCTGGCTGGTCAAAGGAAATCGTCTGAACACGTACACATTGGGCCGAGATTAGGGAGCTGTAAACTCCAATTACATGGTACATACTTTGGTAATCTCATGGCGCTAGACTCAGACTCAGCTCTCTATTATTTCTGTCCATACGGTGCTCCAAAGTCCTCTCTGACAGGCATTACGGGCGGCTTATCTCAAGGAAAGTGCCTATTCTTACACGCCATTCGCTCCATCGAGTTCGCGACGGAGCTTCGTTTGTGTGCGCTCGCGCTTGCAAAGGCTCCTAACGGGTAGTCCGATTTCGTTCAGCGAAAGGCAATACCGCATTTTACAGGTTAACTGGTGCAGGTGCATTGGTATTTTGATGGGTTAAATGTTGACAGATCAACAGCAGTCTGTTGCGTTGCCTGGTCGTATATGACGCGGATCTCCGCGGATGAGATCAATTCATTCACAACGTGTTCATGTATCGTATCATTAGGATGGCACCTTACATGTACCTCGTCTTGAATGCGCGCGAAGACAGCGGCTCCACATGGGCGTGGCATTGTCGCATCCGTGAAGGTGCCAGATGTCCATGTTTCTAGTGGCCTCCCATCGATAACTACTGCTAGTCCCTTGGCTCCAGGCGCGTTGACCTTGACCATGCGACAATTCTTGTACGTACGAGCGGTATTCTGCCAGACTTGAGACATTCTGAATGTAGCCTCGAAAGCAACTCCAACAGGGACTGTATCAAATCGAAGCCTTTGACGAATCAGCATGTGGGTCGGGGTTAATCTAGCTCACTTACCTGAGAGGTTTTTGTAAACGGCCCATAGAGGACAAATTCACGGGGTTCATGTTGGCGACTTCGTTTCATGGATATATACCCATGACTCGGTCGACGCAGTAGACCTCACCCAATCGAATAGTCTTCTAAAGCCTCCTTACACGCGCTTACGTGCTAGAGTTCAGGTTCTTAGGGAGGCCAGTGGAAAGGCATTGCTCTTGAGATCAGTTTACGTGAAACTCGAGGTCCCTGATTAGTTCTACGACCATGGGAATTAATTGTCTACAGTCTTCTTTTTCTTTTTATTTCATTTACCATGACCTCTCCCGAGTTGGATCCCAGATCACGTGGTGTGACGGCCTATCACAAACAGTGATAGGCCAGTCTCAAACACACCCTTATTGGAGTCCTATGTATATATAGGCCTCTAGCTGATAGATAGTGAAAGAATTATCACACGTATTCTCCCAGTTCAGAGCTTCAACTTCCCGTGGGATATGCAGGCTACCACTACTATGGTTATAACTATTGTAGTTACACTGGTGTCAGATACAAGATGGGTGCCCGGAAAGAGTATGCTGTTAGATCTATAGCACAGCAGCGAGCGTACGCGATACTGCATTGTAGCACATAGCTCGGGTGTAACCACTTGGCACACACACTACATAAAAAGGACAAAAAAAATAGAAAAGAACTCGGAGAGCATCAATACAATGAAATAAAACCCATCAACATACCTCATCGCATTTGAGCATTCTATCTGACAACTGGGTTGTTCCATTTCATTCACGAACCTTGAGCCTCGTTGGAGCCTGTGGTATTCCTATGTTATCGGCGTCGCTTTGCCATCCTTCCACCATTCCACCATTCCACCATTCCACCCTTCCCATTTCTTCCCATTCTCCACCTTTCCGCGTCTCCACCTCTCCATCTCTTCTAGGCAGATCTTAGCTTCCTCAAGCAGCCGCCACTACTTGAGTACTAATCCCCAGCACCACGTAGAGGTGCCTGCCCATCGCTGGGGAATTGTCTACTGTAGGCACACGACCACATTCGCTTCCGTCGCTCGTCCAGTGACAAGCGATAATTACCCACATGCGAGGACGGAATCCCCACCCTAACGGTACCCGTGCTCATCTGCCACTATGGACGTGAGGACTTGGCGCACACAAATGACATGAGCATCACACGCTCCCATGTACCGCCAACCATAGCTTGCCCTCGCCAACGCAACCATGCAGAATAGTTCGCCACGGTACCGTTCTCATGTGACTGTCATTTTGATGCGGCCGGGAGGCTTGCCAAAGCGCCAGCGTTGCGGGCCGTTGTTCGCCAAAGGATGAACGGTGGCTGTGCCGCGAGCGAACGTAATTATCTCGCCCTCGTGCCTTTACCCGGCCCACGCAACAGGTGGGCTACCAGTTTGGTGTTAGCTTAGTGCAGGGATCTGTGCTGTAATAAGTTCCAGACACTGCATGGCATCATCGGGGCCTGCCTTGAATCTGTGGGCATTATGCGATTCAACATTTACGCTGTAATAAGATGCGACGTCACATATGTTAGAGAATTCTTAATTCCTATATTACAGCACATGTCCCAACACAGCAACAATAGGGTCATGCCCCTGCAAATGCTTTGACACTCACACCCTGGCCACTTAGGCCGCCCTCTTCAGTACGGCAAAGTGGTCGCCATATTCGCGCTCTATCAAAACAAGTCTCGTATAAGAGGGGGCTTCTCCTGGCTTCAGCAATTCTATTTCTGCAGGCGCGGCTTCAATTGAGCTCATGATGGTAGACTTATGTGGTGCTGAAGTTTGTTTTAAATAAAAATGACCTTAGGAAAATAGGCTAAAGATTGAGTAAACTAAAAATTACTGTCGCTAGCGACTGCGGCTTCACCCTTGCACACAGCTGCAACACCGTTTTGCGCTGATCTGCTAGTAAGGGTGCTTAGCTTGGCCCTACCTCTGGAGGTAGATAAGCGCTAAACTGTTAGCATAATCCGCAGCTACGCATGGGTCGAACAGAGAACAAAGAGTAATACTGGCCAGCGACCGATTATTACATGAGCCTGACCCAGAACATGTTGCTGCCCGCAAGGGTGAAGCCGCATTCGCTAGCGACTATATTTGGCACTTATTCTTCACGTTACACACGTGGTTTGACCTGCACAGCGCTGCAGCCATCTAACAGACTTTTGGGTGTACCCGCAAACGACTAGAGGATCTCTGACATCACTGATGCTACGTAAGAGAATCGGCGGCCTTTGTGCACAATTACAGGGCAATTATGAAGAACTTGGCTGATTATATCTCATGCCGGAGTCCAGTATTTCGAGCGCTTGGTAATTAGGTAAACCGTAACGGAGTCACCAGATAAAATCGAGACCTGGACTTATTCCACGCTACGCTCTATCGAAGTTGATAGCACCGAGTACTGCGTACAAATAGTAACTCATGGACAAAACGAGAAGTGGATGTACCGCGTAATCATGTCACATCTTCCAAAGCCGATCATCGTTCCACCAAGCGGCTCCTTCGATGGAGACGATGGTGCATGGTCTACCTTCCTGATAAACGTCGGTGATGATGGTACCGGCAGGTACGGACAGAACTTCAAAGCGGTTGTGTCAACCTCGCAGTCAGCTACACTTCTGCCACTGCAAACAGATTGGTGCAACCTATCGTCATGTGTGGAAGGACGTGGCATTCTTCCCTACAACAGTAGGCAAAGCCAGGGTTATCAAAGCAATTTGTCGTACCAATACCATGACTTGGGATTGTTCAATCTAGAGCAGTACTTCGGCGATGACCAGCCAGCGAATGGTCGGTACGGACTGGACTCAATAGGAATTGGTTCGTCATCCGCGAACAGTCCGGTTCTGGTCCGTCAACTCATAGCCGGACATTTTTCCAGGGAACCTTTCTTGAGCAGCGTTGGGCTTTCAGCCACTCTTTTGAACGTCGGCTCTGGTGGCATCAACTCGTATATTACCAATCTCAACGCTTCTGGGGCGATCTCAAGCCTCTCGTATAGCTACACAGCAGGTGCAAGGTATCGTAAGGCCTCCCCGGACTGACAACCATGGGTATCTTATAACCCATCAGCAGGTGAGAAAGGTGTTCCTGGCAGTCTAGTCTTTGGGGGATACGATAGAAGCCGCTTCGAGGGAGGGATGTCCATCGCAATGCCCGGGCCCACAAATACATCTCTCGTTATAGGCGTGCAGTCGATTACTATCACGACAGCGCTGTACGAGGGGAGAAACGTGTTTTCTGCAACATCAAGCTCGTCTGGCTTCTTCGCAGTTGTTGATTCTTCGCTTCCGTACTTATGGCTCCCGAAGTCTGTCTGCGATGCCTTGGAAAGCTTGTTCAGGCTTCAATATGATTCAGCAACCGGGTATTATCTGGTGAACGACACAGTCCTAGAGCATAACAAGAAACAGAATGCGACAATCTCGATACAGATTGGTAACGATATACGGGCGAGCATCGACTCTGTAAGCATTGAGCTACCGTATGACGCGTTTGATCTGAGTGGCTCACCTCCAGCCTTCCCAAACTCTACGCGCTACTTTCCGATTCGTCGAGCGGTTCATGGAATGAACATCATAGGTCGCACGTTTCTTCAGGAGTCCATGCTTATCGTTGATTATGAGCGTAGGAACTTCACCATTGCTCAAGCCAATTTTTCCAGTCCACTGCCGCCTGCGCAGATCATCACAATTGCTGGATTACTAAGCCCGGTTTCAAACCCGAAGAAGATAGGCACTCTTCTAGTTGCCTTACCAGTCGTAGTCATCGTACTGCTTATTGCTCTTGCGATCTTGGTGTGGCGCTTCTGCCCCTGCCTAGCTCAGCGTCACACGGTCGACACTTCCAAGGCCGTGAAGGCAACACACGAGATAGACTCGTCTTTAAGATGCGAGCTACAATCTCCGCTGACACCGCAACACAATGAAATGGGTGATTTCGAGAAGAAGCAGCTGCCTTCCCTGCTAGTCGAATTGCCAGCCAACTCCATGTCCACAGATTCCGTAGTGTTTGGGCAAGAGCGAAACGTATGAGGTCATAGTAAGAGAGAACCCGTCATTTCTGGATTACAACCGTAGTGAATACCACCGTATAACTCACCGCGGACGCTTTTTGGGAGGATAAGTCGTGTAGTCTTGCACCTTAACGACGCCTTGCTGTAATATGGCATTCGGGTTAAGCGTTCGTCCTACCCCGCAGATTTAATCGTGATTATTGAACTATGAAGCAGTCTCCTGCTAAGCACGCAGAGTGTCGTATTTGATATTGTGTAGCTTGGTCGATGGATCTTACGATAGCTCCATCACCTAAATAGTATTATTAGGCAATACAAAGGCTCGATTTCATACAGTGCTTCGTGAATGCGGCTTCACCCTTGCCTGGCAGCAACACCAACTGGGGCCGACCTGCCAGCCAAGGGTCCGGCCTGTTGACAGGTCTAGAAAGTACGGTGATATCTGATCGGAGAGACCGAAATTTTAGACTTTCGGTGAGACCGAGAATATCGGATTGACCGTCGGCCAGTCCGAAGAGCTGAAGTTGAGACCGCAGATATAAAGACTTGGCTGCGCTTTGAAGAAAGAGATTGAGACAACTCAAAATAAAGATAATTTCAAGTCTATTGAGAACTGCATCACATGTGCCACATTATTAGGGTACTCATACTAATACGGCCCATGTAATATTGATCGCTGACCAGTGATATCGTTTGTTTTGCACGCGACCCTTGCATAAGTAATTAGCTGAGGATGATGCTGACGGGTAGTTGTCAGACTCAAGGACTATTTGGCTTGATCTTTGATGAATTTTGATGATGAACGTGATTGATTGATTCTGTGTTCTTGTCAGACTCAAGGACTATTTGGCTTGATCTTTGATGAATTTTGATGATGAACGTGATTGATTGATTCTGTGTTCTTGTCAGTTTTCTGCTTTTGTGTGCCCCTCTGCCAAGTGGTTACACCCGAGAGTTTGTGCTACCATCTAGGATCTCGCAACTTGGAGATCGACACGTGACATCTAACACCCTATCGGGCTTTACATCTGACAGTAGTACTTAACTACGGAAGGTGGGGCTGCACAGCCTTTGCTGGTAGATCGGCGCGAAACGGTGTTTGCAGCTGTGTGCAAGGGTGAAGCCGCAGTCGCCAGTGACTGTACCAACCATGCCAGTTAAGCATGACCACCTCATAACGTATCGATGCTAAAGTGCTGTTTGTTTAGACAATCGTTAGGAGGCCTTGATTCAGCTACAGCGTTGATTACTCACAGGTTCTGTTTAATACACAGCTGACTTATTAGTGCTAACTCAGCTGCTTCGTCAGTAGCTTTAGCTATGTATAGGCTGGAAGTTACGGCCTTTCGCGTCTCCAACAGAGTCCGACAGAGTTTGAGCAGCCTTATGAAAGACCACTTGAAGTCATTGATATCGGCTGGCGCACGTCTCCGACAGCGACTAGACCATGATGCAGTACTAAGTTCTGAAGCCCGGTATCCTCAGATTCGATTAGTAGGCCCTTGCGTTAGCACCGTATTTCCTGTCTTTGACACCGACGCTGCCAGTGCCGAATGCGAGATATCTGTGTACTTTCCTACAATCAACGACGATGAGCTTCGGGAGACACAGGAGAGACATGTCGAGATAATCATGCAGCCTTCGCATGTAGTCTCGCGTTATGGAGCTCTCTGTACCGTCGACGATCAGCCGACAGGTTCTGTTCCTAGTCCCAATCCCTCGCAAGTTTCGCGTCCTATCTGGAATGTTGATCCATCTATACATGAAAGTTTTCCAGTCCTACGCCTCCCGAAAGACTACGGAGCACGGAGGAATGGTCGCTATTATGGAGATGAAGCTCACGATATATTATTTGGCATCATGTAACCCGCTAAAACAAGACGGCAGGGTGTTCAGAAAGCGCACCGGGCTAGTGTCATATTGTGAGCATAGCGTGGTTTTATATCACCTTGAAAAAGGAATTGGATGTTTAAGCGTACGAGATTTCTGGTCTTGAGCCATGATAGAGTGTGGTGCATGATGTACCTTCCCTGGGTGTCGAGACGCACCCGCCCTTCCAACGCTTTCACCGTTTCCCTTGTAGATACTTGAAGTGACAGGTAGCATAGTGTCGTTCTTTTGGCATAGGTGACATTCGTCCCTTAATATGGATTAGCTTCGGCTTCTACCTGTCTATATACTTCTAAAATTCAGCGCATGACAGTGGCATACCTAACGTCCCACCCCTCCGTGGCGGAAGCCCGCTCGCACTTTTATCACAACAAAGTCGAAAGTAACCTTTTGGTGGTAACGGTCTAGAGCGATAGTAATTATTATGGTGTGCGAAATGATCGGGTTGGTTGAAGTGACGGTACCCCCGCACGGAGGCGTCTCGCTGCGCATGTAGAGACGTTAGCTTGTGAACTCAACTTCGAAAAGATGTCCATTGAGCTTCGGAATCTCGTCGTATAACTTAGTCTTTGACATTTTTCGTCGAAATAAAGGTAAAAAAAAGCTCATAATCTTGCATAAACGAGCCGCCGAATTACCCCACAGAAGCCCTGGTATGGGGGCAGCGTTGACTTCATTGCTGGCGTGCCACTGTGGCGGCGAATAAACTCTGGAAAGTGACTTCGTTGCGGCAGTAAGGACAGGACGGCTTTCGAAACTCCCCTTGGCATCTTCCTCTCCAAATAAAGAAACAGCTCCAGCAGGCTGTGTTTTTCCCGCAGCAAGGGGTCGTTGCAAGCTGGACAAAGGCTATGCAACACATGTCACATGCACGGTGCTGCTTTGGGTTCGCTACGTAAAGTTGTTTCATGGCCGCTACAACGGCATACGTACTGTCTGGTTCAGATTGGTTCTGCATTAAGGTGGAGCGCGACGCCGACTGACGTGCGTACATGCCTGGCTGTCAACAACAGAGCTGATGAAGGGGGTGATGTACGCTCTGTCTTCGATTCTGAGTGAGAGGAAATACTTCGATGCAATGATGCGACACAGTACTTCACGCACACGTGTGTGTGTAAATTGTGGCGTGACTCAATTACCTTTCCCGAAAAGGTTTAGTAGCCCACTCACGTAATTACGTCGTTGTCCCGAATATAGGACGTCTATATCGATCGCCGAGTTTCGATTGGCCGGGCCGCCCGCAGATAAGCACACGGATCCCTCATCGCTGATTTGAAGTCAGACAATAACAAATGGCCTTGTGGAGTAATTACGCCTATCTGTACTTGGCGGGCAAACGGGCGACGTTCGACCAGTTTATTGACGCTGTCATATCAATAGACGCAGAAGTCCCCCGTGATTGCCGGCAGCATCATCCTAGTCCTTATCTCCCATACGTAATTTGATGGCTCTACCGCTATGTGAAAGCAGGACCATGTCCAATCCTCTTTCCTGCAGATAGTTCCGAAACCTACGTGTAAGTATGCCAACGCCTGAGCTTAGGCATCCTCGACCATGCAGTGTGACTCGTCAAACTGTGTTGAAGATCGAAAATAGCGCCTCAGAATGTGCACTTCGGGAAACATTGCCGGATACGGATGCTGCTAATAATACCACGGAGCGGTCTGAAGGACCATGCCCAGCCACAGAGCAGGAATTCTACAGCGCCTTTTCCTCGGATTCTAGCGAAGCATCTGATTATGAAGACGAAAGACACGCGGAAATGGGATCTGATAAATGGGACAAATTTTGCAATAGGTGTGAAAAAAGTGCCAGTCATGACGGACGACTGCAGTCAAAGGGCGGATCCCAGAACGTCCGTACAGAAGAGCCATGCACACTATCCGCGACGAAGACTCCACAGATTTCGCATGATGCTGGGGTCAAGGGCCAAGGCCTTATAAAGACACTGTAAGCCAAGACGGTAGCTAGAAAGTCAGCTATGACTGAGGAATGTTTGATCAAATGAACGCCAAGAGTGCTTACCCTCACCCGGCTCTGACAAATGCAAGAGCCGCTTCTTAAAAGTAATAAAACGTGCGCCATTTATTCTTATGGGGATATAAGTCATGCTCACATATGCCGTTGTCAGCGCAGTGACGAAAGTCTACGTTCTATATCAAGCGTTCACTTGCCAATAGATCCTTGCACCGCAGGTTCATTGACATGGCTCCCAAATCATACCAGCAAGCACAATATGTTCTAAACGCGATCCCGGAAGAGGATACATCTTTCAACCCCTACTGGAGCCCGCCAACGAAGGCTGCTTCGATTGTACAAGAGTATTGCCATGATGGTAGGAGCAGCAGAGGGTGAGGCCCAAGTTCCTGTAGTTGAACTGTCTAACCCCTGTCAGAACACTAGGAACGTTTGCGATCCATGGCGCGCAAACACGCCCTCCTGCATTTGGCGTCAATTCGCAGTTACAGGAGCGGAATACGGCATCAGGCCTCATGCAAGTTCACCTTTTTGGCGAAGAGAGAATGTAAGGGAGGAATGGATTGTCTGTCCCTTTCGTTGACCATAGGTACTATGCAGCTAATGATCCACGGGCGAATATGCCGCAGCAAGTGAGCAAGCCACGTTAATTGCGTTTGCCAGGCTTGCTTCTAGCATGTGTTGTACTGTTTACGTAGAGATTGTGCCAAAATTATGATGAGCCGTTATTAAATGCATTGTTTTGTTGAGTGAAATTGCAGTAGCTTAGCAGCTTACTTTAGACTCGAATCACTATGTACAGCCCATATCTAGATATCGCTCTGCTATAAAGCTCCTAGCCAAGACACGTCGTGGGCGAGATACGGAGCCTCATCAACGCGCTCTACTTCCGGAGCAGCTCCCTGGTCAGCTGAAGCCGGGGCGCTCGACAACCTCAGCACCCGGTAGCACTGCTTGTTCGCCAGCATAAGAATCGCGTAGTCCAGCACCGGATCCTGAATCTTGTTGAGATATCGTGCTGTCCTTTTCAGAGTGCGTCCAAGTTGTTGTGGACAAAGCCAGTTACGTAGATGCAGAACCTGCAGCTTAGCATGAGTAGCTAGCTGAAACTGCAAAGTTAGTCAGACTCACAACAGCCACTGGGACCTGCGTACCGAATTACCACTCTCTCCTTCCAAATTGATTGGCAACCCAAGTACCTTGAGATTAGGCATTTGAGATACAAGCTCATGCACATCATCCAGTGAGTACTTGTAGCCTAGCGCGGGCGTAATGATGAATAGTCGCGAATCCAAGGTCAGGGTCATCAACGAGGATTGGACAGGTCTTATCCAATTAAGAGGAATGTTGGAGGTTCTTCCAGCCAGTAACAAAGCAAGGGTTTGGAGCTTCTTGCAACACCGCAACATCTGCTTGAAGTCGCTTACCTCTTGCACGTCGTGATCTGACACCAGTGTAAAGGCCTCGAGGTCATGCAAGTTGGGCCTGCAAATTCGGTAAAGATGTACATTCTCTGAACAGAATCTCAGTGTCAACTGTTTCAACCGGGCTGTGGGCGGCAAAGGCCACATGTCCATATGTACGTTTTCTAGTCCAAGGCTTTCAAGACTTCCCAGGCATTCTTGCATAAGCCCAACAGAGCGGGATATAGTTATTTTATCTGCACTACTAATGCCACTCAAGGACAAGTGCTTCAGGGTAGAATGCCGTATCTGATGGGAAACCCACTCCCCGTCCACATCACTCATGCGGTGAAGGGCCAAACTCTCTAACGCTGGGAAAAAGACGGTTGGATCTACCTGGCAAGCGACGCACTCCAAGGTTCGCAAGTACGGCGGGAAGACGAGCGGGGTGCTTTCCCTCTGATCGGAGAACCCCAATCGCCACCGAAACGTACGGACGTTGGACTGTACGGCCCTATTCCGGAGCAACTGGAAAAAGGCCATGTTCAAAGTGCGAAATGCGTGCGGGGTGACCTGAAAGCATGGCCGCGGACTGGGCAATAGTGTCACATTTCGCACAAGGCGAATACGTTCATGTGCAGCTCCTTTAATGTCTCGCTCTGTGTAGAGTTGACTGAGCAGTTGAGTGCTCTTCGACGTGAGATTCGCCGAGTATGGGTCGGCATAAAGAGTGATATCAGAGTACAAGCGCGCCAGTCCAATCGAGTACAGTGGATAATTGACGCAAACAATGTTCAGTATCGCCGGAATATCGGATAGATCAAGAATGTGTTGGATCAACTCGACAGGAAGTTTGTCCATGTGACCGTGAGGCGTCTAGGAATGACAGTCGGGAATTGGGGCTCCGATCCTTATAAACTCAACAGAGCAGTGCCAAATCTCGATCACCTAACCGTCGACGTGTTAGCGACCGTAAAACAAGATAACAGAAGCGGGGACCCTTTGCATAAGATCGGAATGACATCGCATATATTTGACCACCCGCGTGACGTTGCTATCGGTTGTAGGTGAAGTATACTCTACTGACTCACTGGACTCTATCAACGTTGATCGATCATGAACGCTTTTTGAGACTGCCGTTGGATGTTGCAAAGTAGCATTACAGTATCATACCGAGTTTTCGTATCAAAGATACACGACAGTAGTCTATTGGGTGGCTACCCAGCATGGAAAGTGACTTACACCATGAAATCAGGCGCGGAGGTCACGGGGTGGTGGTAACTTCTAGCCGCAAAGGTCTGTCTATCTAAGAGCACCAATCGAACACAATGAGTGCGAGTGCATAGCAATTATTCGGATGTGGACGGAGTGAGAATTGTTCAAGATCAAGAGAGATGTTAGATCAACCTTGGCCTCATTAATGACTGATCTCCCACCGCCTTATTGCGAGCTTGTTTCAGTGTCAAGTAGACGCAATGAAGTCAGAACTTGTAACAATTGGTAATGCAACTCCTTAGATACGTGTATATACAGGGTCAATTCTGCGTAAGCAATCTCTACTGCGTGGATCAAGCTGCTTCGATGTAGGCCTAGGGGCTTGGAGTTTTATTGTAAGGCTTGCTCTTTGCTGCTCTGTACGCCGCTGTGGGTATGTGCATCGCTTCAATTGTCTAATCAATCCCTTCTGGAGTTTATACCGTGCCGGACAGGCTACATTTGTACATCGATGAATATACTCATTCGTTATTTGGGGCTATTAGGCTTGGTCGAAGAGATATTGCGGTAGTATTTTATCAGTTTGGCCTTATCCGGGATACGACTACTTATATTATTTAAATCGACCTATAACAAAGTGACAACAGCAGTGTGCTGATAGCAACTAAAAGGCTGTGATATCAACAACATCCCTAAGCTATGCATATATCGCAAATAGGGTAAGACTCTTTGACAAATCATGCACTGACCACTGGCATGGCATACTCACGTCATAGTTTTCGTTGATAAAATGGACGAGGACCTGTTGCGACCTGAAGTAGCCGCAATTGAGCATGACGCTTCAGTACTCCCGACTTCTTTCTCCAAATACACCGGTAGAAGTGTGTACAATCGTGGGCAAATACGAACGCTTCATAGACGTTACATGGTACAGGCCCACAGCTGGACAAACCCTGCGAGTCACGAATGCGAAGACACAGTATCTGAATGTACTGAAATCCTGCGCGGGAGGTGGTCCTCGTGTTGAAATGCGAAGGCAATTCGTCGACCTAGATGCCGATCACCAGAATCTGTACCAAACGCCACAAATCTATCAATTATCGCCGGCCAAGTGTCGAGTCCATGCCTACCTCAAAGCATGCAGTCTGACCAGCAATACCGTTTGCTTTATTGATGATAGTATCGAGAAATTAGCTATCAACTACCTGACCTGGATCGAAAACTGCACTGACGTTGCGGAAGACCCTGTTAAACCAGCCGCATGTATTATTCTTTGCGGATCTCGGCTGGATAAAGGAAAAGGGGAACTGGCTGATGAGTTTCTGACTAGCTGTACAAGCACTGGCTATAGAGCAGCCACGTATGCTTTAAGATATCGTTGTTTTAGTCATGCCGACATGTTTTACCTTTCAACACTGCGTGATCAAACATATCATCGTCGTGTGAATTGGCTGTTATTGGATAGAGTTCAACAGCACGCACTGGATATAGGAAACAGCCATCTTTCCTCACTGGGGTACTACTGGAAAGAACAGGTTGTGCACCAACTCTGGTCTTCCTCGCTGCGTTTCTTCTCCCAATACATGGACGGACGACTATTTAGTATCGCACGAGCCCTTTCTAATGATCTTTCTGGAGTCTGTCCCGCTGCCCTGCACCAGACGGCCTTTTTTTCATCTGAGCAGCTCTCCTATAGGTCATTCGAGATGTCGCAAGCGGCGATCTCCCTGCTTGGAATGTACATGGCATATCATTTGCTCGGCCACTGTCCGCTTCTGGACGTAGAGAACTTCAAGGTGGCTCCTGGGTCGAACGAATCCTTGTTCGGATCCCTCTTTCGACAACGTTATGAGCATGTCGCCGGCCAGGTATCAGGGTGTATCATAGCGTCGCAGCCCACAGCCTTTGTCGAAGACGTGAAAGCGCAGATGCACAAGGCGATAAATAAATATCTTGGCGCAAAGGAAAGCATCACTCAGTCACATCTCTCGAGTCTTGGGAAGTACCGCACATTCTTTACACAGCAGGATCCCCATAGGCTCTGCACTGGATGCTATTTCGCATACTGGGATGATGTTCTTCCTTGCCGGCACGGGTTTTGTAAGTCGTGTACCCACAACTACTCTACGCAATGGAGGATGAGTTCACGCATTCAAATGGCTCACTGTCCTGCCTGCTTAACGCGCTTTCCCAGGCCATACGGCATCAAACTACAGCCGCCAACTGCAGGTGGCCGAATTCTTTCACTGGACGGCGGAGGTATCAAGGGAATTATCGAGCTGGAGATTCTACAACAACTTGGCAGCATGGTCGGCGGAGGGCTGTCCATCGAAAGTCTCTTTGACATGGCCATGGGAACCAGTATAGGTAAGTCCATTTTGCGTAGCCGTGGGCATACACTAAGCTAGAACTAGGTGGCATAATCGCTCTCGGGATTTTCATCAATCGGTGGGATCTCAATACCTGCAAAGGAAAACTCGACACGCTGGCTACACAGGTCTTCTCGTCAAGATCCTCAGCCAAAGGGTCCCTCGGCAACATTTTCAGGTATCTCAAGTATGCGGCCTACATCGCCTTACAGCAAAGTCTTGTTAGCAGTGACCTCATCCAATCCGTGCATGGTAGAGAATTCGGAAACCGGGGAAGTATGATGTTCGGAGAGCATGGGAACGAGGCGCCCCTTAAGGTTGCCGTGACAACCTGCAGCACTCGCGACGCCGCCTGCTCCATTGTTACCTCTTACAATAGACCGTTACATCAACCAAGGCCATACAAGTGGCTGCAAGGCAAGGATGCCCATTTACACGTCAAGGTTTGGGAAGCGTAAGTGGATTACAGTGCGACTGTGCAACATCCTGACTGATTGCAGTGCACAATGCACGTCGGCGGTGCCGTTCCTTTTCCCTGCCGCGCAGCTACAGGGAGAACGCTATCATGACGGCGCACTGGCCTGCAACAACCCAACTGGTCTTGCTATAGAAGAGGCTAAGCTCTTCTGGGGACCAGTCGATACCCGAAGTCTCGTCTTGTCGATTGGATGCGGCACTACCAGAGACCGGTACAATGATAGGAAGGGGCCGCTTTCGTCCTGCGCTCATTCGTTCCTCGAAAGCATGTCTGCGGCGAAGCAGAACAGCAAGCTCCTTCTCCAAGGCTACCGGTTCACCCGGCTTGACCCTTTTCTAGACATAGATGCTGTATCACTTGACGATTTCGGGGCTATCCCGATGCTGCAGCAAAGGTTCTCTTCGATGCTTCTCCATGACACGGCGTTCACAGAGCTCCTCCATTCGGCTGCTTTTCAGTTGTTGTCTTCGATATTCTACTTTGAGATTGTCGCGCCGCCAGTGTTTAGGTACAAGTCTTCAGAGTATTCTATCATGGGTATAGTACGCCCGCGCCTGCCGGCAAACCAGCTCCAACACCTCTATACGCATAAAATATTCACGCCGCTCTATCTGTTGGTGAACGGGAAGCTGGTCACCTTTTCTATGCCGAAAAAGATCAATGTACGCGTGCAGGATCTGAATACCCCAATAGAGATATTGGTAACGAGCAACACCTACCGATCGCACATTTCTGGATCACCCATGTCCGTGGAAGAAATCTTACTGGCACAGCAGAACTTTTATCGTAGAGCCGGCTCACGAAAGCGTCGAATACCACGACCGTCTTCTACTTGACGTTTTCGTTGGACTTACGATGCTATCACCATAGCTCTTGTGTCATGCTAAAATGAAGTAGGGAGATGAATTGCATTGCGTTGAGCTAGCTCATGGAACGCTTGAAGGCGCAAAGCTCCTAGCTTGATAAGCTGATAATATGCCAAAGAAGAATGCACTCAATATAGCATGATTGCTTGAAGATGAACGATCTCCCTGCCGCAGTAGGCCTATTTAGAAGGAGGGGAAGGGAAGGGATGGGAAGGAAATAAAGAAGGCGGAGAAACCTGAACGAGCTCTAGCTCTGTTCAAAATTACTGAGCTTGATTCAATTCAATCACGTACTTATATCTGCTGAGGCTCAGCGATTTCTATCGTGGTATTTTAATGAGTTGTGCGGCGCTGCGACTGCGCTGATTTCACTGTCATCGTTTCGCACGGTCGAATGACCAAGCTGCAAATGACGTCGACGCGTGATGCAGAAAAAGTAGCAACGCGCTGATTTGCATGCTGGAAAGCAAGGTATAAGCGCCCCCCCAAAGCTTTTCGTAATAACGGGATATGGCTCGTTGTCTTAACGCATCGCAAGGCCTCGCAGTCTTTCCTTTTGTTGCAGTACATAACGCCTTCAATCTCAGTGAGCAAGAGATTAGTCTTTTGCTTGGACACCTTTTCATGTCATAGAGTTTGCCGCTTTATTGACCAGAACAGAGAGGGCGATATACTTGCTGAAACGAACAGCCTTTGCAAAGCTACCGAGTTCTTGGACATGGCGTATAGGCAACATTCTAAACATCCGCATAAACGTTGCGAGAGTTACTTTGTGGAGAATAAGGGCGACAGTTCTACATCGCACGCCAGAGTGCAGCGAGCCTTGGCAAGAACGCTTTCCATGAAAACAGCGAACCAATACATGAGAGATATCAGGACGCAGATGGAGAACACCGAGGTTTGTGCATCGCACGTTGTATCTGGACTCCAAGTTTGCTTACACTGCTAGATGCACACCATGCCAGATGCCAGGGCAATCGACGCTCTGTCTGACACCCAGTGGGCTATGCGATATAAACTTCTCGAGTTCCTCGTTGACATACATACCGCATTCCAGCTGCGGCCGGAAACTCTGTTTTTGGCAGTCAACCTGCTCGATCGATACTGCTCACGTCGCGCAGTCGACGTGAGCAATCTTCAGCTTCTTGGGTGTACGGTCGTGCTCATTGCGGCTAAATACGGGGACAACGAGAGAGGCGTTGTGCCCTCTCTGTCCGAACTCAGTTCTGCATGCTGCTCGTTATATCATGCTTCGATGTTTATTGAAATGGAATGGACGGTCCTGCAGGCTCTGGACTGGGCGTTAGGACATCCAGATGTGTACACATTCCTCCAGATGGCATTGGCGGAAAGTAATTACGATCCCGAGGTGAAGCATTTAAGCATGTATATTGCAGAGCTGGCTTTGTTCTACAGAGAATTTGCCTGCGTCAAGCCTTCCGTTCTTTCGCGGGCCGCGCTTGCGGTAGCCCGCTCCCTACTGGCAAGAGTTCCTCTGCTCGTTTCGTCATCGTGGGCTGAAATCTACGACTTGCAGACAATCGTTGGCTTGTTCCAGCGCTTGTACCAACCGCCTCAGGTACTCGTGCGCAAATACGCGTTCAAGGGGGTTTCAAGCGCGTCCTCGATAGCGGCTGGATGTCTTCAAGGATGGCTTGGTGGTAGCGATCGATGAGCGAAGATCGACCAGTTCGCGAGCAACGGGCGAATCCCATCACGCTTATTTTTGTTGGCCCCTTCTCCATAATCCTTCGCGTGCGTGAGCAATAATATCTCCTTAGTTGCATCGCCTAGTGTCGCACTGACCGTGCTAAAATGATGAAAGTTGAGATAATGATGATAAGCAGCAGCGTTGTATTGATTGATGTTGTGTCTTAAGTGTGGGGTAGTCCAACCCGTAGATTTACATGCAGCATCACAGCTGGATTACTAATACAGTTGCTTCTTGGGGCTCGCTAGAGCATGCCCGGCCTGCGACACCAGTTTTAAATATAAAAAGAGCTTTCGCGGTCGAGGATAGGCTGGAGAAATCTTGGAGTTGTTTGGTCTGAGCATGTCACCAAGCACGCGAGTAGTCAATGAAATGGCTTTTTGGCCTACTTCTCCTTTCGTTATACTATGTGCCAACCATCTTGAAGTACACTGAGGTCGTGCCTAGATTCAGCTGGAAATTGATGTCCCAACCAACTGGATTCTTACACAGAGACGTCTCGAACCTAGCGTAAATGGTAGCTAGAACTTGCTTCATGACTGCAACAGTCAGCGATAATGTCGAACTTTAGGACGGCGATACGTGCATATTATGGTCAAATGATTTCCCAAACACATGCGTCGGCCCTTGCCAAATGCCCAAAAGCTTTCCTCGAGGGCTCTCAGATCTGCTGGACTTGTACTGCGCGGATCCCAGCGACTCGGCCTCCGTTGTCCAGCATTCCTAAAGACCTTTTCGTCGCTGTGACGTATGATTGGATAAGCATGAACAATTACTCCGCGTGGAATATGCACATTCCCCATCATGGTGCCATGCTGGCCAGTGGTTCTAGCCTGTCCGTCTGGTTTTGTAGGGCGGAGTCGTAGCGACTCTTTGACAACACCGTGTAAGTAGTGAAATTTATCAAGATCCCTCGGTGGTATCAGAGTGCCGCTTGTTGTATCGGGCTGACCCAACAGCTCCGATCGTAGGATTTCTTGACTTTTAGCTCCTGCCATGGAGAGCTCGTGAACCGCCTTCGCAAGCGTTATTCCGAATACGTCCACTGTAGCTTTCAGATGATCTAATAGCTCGCTCTCCAGCGCGCTGTGACCCAAATCTGATGTATCATATTTCTCTTCCAGAAACGTAAAGACACCTTGCGTCATCATCCCCGGGCTGTTCTTCGAGGAGCTGCAGAGCTGTTTGAACCATACTTCCAATGAGGGGTCTGAGGTGAAGACTGAAGCTAAACTACGCACTGCCTTGGACAAGATAGTGAGGGATCGCGAGTCAAGGGCGAGCACCTCCTGTAGCCACGTCATCTCAAGTGACTGGCTTCGCGCATATGTTTTGAGCCATGCGTTCCTTTCGTTCTCCTTGCCTATGAAATTTGGAGAGTTTCCTAGGCCAAAAAAGTAAGCACAGAGAAAGTCTACACCTATGGCGGAACAGAGCGGCCAGAGGTTTACTCCATCTGAAACACTAGAGAGCACCGGGATGAGATTTTCGTGAAGCACAGCCGCAGTGACTTGATCTACAAGCGCAGAGCTACAAAGGTAAGATTTGGAATAAATGGACGCCACACGCCGGCGACTTTGCGCGTGCGATTTGGCGTTGAGACTTGACATACAATTCAATTTACTATAATGTAAGGTCGGGTTCACGAATAAGGGAGATTTGGACAACTTTACCTATAGTTGGAGAACGACAAGTACCACGATGGTTTCTTCGCGTCAGAGATGTGAAATGCTCAAGGTCCTCGTGTGCGGTGTTTACGCTGACTTTTGATGGTCCTATTTGCACGACAGCCCCGTGCTGATCATGAGCCTCAGCCAACCTCTGAGCATCTCGGCCATGACAACGTTGCCAAAGAAACCAGGATCGGGAGAGAGCACATGTACAATGGACTCTGGGAAGTCCAGCGTTGTTCAGAGGTGAATGAGACATGTGCCATAGTGAGAACACTCCAATGCAAATTATGACAAGAATGAGGAAGGCTATCATGGCCTCATGAGTGAAAAGTTCTCGCTGCTGGATCAGATCGTTTAGCATGGCACGATAGTTGATGTTCTTAATGTCCTCGCCCATGTCATTTTCATACGTCGTGCCGGTCTAAACTACGACACAGCATCTAGCAATTACAAGCATACAGGTCACGCTTCAAGATCGACGGTATGTAGTTGCCGAGTTTCTTGCAGCTAGACTATGTGTAATACAATTTCACACTAATAAACGCGCAAAGAGAGGGTTTTTTCCAGAGCGAGCGAGGAAATCGACTACACCTTGTGAAGAGGCTGCACTGACGGCGAGGTAAAGGGCCATCAATTTTGATGCATCACAAATATACCATGGAAAGAAAAAGGTCATAAATACAATATAACTACCAAGGCATGGTTTGCGCCGACAGAGCATGAGCCCAGAGAACCCGGCTTGATTTGCGATCTGTTCCTGGTGTAGACTTTTTTGATAAGGAAGGGGGGAGTGTCAAGATGGGCGATGAAGGCAGTGGTCATGTGACCTTGTCTACATGACTAATTAGCGTCATTACTTAGCCTTAGGCCTAGCTTGATGAATGAGACAACTCTTACACCCCCCAAGTTTTGACAGGGAGAGGATGGTTGCGCGGTTTTGTCCATGTGCAGTAAAGCACGGCCCGTAGAAACAACCAGGCCTCGACGAGAAACACAAGATTGTCCGAACTATCACATCTTTCGTCTTAACACTCCTTCTTCCTACAAGCTCTCTGCTAGCAATTAATGGCCGTTGTTCTCATGATATGGTTTTGATAATGAATGAACTTCGTTAAACAAATTTCTGCTCGCCAAGATTTTCTGCCGCTAGGGCATTCATCGCTGTCGTCTTGGGTAGGGTAATGATAGAGGCAGTAGTCGTTCTGTTCTCAAATTTTGCTTGTGACCGCTGCAACAGTTTATGGTCTCAAGAGTCGAGTTCTAGCCACTACTCTAACAGGACTATCAGGTGGCTCGTCTGTCTCGTTTTGGTGGCTTGCACAAGCCGGGTTTTCCCATCAGCGGTCCTCACCACCTATGATTACAACCGTGGTTAGGATATGACCATTATTAAGAAAGCAATACATCCTGTTAAAGCAGCAACCAAGTGTCCAGAATAAGAGCCTTGAGGATCCGCTCCCGAAGATTCAACTATGGTTGACGGACGACCTAGCTCAGTAGTCATAGAGTAGTCCTGAACCTTGCTGCTGCCGACACCCAACGTGGTAGATTGTGCGCTTTTGAGACTATAGTCCGGCTCAGGAACATGTGAGTACCCGTCCGCTGCGGATACGGGCGAAGATAGAAGTGCTAGCATTGTTGGTGCTAATTCAGCTGATTTTGGAAAAGGCGCTGTCGGTGGGCTCAGTTCTTCGTTACTCTCAACATCATAGGTGATTGATGCTTTGATGCTTGTGCTTTCCATACTGATTTGAGAAGAGTGGCTCCCGACGCTGAGTGCTAGCGACAAGACACTGGCAACGGAGCGGCTCAGTGTGGCTTCAACCGCGACTAAGCGGGTGGGGCTTGCTACGAGTGATGCTACTTGAACACTGGAGGCGCTTTCAAGTTCTTGTGTCAATACCAACGAATTTGTGGCGGGAGGAACGGTTGTCAGCCCTATCGATACGATCACAGTCGGTGTTGCTGTTGCTAGATCGCTCTGAACGAAATGCATGGTCGATGCCACGACGGTGGTGCTTTCTTCTCTGGTCTCAATACCAAGCGTTGATGCTGTCAGGGCCGACGATGCCGGTGTCGCAACTACTGTTACAGGATTGGTCGACCCTTCTGTCGCACGCTCGCTATGAATGCTGGAAGCAGTCGGTATCTCCACGGCGGTGCTCTCCGTTTCGATCAACCCCAACGACTGGCTTTCTGGACCCATTAAGAATGACGAAGGGGCTGGAGCTAGCGTTGAGGTTGTAGGAAAGGCTAGCGACGTGGCTGGATTGACAGAGGTATCCGACTGGATTGGCGTAGCAATTGGGTCCATAGAGATATGGTGCGTAATTGTCTCAACGTATAAGGAAGGAACTGTTGTAAGATGCACAACTGGAGCATCGGTTTGTGAAGGCAATGTTGTCGTGCCGCCTATGATTGGATCGCACGAAGACCATATGGGGATACCGGAAAGCTGCTCGCGTACTGTTGGCAAGGCATCAAGGTACTGAATAAGAGCACTTGGGGGTAGCGATGGATTGGTAACACTGGCAGCGGGGAACAACAATGGTTGCAGATCGGTTGGGGAAGGTAGCACTAGACTAGCATCCGTTGTGATGCAGGCGAGGTTCTCTTTCGTTTGAACCTGGGTGTAGCGGAACTCCTGGTAGAGGAGGTATGTTGTCGGAAACGTACTAGCAGATTAGCTCAGCATCGATTGAATTGGGCCCACGTACAGTGTCAATGTCTGAAAAGCCCAAGTCGGTGGCGGCGGGGCACTGCTGGAGATGGCAAGCTCGGTGGTGATAGCCAACGAGCTAACTGTAGATGAGCCTCCATATAAATACAAGTTCACTCGCTTGGTGGGAATGGCGATGGTAGTAGTACTCAGATGCCCAGGGTACGTCAGAAGGGTGCCAGTCACTTCTACCTGACATTGAGGCAAGCAGGATATGGCGGTCGGGGAAGCCAGTGCTACAGAACAAGTCAGCGCTTGTGGGGGGTGGCCTCGTGACGTTACATACCGGAGCTGGAGGTTGGGTACATCGGGCTGTCCGTGAGTGCGGAGTTGTACGAATCGCTTACTTCTCTCGAGCTACTCTCTGCAGGCGCGCTGGATGTTGCTATGGTCACTTGAGTCACGGCCGTGGACGGCGCAGTTAGCTCTGGGTAGTTGACTATCATTGATCGTAAGAAGATACCCAAATGTCGCAAAACACAGGCCAATACCTATAGAACTGGGGCCAAGACTCGTAGAAGACGGCTCCAATAGGGATTCATATGCGGCGCTGGTGATGAGACTGATCGGACTACCATAGCCTCCGTGCAGCGAGGATGACGGGGTAGAAGTGGTAGGATCTATAGCAGGAGGGTCGCTGGGCGGTGGATAATCTGGAAATGGCGGATAGCCGACTATAGTGGTCAATAGTGCAGGAAAAGGGTGCCGTATAGGCTACTGACTGGATGATTGGGCCGTCGCCTGCATGAAAAGAGCAAAGGACCAGTAAACCCTACGTGAGCACATCGCTACCGATAGAGAACATGGACCTCAAAACGAGGGAGTGGAATGACGATTACAGGACGAATGCTAGTCTGCTGGCCAGGATAATGGCAGGAACGTACAAGTTATACCTCGTTAGCGAGTCTGCCACCACATATGGAGAACCTGCCGTTTCGTGTGAGTAGTTTTGAACCCATGTACGCGTTGGTCATTTCTATTACAGGCCGTGGCTCGCGATGACGTCGATGTGTTCAAACAATAACGGGTGTTCGCCAACTCGTCTAGCTCGATAATTCCATCTTGCGCTATTCTTAATTACCCCTCATAGTTGAATCTGCAACCTGCGTCATAATCAACAGGTGTGCGCTCGATAAAAAAAAAAGTTGATCCCGATACCGCATTTCAGATCCGGCCCTGTTTTCAACCAGCTTGGTACTGGTCACCATCAGGCTTGAGTGCCGTATTGTCCATGTCGTTTTTATCACCGATATTTCTGTGTCGCATGCTCACTGTTCTGTGTGGCAGCTTCATAGCGTCCTTCATCACCGGTCTACATCTCTACACCGGCCGGGGGAGAATGAATCAGCACGTCGCACCCCCAATCTCCGAACTACCCTACCCAAAAGAGCTCACTCTTCGCTCAATAGCGCTTGGCTTAGGACACCAGACATATCGATGTAGTGAGAGAGGTGCCAGGCCTGTGCTAAAACACTCTTATGGTAGGATCAGCAGATTCTCGCGGTACTTGAGACTGATAATCATTAGGGACGCTTTACGATATCGGCACGCTGTCTCAAAGAGGAAGTCTATCTGAATGGCGAGTCGACTTCATGAAGACTCTGTCTGGTGACGTTCTCCAGATGGCATCTAAACAATCATTGTTAGAGACGTATCTGGCACTGCACGGGTACGATCGTATCATGGGAGACTGCCAGCGCGTAACAGAAAGAACAATCCAATTCACTTTGAAAAGCAACCCAAGGATTCTGCTTGAAGCCAATATATCCGAGTCCGCCGCTGCGCCATCAAACAGTTTCGCGGGTACTAACGGTGAGGGCGCAATGCCTTGGCTCTACATGGCGCCTATAACGGGCTCGACAACTAGCGAGGGGCGCGTAATTGCAGCTATCTATCAATATTACACAGCTGGCGGACAGCCGCCAAGTCAGTGTGTCTCAGCCGGCCAGGCACTCCGTCTGCCTTTCGCGGCACAATACTGGTTTTATGAGCTGCCAAGGTCCAAGAACTCTCTCGCGATTGAGGAGCTCTGACCGAACGGCGTAGCAGCAGGTTAGAAATTAATTGCAAGTTTCCCGCGTGTTTGTCCATATTGCTCTCAACGCTTAACCCCGAGGCAGAAAGTCTCTTGACCGCTGTTGTTGTGCATACTTTTCTATCACCAAATGGAACACGTCTACAGCCACTTAACGTAAACACGTAGCGGGTCGCGCCCCTAAGCGAGTCGCGCGCCCCATCAACTCTCTGCACCTAGATTGGCGTACAACACAACAACGCAACAAGGTATTAAATGTAAATCGCAATCAAATATTAAGCTGCATCTAGAGTATCTTTTTTACAAGTACGCGCGTTATGCCCAGCCTGTCTGCACTTGCTGCAGCGCCCTGGAGTTGGGCGACTGCTACTTGATTGACCTCCACCTCGACGCTCCTCACGAGCAATCTGCTGATCCGCCTCACGTTAGGCCATTAAATCCTCTGCCTCTCCCCTTGTTAAGACTCCTCCTTTCTGGATCCGCTTCTTCTTACGTTGTTTACGCTTGTTGGCTGCCTCATTGGCACGTTCAAGGCTGGTGATCCGGTTGCGCATCAACTCATGCTCATACGCCATAATTGCAGCCCCCTTCCTAAGCTGATTAACAGCTTCAATAATTGACGCTGGAGATGAGCTCTTGTGCTGGCGTACGCGATCACGTATTAACGTAGATTGAGCTTCAAATTCACGTACGTTACTCGGAGTTTTGGCTTGCCAGGGTGCTTCTGCTAATACAGCAGGTGTTGGCGTACGGAGACGTACGTCCAGTCTCTCTTATACAACAGCTGGATTCAATGGAACAACCCAGCGCCTCGGAAAGCTGAGCGGATATTGACTGGAGTAAACGCTTGCGCAAAGGCCGCCCGAAAGGCTGGTAGAAACTCGAGTTTGGTGATGTGGTTGATGTGGTTTCGGATCAGGTCCTCAATCTGACGGCTGTACGCCTTCTTTAATGGAGCGAAGCCGCCAACGTCAAGAGGCTGGACTAAGTGAGATGAATGGGCTGGCAAACACAGAGTGTAAATGTTGTTCTTTTTACATATCTCCTCAAATTGGGCTGAGTGGTGGCTCTCGTGGCCGTCAAAGATAAGCAGCCTACGTGCGCCAACCACGCGCGTCTTTGTATGCCGGTTGAAGTGCTCTAGCCACTGAGCCCCTAAGTCGTTGTTTGTCCAGCCATTGTCACTAACTCCGGCTGCCCAGTCAAGTGGGAGATCATCTTCCTCGTACCAGGCAGACAAGTGGTACTTGGCTGCGTAGATTAGGAATGGCGGGATTGCCCATCCAGCTGCGTTGATTCCCTGGATTAACGTAACCCATTCACGGTTGCCTGGCTGGATTGTCTTTGCTCTACCCCTCCTCTCAGACCTAGTTACGATAAGTTGAGTCGTGATCTTGCCCATCATAAAGCCAGCTTCGTCAAAGTTGTACACGTCCTCATCTAAGATGCCGTACTTGGCCATTGTCTCCTCCACCCGCGTAAACCAGGCCCCAATTACCTCTGGATCCTCACACAAGGCTCTTTGCCGGTCGTATGCTCGATTTAAACTTGTCTTAAGACTGTCTGTACGCCTGACAAAGTTCTTTGGCCAGTCCCGTCCAACCCGACCAGCCCCAGTAAAGTATCAGCCATATCACGTACAGTAGCCAGGTTAGGCGAAAATCCACGTAAATCTAGATCTAATATATATCTAACAACTACCTCCTCTTCTAGCTTAGTAAGCTTCTTTGAGTTGGGGGCGCAATCGCGTCGGGCGGGCTTGCCGGCGCGTCGGTCGCGCAGCGTAGTTTCGGGGACGTTAAAGATTCTAGCAGCAGGTTTATGTAAGCCTTAAAGGGTGCACAAAGAAATTGTTCATAGAAGTGCATATCATATTGATTCTCTGTTTTAGATGGAGGGTGGCCTGCAGCTATATGTTCATGAGAGATTACTAATTCTCGAATCATGTGACCAATACTGGCTTACAGTTTATTACCCTGTATTTGATTGGCTTGTATTGCCGCGATTGCAAGCTGAATGTCACTCTCGTTTGAAGGCATTCTGATCGTTGGTTGTGGAAATATTCTGGATTGAAGTGGGATAGGTTGAGAAAGTTGATGGGGCGCGCGACTCGCTTAGGGGCGCGACTCGCTACGTGTTTACGTTATCATGAGAGTGTACATACATGGCCTTAGGGTAAACGACCAACCAGGGAATTTTCAAAACGGACCACCAACCGTCGCTGCGAGCCTTCGATTGCTGTGATATTCGAACAGGTCGAATGATCCCTCTCGACCTTATACTTTCCCATGCACAGCTTCAATAGGTTGGTCCACGTGTATATCGGTCTTGATGAAACACATCCAATTATGCGGGGGACCTCCAACGGCGAGATCCTCACCTCCTCCCATATCCTGTCACTAAGACACGGAACATAAACGCGCAAATCAATGGCTTTGCCTGGAATGTCCGGAACCTTGTACCAGTACCCCTTGGTTTCGCGCGCAGACGGGCTGTTCGGGGCACCAAACGATAATACAAACGGCTTAGCTATGTCCGAGCTCTGGATCATGCTCTGTCTCATTTTCTTCACCTGGCACATGGCTACAAACGTACGGTATTGGCCTGGTTCGCCATCGAGACTCAACTCCATCGCTCTATCGAGAATGTTGGGCGCTTTGCCTAGAATAGGAAATGTTCCCACAAGGAAAATCTGGAGCCTCTGATTCCCATGCTTTGTAAGATATTTCCATGCGGCAAAAGACCCGCCTTACCACTACTTGGCGTAATAATTCCCCATCTAGCACTGTTTTTGATACACTACCACACATGTGACCTCGGCTCGAAAAAGGACCCGAATGCCACTGTTTCTGACGTAAATGCCACTGATTCTGACCCACTAAAATTTAGCGGCCCCGTGCTGAGAGGCGGTTGACCTCCGGCTTATGGGTGGTTGCCCAGCTGTTGGGCGGTTAGCCCCCATAAGCTAGGCGGCTGACAGCCCTAACGCGTCTAACGCGATTTAAGACTCAACGCTCTCTGACGCGAATAACAAGACATCTTACCACCTAACACTAAAAACCAACGATATCATAATCCAGACTGTGGCCTATCCCTTTTTATGTAAAACTGCTGCTTTTGTCTACTACCGAGAGCGTCTTGGGTAGGGGTCGCGAAACGGTGGCATTTGGGTCAGAAACAGTAACATTTGGGTCATTTTTGGAGCCGAGGTCACATGTGTGGTAGTGTAGCAAAAACAGTGGTAGATGGGGATTTATTTTGCCAAGCAGTGGTGTGGCTGTCATTTGCCGTATTTCCATGCGTTGCGTTTGATGCTGCCAAGCTTGACCTGACGCTTGGCTTCATCCTAGAGCGTAGTGAGCGGAAGATTCTTCTGAAACCCTTGCGTGATCTGGTATGAGATGCATCTGAAGTGCGCGGCCTCTTACGCGAGGGAATGAAGCTTACATTGTTTGGAAAGGACGTCCCAGCGCTCCAGGACAGGCTGCGCGGACAGATACTGTAGCACGGCGCTTCGAGTTTCGTATGGTACAAGAATATTGTATAGCCCAGGTTTATTTAATTCTAGCCGCAGTCTGTATTGAACGTAGGCGCCTTTTACTTGAAAACCTCTGCATCGTATTTTTATCGAGCAGGCGTCTGCAAGGGTGTGGGCATTATCGCGAGCCTAATTCATGTGGAAGTACCGGCGTGCACACTAGGAGAGGCGTGTGGAGCATTACAGTCATTAGCGAAATCGGCTTCACCTTTGCAGGCAGCAGCATCAGTTGGAGCGAATCCGCCAGCAAGGGTGCTCAGCCCCATCGCCGTCCGTAAGTAGTCAAGCGCTAACTGTCAGCATCATGATCAGCGACGCATGCAAGGGTCGAATCCATAACAAACGAGATTACTGGTCAGCGACCGAAGCAGCCAGGGCCCCACCGTTGCTGGCGGGCCAGCCCCAGTCGAAGTTTGCTAGTTTGCGCTGAGCGTAGCATTACGTCTTTGTGCCAAGCGATTCACAGGAGGTGGTACTGTATGTATGAACGCTCAGGGATGCTTCCGCTTGCCAGTATATCGTCGTAATACTGTGTGCAGGGGTAGACGACAGCAGAATCATACCTGTAATACTCACTAGCAAGCATGATCCGATCAATTCTGGCAAAGCTTACTATTTTCTGCTACGAGCATGTGCCCTCGTCTTCTCGTTGGGCGCCACTGTTCCTCTGTTAACCTTGAAATGCCAGACGCCTCGTGCAATACGGCCCGTTGCCCATGCGCAAAGGAATGCCGTGTCAGCCACCTCGAATGTGGTAGGTAAACACTAGGCCTAATCAGTCATGTTGCACAAATCAATGACCAGCTCAACATACATAATCTCGCTGGTATGCGTAGGCTTGCCGATGGCTTGTAGAATTACCCTTGATTAGACACTTTTCGATTTCCTGATGAAATAAGCCTCGCAGTCTGTGCTCGAACAGGCGGGCTCACCAGAAAGGCACTCCTTTCGCAGCCAGCGCCAGAAGAGAGGAAGTCGAGAAAGTCAATGACACTCTGTTGCGGGTCCACGGCAAAAAGAGTCCAGTTTTGTTGGAAGAGTATGGGAAACAGTTGAATCTCGTTACCGTAGGACTTCTTTTGGGAGCACGGATACATCGGTGAGTTGACCAAGTCGTGGTACAGCACTGCAGGCCACACGTGAACTGACGAGCCCCCGCAGTCTGCATCTTCTACCACGGATTTTAGCATTCGACTCATCATAGAAGGATCAACGAGTGTATTATCCAGCGCAGCGTGGCGCTTGTTGGTCCCCACACAGCGTGGAAGCGTGTGACTGGGCTCGCTGGGCGTGCATGCCCGCCTGTAATCGTTTACAGCCACTTCGACACCTTTGCAAATTTGGTCAAGGCCCGGGACGGGTGGGAAGCTGGTTCTCTCTAGGATTGCATCTGCGAGGATCTTCATCATTCCACTGATCTGCGAAATGTGGTGATGCTGGACCTGATCCATCTCGTTTTGTTGTTTTAGTGGAAAAGTGGACTCGCTGGTACGATTAGCGCTTTCCATCTCAGGCGTAGAGGTAATTACATCTGATGCAGCCTTGGCGTGCAAGTTATGAGGATGCCGGTACCAAATTGGGCAACAAGCGCGATGAGGACGCTTCCCACGCGCAAGCTGCTTCCGAAGCCCCTTCGCGTGCTCTTTTGCACTTGTCCAGATATCTGCATCCACCGATCGCCATACAACTGGATCAGACACGTATTTTTTACGAAGGTCCCACTGGTATTTGCATGTTCTGGCCTGGAGCGTTCAGCAACTTGGTTTGCTTGCATCGCCAGACAGTACAACTTGAACAACTGGAGTCTGTTCGTGCTACTCAAGTACATTTCTGCTAGCGCCGAGGTAGGATCTCCCATCACATCACCCGATGGGGCATTCGCGCATGCTCGTGTCCAAAGGGGGTGCATTTCTCGGAGATATTCTAGTAGATCATCGCGAATCAGACATTTGGTAGCCTCTTGCATAGCCTCTCCTGTGATTGTGTGTGCTGGGACCGGGTCTCTGATGCCCATTGACATACGAGCTTAGCGGGAATGATTCTTTAGACGTGCAGTGCCGGTGGCTCAAGCAGTGTCTGCTTGCTATAGCCGTATGCAGTGTACTAATAGCCTTAAGCTGCAAGCACATCTATTACTGGTGGCATGAACCAACTCCATCTGCGCGTGTAGCAAAATAACCAAAATAAAGTGCACGTCCGCTGTCAATGACGGTTTCAGCATAACAAACACAGCACTTCTACAGCAGACATGACTGGGAGTTAGGGTCACCTGGCCTGAGCTTGCTCCGCGAGTAAAGTGAAGTTCTAATTACCCAGTTGGTGAAGTCGAGGGCAGAGACTGGAATCATCCTTGCTAGGTTAATAGCATCGTGATACCATGTCATTATTCGTGTACAGTCGCTTGCACTTGCAGCTTCCGGTTTTTGCACGCCGCTCAACTTTCATCCCACGCTTACCCTAGACTCGCTTAGTTTCGGCTTTGCTAAGGCCAGCCAAGCACTGTAGTTTGGTTGGCTTAGATCGCTGACTGCTGACAATCGCTAAAGCTTTTTGGGAAAGGCTGTTATTAGGCGAGACAGGGCTGGCGTGGGATGAAAGATTTGTTGCTTGCAAGAACCGGAAACTGGAAGTGCAAGCGACTGTATACAGTCCTGGCCGGCAGGTCGGCCCCAGTTGGTGTTCCTGGCAAGAGTGAAGCTGCATTCACTAAGCACTGTAATGATCCTCATCGTGGCATCGCCTCTTATTATACGTATTTGAATCGCATGATGACCATAGGTTCAAGGCAGGAACAGATTATGTAATGCAGTGGTTGGAACTGATTACAACGGGCTCCGTGCAGTATGCTAACACGAACTCGGCAAACGCCGGTCGCATGTGCCGTGCCGCTGGAAACGAATAGAGTGCAAAACCGGACAACGATTCTGGTCGCGAGGCATCCGTAGCGTCATGGCGCTTTTGGATCTGCAGTAATTGGGCTTCCGAACAGGACGGGACATGGCAGGGATACACGCTTGTACTTGAGTAATTCTGTGAGAGCCTCAGTCTAGAACCCGTTCGATGGATAATCTTGTGTTGCACTGAAGGTGTTAACCGAACAGCGAAAATGATTGGGATATGAGGCACAAAGTTAAAATGGTTTTTGTGATTGTATTTGTGTGTACGACAATGTGTGTCGTCCTTTTTGAAGAGATGGCACAAGTCTCTGAGTCTTTATGAAGACATCACGTGGACTGCTAAGCGAACTATTGCCCCTGGCCAATGGCGTGCGACATCTTGTGTCGCACTTTGGTGTGCTAAGGATGGTTGTTAGGATAGGTTGATGAAAAGCAGTATAGGTGTAACGTTACAGTATTGACTGTTCTGTTGAGCAACCTGGCCTAGCTTATCTAACGTACAGGTGTCAAATTCAAGGACTATTTGGCTTGATCTTTGATGAATTTTTGATGATGAACGTGATTGATTGTGTGTGTTCTCTATTTTCTCCTTTTATCGAGTGTGTGTGTGCCAAGTGGTTACACCCGAGCTTTGTACTACAATACAGTATCGCGTACCTGGTATCTAACAACAGCACTTGTGTAGTCTGACAACAGGAGGCATATGGTAAGATTACGAATGTAGATTGTACCCGTGGTCTTCCAGAGCCATGCCTGTCCTACGACATCTTGCACAGTGCACAATGCAGGGATTCAGCGACCAGCCGCTAATTACGCTCGAGGAGGCAATGACACGCAGGGCCTATACTCATGGTACTGCTCCAAAGGAGTGCCTCGCATAAGAATTACCTCTGTGCGTACGGCACAACAATGGGGCACCGATCAAAACCTTCTACGCCAGGCTGCTACAGCCTCGAAACAGGGCATGATCCTGAGTTTCGACGTGATTTGAAGGACTGTTACACTTTGATTTTAGACTACGGTAGTGTGTACAGTCGTTAGCGAAATCGGCTTCACCTCTGCAAGCAGCAAACTTTGACCGGGGCTGGCCTGCCAGTAAGGGTGGGGCATTTGCTGCGTCGGTCGCTGACCGGTAATCTGGATTTAACCCTTGCATGCGTCGCTGATCATGATGCTGACAGTTAGCGCTTGACTACTTATGGACGGCGATGGGGCTGAGCACCCTTGCTGGCAGATTCGCTCCAACTGATGTTGCTGCCTGCAAAGGTGAAGCCGATTTCGCTATGTAACGACTGTAGTGCATACAGAGTGATGGATCTTTGGGGGAGAACTTGAGTACAAAGTGGGCGGAATCCCGTGTGGCCAAGGGTCACCTGCCCCGAGCTTGATCTTTGGCGGGCTCTACCCTTGCTCAGCCTGCTCTTGTCGGTGGGAGGATATTACGTCAATGCCGATGCGGTTGGGGACCGGTCGCGCACCTTGCAAGCTCTGGAGTTCATCCCTACACCTCCCGGCGGGATACCCTTATCGTGGGACTTGAATTACCTGTAATGACGCTTGCAGTGGCGATCAGGGTCGGTTTCCGGTTGTTGCAATTCCATTTGTTCACAGCGCGCGGCCTACGCGGCAGGGGTGTGAGTGTCAAAGCATTTGCAGGGGTTCGTCTGTCACAAGTTCCAGGCGATTGGCGTGGTACTACAGTAGTACTGTACTGTACTGCGGGAAAGGGGACGTTGAGATAAGCTCTGCCCGCAGCAAGGCTTACGCGGATCAGACGGACTAGCGGCGGAGGCGGATGATTGAATGTGTCAATGATCAGAAGAGGCGCGGACCCTTCTGGCAAGATGTTTAGGTCAGCATCGATGATGGCAGCTGTGCATGCTTTAGTCCTGTTTTGGGAAGATTCCAGCTTGGCGCAGCAGGGGCCCTTGCGAGATCCTTTTTTTGCCATGTTCAAAAACCGGAAGCCGATTGTGCAACCGAGTGTACAGTGCTTAGTGAATGCGGCTTCACCTTGCCAGGCAGCAACCAACTGGGGCCGACTTGCTAGCCAGGGTCCGGCCCATGTAATATTGGTCTCTGACTAGTAATATTGTTTGTTTTGCACACGACACTTGCATAAGTAGCTGAGAATGATGCTGACCGTTAGTGCTTAACTACGGTGGGCTGCGCACCCTTGCTGGTAGATCGGCGCGAAACGGTGTTTGCGGCTGTGTGCAAGGGTGAAGCCGCAGTCGCTAGCCTAACAATGTCAACACAATGCCAGGAACTCGGGCGTGTGTCCTGTAGCCTCCCTGAGAGTATTTATCAAGCCATCTTACTAGTTCTTCGGTCCTGCAATGGACTTCACAATTTGTTACTAATATACATTTTGTACTTCTACCTAGCTGTCTTCCGCTACTGAGCCGCTGGCCGGATGCACGCAAACTGCGCACTTTGGCCGTGGAACTGCCATCCGCCATGATCCGATTTTCGATTTCTCCTGCTGGGATCTCTTTGAATAGCACATGGGCCGTCAGGGTTTCGTAGATGCAAATCTAGTTTACGAAAAGGTGATTCAATGACGGGTTGTAGTCTCAGAAGCAGAACGATGCGAACGAGTATAATTGGTTCTGTGTTTAGTCGAGGACAAAATTTCTACTCTCCACCGGTTGACTATGTAACTAAGAGGAGTGTCGTTTCTTGTCTTCCCCAGGCACACACCATGAATCTCCTACCTCGTGATCTTGCCCAAATCGCGTGAGATATTGTCATGCAGGCTCTACCCCAGACCAAGAGATTGAAGTCTTGTGAAGTGCCTTAGCCAGGGCGTCTACGAAATCTGAACGAGTCGTGTGAAGTCCTTCCTCAACTCGACCATGCATCTCACATTGCAGCTCCAACCAGTCACTGTTCACAATATCGACAAACTCAAATCTGAAGCCAACTTTACGTTGGGCGCTGAAATGGCGAAGGTTTTCCTCCAAGGCGACAAGGTCCTTAGACGTGGTACCGCATGCGACTGAAATGGACACCCGCTCTTTAACTGCCTCGCTTCGTGTTACATTATCCACCCAAAGGCTGTTGAGGATGATATTGGGGGTTTGTACCATTTTGGCGGTCTGTACGCGGGTAAAGACTGTGTAGAGGAGAGATATACGCTTCACCACGAGCTCAGTAGCATCAATGACCACATGATCTCCCACATCGTATGGATGCTTAACGAACAGGAATACACACGATCCAAGGACTTCTTGGCATGTAGTAGCGAACACAAAGGATAACGACAGCAAGGCTGTGGCAGATGCCGCGAGGGCTCCCACCAGATTTGGACTGAGGAACATGACTGAGCGCTGCTGTTAGGTAGAGACGAAGGCGATTCGAAAGTGGCACTTACCAAAAATCACAATACTCAATAGGAATGCAGTAAGCGACAGGATGTTGTTGAGTTCATTGATGGCTTGCAGAACGTCGTCTCCGCGAGTAACCATGGATATGAACATGTCCAGAATAGCGTCAGAATAACAGATGTCGCAAGAGGTCTTCCCGTTCAGACGATCCCGAACGGCTTGGCGTATTTGAAGACCCAGAAGCGTGTCTTTCTTGGTCCGAAGGCATCGGCTTACATGCCTGGCGAGCTGCTTTGTCGATTTCCTACTTCCCAATGCGGCTCGTACCTCTTCTTCTACCATTGCGGTTGTCCACAACGCAGACGGCTCTGCAACCCGTGACATAGACCCCGCAGCGCTGTACAGTGCCACTAGATCACTGAACTGAGCTTTTGTGCCTGAAATCCTCAAATTGCGACGTGTGCGGAGGATCTCAATGACGAATTGCTTTACTAGTAGGATACAGGAACAAATCATCAAAGCTTTCAAGATAGACTGAACAGTGTGCTTCCATGTACGGTCTGTGTCAATAAACTAATTCGAGATTAGCGCCTCATTTGACTGGGCCATACCAAGACTTACCAATGCGACAGCAAATTGATTCAATATCATCCACAGGACGAGTGATATAGGGTTCCCCAGCCTTTGTAGAAGCTCGGGGTACTGTATTTTCCCTGGAATTGTCCGACTGCTGAAGCACCTGGCGATCTTCGGCAGAACATAGGCGACTACTCTGCAAGCCCATAGGCTTAGCCAGACAGATTCAATCGTGATCCAAAATCGTTTCTCATCTGTCCCCGCAATCGTGTATTTAGGCAAGCCATTCGAGGTTTTGTCGTTCCGTAGGAAGGCAGCAACAATAGGAATCGCGAGAATCAACGTTAATGGCGCTATGAATAGGATGTATCGGTTAAGAGAACTAAGTTGTCGCAGCCATCCTATCAACGCTTTGCTGCTCGACCCTGGAGAAACCGTGTCTTTTCCGGACGTTGAGGCTTTTTCTTCATCTATTGCCATGTTTGCAAAGATTCAAATCCAGAACAGCAGATCTCATTAATAGACCAGTTCCTCTATCGTGATCAAGTGATTAGTCAGCTAGCAATTCCCAAGTGAAGTGGCATTCTCTCGTAATACATTTATATACCATGCCACCGTGATGAGCTTGAAATAAGTCATCTTAGCGACTGGTAGCATCGAATTTTGATCGCAATAGCAATATGAGCATAGTTGCAAAAAGGATGGACGATACATAGCGCGGGTCTTTTGAACGACTAAATCCAGTCTAAGGAATTTCACCACCTCCTTCAACGTGCCTCTGCCGACCAAACCCTCGTCAATTTCACAATCAACGCATTGCAGCTCTTGTAGTCTTTAGCAAGCGAAGGCTGCGATGTACATCCCGGCGGAGACAACGCAGCTCCTTGTAATCTATGCTAGCGCGGGGATTTCTTCTATTATGACGATACGGGTACATTTTATTAAACTGTGGATACGACATCCTTGCAGGAGCCTTTCTTTTCTTTGGCTTCAGTACGCATGCGTAACATTCTCGTGGACGAATACGAATAGAGTGGCTGACATGCTGCTGGTGCTTGCTAGGGATCCTGTGATGCTGATCGCCGTCCCTTATTTCGAGTCGTCTGCTCTGCAGTTGCCAGGCGGCTCGGAGCAGGAGTGATGGAATTTTACGATGAGACAAAAGTCTGTCCTTGCTCTGCAGGAGACCCGCCAGAGCAGAAAAGAGTCTAGATACGTATTGGAACGCGCGCCTACCCATACAGGAATGCAATAGCTGGGCTCTCCAAAGAAACCAGCCCTTTATAATGCGCAAACCCAGTTTGTCAGATTACAAATGCCCTTACTACGTGGGGTAGGGATTAGGCACGCGCGAGACGCAGCTAACTACGTCGGCGCGAGCGGGCAATAGATGCTTTATCACGGAAATACGAATAGCTCCCTGTATACAAACCTCACAGTGGGTTCAGATGTAGAAGCTTCATGTGGTCACTTCACAGCTTAACTGGATCTTAGGGGACAACATGGTTTGATTTCATAATAGGGGTCTTGGCGTCCATTTTACAATCCTTATAAAGCGGAAACACTAATACAGAGGCAATCTAGAAGAAAAACCAATATTCAGCCATGTAAGACACCTGCTGGTCGTTTGTGCAAGGCGTAGTAGGGGCCCCTCCCGCGGTCTTCACACGATAGACTGCTTTAACTCCACCCCTGTTGGGCGCTTCCAATCTTGGGACCAGATACAGCCAGTCAATTGCACCACCTGGAGCGGTGATGTTCGCTGCTTTCGCCGCAGAGAAGAGAAATGGGTTATTCGCTTTTGCTAGGTCAAAAGTCGGAACCAGGTCTTTAGTGAAGTAATGACGTCCGATTTCGACAGGACTTGGAACTTTGCCAGCAGGGTACTGTTGAGGGCACTGTAGGTGGGTGATGTCAAAGAGCGCCGCAACTGCCCCAACACTGGACGGAACCGAGCCGGAGCAGGTGTAGTTTTGGGTGCCAAGTCCCCGAACAACGAGCTTTGCAGTGGATCCCAGAGGGGGCTTTGGTAGGCAGGTCTGCGGTAGGGATAGGTTACAAGGCACTGGTGGTGGGGCTGCGCTGACGGCTGCGCATAGCGAGCGCAGAACAATAAATAGAACAAGACTGTGGCGAGCCATGATGAAAGTCTTTGGTAAGCTAGGTGGAAATCGCTCATGATATCAACTCTATGGCCAAAGCATTTGTTATATGCGAGATAGAATGATTTCTTTACTAGGTTTTGCTAGACTGACCGAGTGTGTTCTGGTAATTAGTTGGGTGAACATCTTCGCCATTTCGCAAGAGTATTACTGCGTGGTGTCGACGCGTAGCCTACGCTCTAAAGGGCGGCACTCGGACACTGCTCGTCTCTAGGACGAATGGCTTGCTTGCGTCTAATATGCGACAAGTGGGAAATCATACTTGTCGAGTATCGTCTATTAATCCCTGGCGTCAACACGCACAAACTCGCAGCTTAGCTCGTTCTAGGTCAATCAGGGCTATGCGCTCTTGCGTAAACGCTACCTGTAGCAGAACTTGGATCAGATCAGCCCTTTGCACCGGGCCGTCCAAGTGATTCGCACCAAAGCTGGGCATCGGCGGGGGATACAGCATCGGACCACATGGGCTATACTCTACATGGGGCGAGTTTCTAAAGGCGGCATTTGTGACGAGATTACTGTCTTCTACTCTTACATCCACGGCTGTCATCTGGCGGGCGTCTGTAGGAAGTTCCACCGTAGGTATAGGGACGTCTCGCAGCTCGTCATACGCAAAGTCGATGCTCTCCAAGCTCGAGGCGAAGGCATCTTCGAATACCTTACCACTCCCCAGTGTGGATGGGAGCACGTCAGGTGCCTCTAGCGCGAGCAGCTCTCTCTGGAATCCATCGGTAAAGTCTGCCACTTGGCTTGGCTGGAGTGGTGCAGACCCCAAGTCGAGGCTTACCGGCTCACGTAGTTCTTGTGACGAATGCTCCTGCCGGGTCACCTGTTGGCTTTTGAGGGCCGTGTTCTCCGCTATGAGTGCTTCACATCTTGACTTCAGCTTTTCAAACTCGTCTTTGGACGCCTGGGCCTGCTTGGCCTGTCTCTCGCGAAACCTACGCTGGGCGTCTCTATTCTGCATACGGCGCTTGGGCTCAGGCATGGCAGGCGTATATGTGCAGAGCTGCGGCGATGCACTGTCTAGATAAGCGCTGACCCGTGTGGGTGTGCATGGATGGGATATTGCTGCCGTTTAAAAGCCTATGGGCTGGATGGGCCCCACGGGACATGGCTTAGCTGCACGTCTATGTAAGTGAATGATGCGTGCTGGTAAGAAAGAGCTATTCTTGAACTGCGCAGCACTAAAAATAATCTCATGGGAACAGTCCAGTGGGGCATCGCCCAGCACCTGCGCCACTAATCCAGTGTTCATGGCGATGCTGCCTACCACAACAGTAAGCTGGACAACACCTTCAACACTTTCTCCGCCTGGTTGCTTACCATCCAAACAAGCCTGTAGTAACAGAGAAGCGTCTTACTGTACGGCCTTACCCTCTTTCAAATCAGTTGTGCGTATGCAACCTACATGATATGATTAGCTGTCTCACTTTACATAGCGAATGGGATCTTGTCGCACTGAACGTGCTAAAACGATGAAAGTTGAGATAATGGTGATACGCAGCAGCGTTGTATTGATTGATGTTGTGTCTGAAGTGTGGGGTAGTCCAACCCGCAGATTTACATGCAGCATCACTGCTGGATTACTAATACAGTTGCTTCCTGGGCTCGCTAGAGCATACCCCGGCCTGCGACAGATCTTCTAGTGTCTCATTCGGCCCATGGCGCACGTTGCTTCATTGTCTTCAACAAGCAGAGATCAAATTGGCGATGGAAAGCCTCTACTGACGAGCACCGCTCTTAGTCCTAATACCACCCTTCTCCGCAGACTTGCCAACAAACAGGACAGGAAACTCCTGATAGCTCCTGACCTTGGACCAAGTCAAAGCTTTTTACGTGCACGAGCCTAAAGGAGATACTTGCACTCGTCTTTGAGCGGTATAGCTATACATGTATATACAAATTGTCCGTGCCTGTGATAAGATATACGTTTAGGTCGGAGTTCAAGCGCGCCTTGGCGCTCATTTCCTGCTTGTTGACAAATCTGCTTCTCCGTAGTCGCCTGTGGGAGCTTAGGTGCGGCAGATGGGTCGCACACGAGCACAAGCTACATACGGCCTCGTAATTGTGCAGGGCGAGAAAGCGGCTGTGCCAGCCCAGAACTAGCAGCGCGGCACAGCGCAAGCATTTCCAATCATATTAGCGGAAGCGGACGGCGTTCGCCGCAATTGTAATTCAGGCCCAACAGAGGTCTGTCATCCTGGCACGGCCGTCTATTTGATCATGCGTGAACGTGGCACAGACGCGCCGCGTCGATCTAGATGCCGACAATTACACGCGCACAGCCTAGTATCCACAGGTTCTTCTGCTACCTTAGATTTCTCCGCAATTGCGGACGCGGAGACTCAGCCTTGTGGGTATCTGTCAGATACAAGGAGAACCTTAGATGTACTGCATAGGGAAGAGCTATCAATAGTAGGACCGATAACTACTACTATCTGCGGAACCTCCGGAAGCAGAGGAGATATAGGAAAAAGCGGGGGACAGAACACGAAAAAGAAGACAATCATCATTTTTGAAACCTGATCCATGATCTCGATCACCAATTTCTGATAAGCGCATTTCAGCATCCCATCTGACAGTATCTCACTGGTCGAGGTGTTTTTGGGGTGTAATGGTCCCCCTGGCAACTCGGTACTGTAGGCGCAGGTACATGACATGACGAAGCGGCGCTGTTGCAGATCGCGAGCCACGACTGTGAGAACAAGCGTCGGCCAGATTCTACCCTGTCGATGTGGATAGCAAATGACGGCCGAGAATATCACCGGAATTGTTGGGCCCCGAGTGTGCGACGAGCGTACGCGCGATGCCCAGATTCTGTCTAGTTGGCTTGAGGACGCAGTTGTTTGTGGTCGTCCAGAGGCCAGCTGCTGCGAGACAACAGATAACAGCGTCCAGCTGTTGTTCGGCGTAGGTTCCCCAGGGGGGCGGGATCATGAGCGGCGACATTTACTGTCACGTGATTGGATATGCATGCACGCCACACCATGATTCGGTCTAGCCCGGGTCTGTAAACAACTAGCCATGGTGGAGAGCTCCCACTTGGACGCACTACGGGAAGAGCTACGGGAACCCATTTGGTATCTGCCAAACTCGGCTTCTTCCACATAATCTGGCATACGCCACCGGGACGGACGCAGACACTTGGTTCCTTGGTCATATAAACGAACCCTACCGACTGTGGCTAGCAGCCCGTGATCAACCAAAAGCTAGACTCTTTGGTCTCCACGCGGTTGTAGTGACAAACCATGGCCTCAGCGTTTGCCGCCCGGCCTCGGTCATTTTCTACCTTGCCCATGCGCAGCGCTCTAACTTCCTCACTTCGCATCGAGCCGGGCGCGGCAGAAGTCAGGTTGAGAGTACGGGCGCTATGGCGGCCCATCTTGTCATTAAGTTCCACTTGCGGAGAACTACCAGACGCAACGGCCACGCATTTCCCACACAGGAAAAGTCTCCTTGAGGAGATCTCACCTATCCCCTTCCTAAGCGCGTTGCGTAGCTGCGCGTAGGCTACGGATTGAGAGCACTGCCCATAGTCTACGACCGATAGCAAGGCCATTCAAGCCGTGCCATACGATGCAGCTCCACGGCAAGCCGCTGTCGTGGGTTTCTGCAGCAGAACCGCTCACGGCGTGCCGGGTATGCACAATGCGCCGAAGTGAGGCACAGCAGCCACGCTACAGCGCTGGCAGAGGGCTACCAGCGTAATTGTGCGTGGATCCTTGCTGCAAAATTATGTTCTGGTAGCTCGCCTTGCGAGCGGTGGCCGGGCCCCGGTCCCAGATACTCCCATAACGAACTTTGCCTGTCGAGAGTATAAGGGACAGAGCTAGTCAAACGTCCAGCAATGATGCATCATGCACTACGAATCACCACCGAGTCTGAAGGAGCGCATGGGAACAGAGTCACCCGGTGTCCGTATTTCGAGCATCCCCAACACAGCCGTCTTCCACAGCATGGACGACTCTGTTCGAAGAAAGCGTGAGAATAACCGAATAGCGCAGAGGACATACAGAAAGAAACGGAGTCAGGGATACGTTGCTGCGAGCAATGGCCGGCCCGGTCGACCCAGGGCCCCAGGAACGTGGCTACAGGGCGGTATGTTGCACATGTTCCCGATGCGTGGAGTGAGGTAGCGCCTGACATTTCCAAAGAGCCCCAGGAAGTCCTGGAGCAGCCGCACCAGAGCCTGTGTATGAGTCCTGGCGGTTCGCTAGACGACTTCATTGCAACAGAGGTGTACGCAGCCCAGGCTGAAGACCACGCTCTGCCACCCCAGGTTGATGAGCAGAACATGGCCCCGGAAGAACACGACGCAGGCTTCGATGCTCTACTCGATGCGTTCCAAGCGCCGCCCAGCTTCACGGAGGAGCCCTGCCGCAGCGAAGTCTACGGGCAGGCGACGGAGGACCACGGTGTCGAGGAAATCATGGCCAGCAGACCGAGCACCTACAACGCGTCAGTGGACGAGCACCGCCGCCACCAGGCGGCCCTGGGTCTGCAGAGTCTGTCAGAGGCCAGTCTTCCTCAGCAGGGTCCGCCCAACTTCGCGACGTGGGTCCGACCGGAAATGATCACGGGCCGCGATAGCCTTCGCTCGGCCGCAGGTCCAGCAGCAATGTATCGAAGTCCTTGTGAGCTCCTTGCCGGTACTGGCGCGGCCGCCCAGGACGCTGTGCACTATTTTGGCCTGCCTACGCCGCCGTATGCGTGTGGTGAAGCTGCTCCTCGCCCACTGCAGGCCGCTCATTGCTGCCCCGGCACCACCGACATCCGAGTCGACTACCACGAGGGAGCCATGGCATTCAATGGGCCGGCCACGCGAATGGGCGGGTGCCACATCGCAATGGTGTGCATCCCAGTCATGTACCAGCCGCAAGCATGTTACTCACCCGTCACGTCCCAGTTTGTATCACCAAGCACATTCTCGAGATATTGGCACGTTTGAGCTGAACACAATACGCCTCTGTATGAGACATGTCTATACGCCTATTTTCTAGCCGTAAGCATCTTGTTACTGTGGCCATGACTACCCTAGCTCACATTGGTATAATCAATTCGGCAGCAATTCGCCGCCGTCCCCACCCCTAGCAAGCATAGACATGATTGCAAACACATAACGACACAAGTCAGTACACGAAGGACAGTTCATAGTGCCGATTGGATAACCATCCCACAGATAGGTCTCCAATAACATCTGCGAAGGGCGATCTGGTAAACAACCCTTAGAAAAAGGTCCAATCATTCCGTCAGATTCAAGGTCTATTTGGCTTGATCTTTTAATGAATTTTTGATGATGAGCGTGATTGATTGATTGTGTGTTCTCTCCCCTCCTTTCTATGACTGCTGTGCGTCCGGAGGTTCCGAAGACCGTAGTATCGGTCCTTCTATTAATCGCTCTTTCCTGTGTAGTACTTCTGAGTTTATCTTTTATAGCTAACAGGCCTTACAGCACTTGTGTAATCGGACACATTCATGTTCTGCCTTCCACGTGACCAAGACTCAGTCGTGCTAGATACTCCATGTCGTCCATGTATTTCCAAAGCTCGACATGCGCCGCTGCTTCTGTAGGATTTGCTTCAGCTGAAGGAACCAATTCGCGATCCCGGTAATAGTCGTCCTCATCTTCTGACCAGCAATCATCATCCCAATTATCCGGATCGTAATTCAGCGGAACAGGGTCATCTTCGCTCCATCCACCACATTCTTCACAGTACAGTGCATCTGTTCTCGTTAGCCCGCTTCGTAGATCTTTGACATTGTATTACCCGGTGTTTGCGCGTCAAGAAGATCGTAGAACTGGTCTTGCATCCCCATCAGAAGTGGCTGAACTGGAGAGCCTTGTGGGACTTCTGAGACCATTGCCTGCACTTCAGAGATGCGGCCCCTCAGATGGGCACAGATATCTTGGCTAAGTGGCCTATTGCTCTCGTACTCCATTTCGATACCCTATGCTATATCGTATTGACAGAGCGGGCATTTTATGCCTGGATATGTAGTAAGCTTACCTTGGCTGTACTGAAACCATCTCATTAGAATTGAGTGATTGTTTCTATCGGCTATAAACCAGGACGTGCTTAGCGCAGATTCGATGAACCGCTTACAACGAGGCACGAAAGATTCACTTAATCTATGATATAAATCTCTGATAATACACTTGCGCTATATGTAGACGAAAGAAACCATTAAGCTCGTCCTATCGCGCGTTAGGTGGGAAGTAGACAGCTTGCTTGTCGAAAGATAATGTCCAACTAGTGTCCGAATTGTGACTTAGTGAAAACACAGCTTATTTGTGTCGCACAGAGAACTAGTCCCTATGGCGTCCGAGTCGTGGACGAGTATTGTTATACTGCCCTTGGCACTGTGTGAACATTGCTCCTCCGGGCTAACAACCGCGCTAGACTGCTTGCTCTCATGCAACTTGGCTGGCGGACTGGATATGAAATAGAAGAACCCGTGCTTGTCTATAACTTATATCTTTAAGATTGCTATAGCCTCCCACTGACCGCGACGTATAGCATTCCTCCTGCAACGAAAGCCCCAACCAAAGACGTGAACTGCTCGTGGCCGAATTTGGTGGACAGCAACAAGAATAAACTGAAAAATGTCACAATAAGGGGCAGCATATCTGATTGACTTTTGGTTCATATGCTAGGGGTGTTTTTAACGCAGTAAACAATGACACAATTGATAATCATGACCTGTGGGATACTATTGTTAGTCACATAATTTGCTAGCCAAGCGATTATGCACCAAAAGTTGCGCAGTCAAAATGAACCGTAATTGAGGTGTCCCGCTTAGGTTTTTCATTTTATGACACGGATATGCACGGATGCATCTTTGCGAGAGGGTACCCTTCATGGGGGAGGTCTGCAATAACACGATACGATTGAGGACATTTAGGCTATTGGGTGGGAGTCACGCTGTATAGTAACTCTGCCTCTCAACCTCGAGGTGTGATAATAGCCGACTCGGGCTGTAGAGTCCTTATTTACGTCGTCCGTTGGCTTATGCTCCTCTGGCAAAATCAATAATGAAAAGTACGCTGGTTGATATGATCTTGCAAAGCTAGTAAGACGTCATGGTGGTCAAGGTAAGCCGTCATACACATCATTATTTTTAAAGCGGGCTTCCATGCCGGGTCTTGCTTTGTTTCATTTGCGGCCTGTCGTAACAACTCTGAGGTGCTCGAAGCGTCATTGCGTAGACAGTGCCGGAAGAGCATTGGCAGAAACTGCGGAAAAAATGCCATGTCTTCCGGGTCGTTTATCTCTTCACTCGAAAGCCCATCGTCAGTGAACAGATCGTCGCACGAGCCGTCCGTGGTCGAAGATTCAGCAGACGCGGCACCATAAGCGGAGGAGGCGTAATTTCTCCCTCGTGTATACGCCTCGCTTGTGAAACTGCTGTGCCTTGAAAGTGTGATTGATCGCTCTGTCATTGCGTTCAGTTGGCCAATCTACTTGTTTCAAACGGACGTTAAATAGTGCTGTACGGGTGAAGTGATGATGTAATAGCACGCTTCAGTTAAGCCGCGTGTAACTGTAATTGCTTTGAAATCGCTCACCCATGACCTTTTTGGGGAGACTAGCAGCTCTGCTCGTAGATGCGCGTTCTTGAGCAGCTCAGAAGTGGCCTCAACAGAGATTGCCCGCTTATTACGGATAGCGACACAAGAGAGGCTGCTTGCGCTCCCCTTGGCTCCGGCGCACATCCCTGATCTCGGAACACTTTACCATCACGGCGCTCCTCGCTTCGCCGCTATGCATTCATGTCCAAATGCATAGCACTGGTGGTCAAATGCTGATATTTCGAGTATTTCAATTCTTAGAAGGCCATCCGGCAATTCTGGATTTCCGTGGTGTTGTTCACGCTCATTTCGATAATAAAGACTAATAGTGGCTGTGATAAGGACGTGCCGTGCCACGCTACTAGTAATGGATCTGTTGCATGTCGCAGCCCCTATCTGGGCTTCGGAAAAGCTTCACCACTTATGGACAGGCCAAGCTTATTGTGGAGCAGCTCCCTGTACGGCATGCGCGATGGGAAGGGCCGCTGCGATTATGACTGCAGCACAAGTGGACGCTAGTGACATTATCTGGTCTTCCACTCTGGACTCTCGAGAAGAGGGGCCCACGTAATATTATGTATGCACGCTCTGCTTGGCCATTGGACTGTGAGACTGTCGCATTAGCATCGGGGGCGCTGCAAAAGCTAGGTATCATTAATGGCTTCTAATAAGAGGACCAGACTAAAAATTGTGGCTCCTACGCGCCGCCTTCAGCTCTTTCATACGCCTTTGTATGCGACCGCATCTGCGCTGAAGAAATCCCAAGAAGAACTCGTACGAAAGCTTCGCTATGCCCAAACAAACCTCTCCACCCCAGACCACCTGTGGCGACCATGACAACCCAACGACAAAGCAGCGTCGTAGTCGGCGAGTGAGAAAACGCGTTGATGATTCGAGGCAGAGAGAAACACAACTTGGACACACGGAGGAAAGGATAATCAAGCTCGAGAAAAGGCTTGAGAGCTTTGAATGTGAATTTGCTACCTTACTCGCGATCCTGCGCAGAGGTCCCTTTCTTGGCTCGATGCCTGGGGAAGCCGTTGAGCCGCGTCTCGAAGAGAAAGCTTTCAGCCCGAAGATGATATTGGGTACCCCGCAATCGGATGCTAAGAGATCAATGGACACACCTTCTGAGTTGAATCTTGATCTTGGTGATTTCTACAGCGGCGCAGAGAACTAGAGCTTGGTCCAAGAGAAGAGCCTTCATTGTAGTGTAATGAGCAATAAGGCGAAATAGAATACCAGGACTTCTAGTTTACCCAGACCTCGTTCCATGTTCAAGTTTTCGTAATAGTGTGAATGCTTCCCCTTAACATCTGTCAATTTAGAAGCAAACAATTACAGGGCCCGGAACAAATGACCCAATCTCCTGTTAGATGCGTAGAAGACGGTGTTCCATCAAATTGCGGGTTGTGCAATCCCACATAGTAAGTTACTGTTCTCTTTATAAATGGGGTATATGGGCTTGCAGCACAGCGTCTGCGATTCTACTGTTGGCTTTTACAAATGCAATCTCAAGAACAGCTACTTTTGCAGCTTCTCGAAGCTGTTGTTCATGCCCTAACATGCCAGGAGTGGATGGCAAAAGTCTTACAGGATTGGCACATTGCCGCAAAGCGTAGCTCAACACCCGACGCAAACGAATCGGTGGAGAATGAGTATCCTGCCGGGAGCAGAAGAGAACTAGAGGACGGTGAATTGGTCGACTATGAAGAATGCGCACGAAATTCAGACAATAATAGCTCGTACGATGCATTGCCTCTCGCTGGGAATTGACATACTGAATCTTGCAAGGAGGCTCATTTCGCGGGAGCGCAGCGCGGACACAGAGCGAGTACAGGACGGCCGTGGAAACGATCTACACAGAAGCCCGACGACACGTCACCGCAATACGCACGGCGCATACCTACCCAGAACGAGGTATAGACGACAGCCTTACCACAGCCGGTCCTACCAAACGTATCCATACGGCACGCGGCCATACTTCCGGGGACGTAGCCGGGGAAGATACTTTTCTAATTACTAGGGGCAGGACTAGCAGTGGGTGTGAACTAACGGAGCGCATGGAATGTTTCTACCACTGTTCGCAACTGAGTTTATTGCTTGCTCAGCATCAAACCTTGATCCTACCAGTCCATCAGTACCAGCAGATGTAAACTACAATAACCTCCTGGTTAGGACCATTTTTGTTTATTTAGTGGCTTGTAGTAGTCAGCCACAAAGTGAGTTACCATATCCAGAACCCTCACGAAAACATTAGAGTTGTGCCATTTCGCCTTACGCACCGTTAATAGATAATCTGATTTCTTCGTGCAACGTATACGGACCTGTCTTCGGAAGAGTTCACTGTTTTTCTTCAGGCGCTAACTCCTTCCTTCCATAACGTTAAATCTCCACCCACGTGTCACAACCTGCTGTATGATTTGCTGCGTTTTCGCCCGGATTTCATCCAGGTCATTTTTAATCAACGAGATATGGGTCTGCGTAAGGTTTTCTTGGTGATCTTTCAACACCGCCTGTTGACCGTCTGATGAAAATGGGTTTTCGTGTTGAGAACGGAACTTATCCCATGATCCCTGCAAGGCACGTTGTATGTCTGCTTTGGAAGTCCCATTGTGATACACCAAGACTACACTTCTATTGCGTTCATCATGTTTGTACGAGTTAGCAAAGTATCCTGCCATGCGTTAGTCGGGTTGGAGATTCCAACCTGGTAGGCACGCTACCTCTGTATCCCTGTAGTGGAACTGTCAGATGGAATGCTGAAGTGCGCTTATCAGAAATTGATGATTGAGATGATAGATGAGGTGTCCAAAAACTGTTCATTTTCTTGTTCGTGTTCTGTCCCCCGCTTTTTTTCTATATGTCCTCTGCTTCCGGAGGTTCCGCAGATAGTAGTAGTTATCGGTCCTACTATTGATAGCTCTTTCCTATGCAGTACATCTAAGCTTCTCCTTGTATCTGACAGGAACATTGCAAGCGGTTGTCCCAGCCAAACGGATGACAGTATCGTTAAGCTAGATTTCATACTTTCAACTGTGGCCCAACTGCGTTTGTGCCGTGTGGGGACATGCTACGCGGGTATTCACTCCTAGCTCCTCCGAGTCACAGCTCCAACTCGTGCCAAATAAACCGGATTGAGGGTTTCTCACAAGCCCCTGATATAATTAGTATGAACGTCACGCTTTGTATAGAACCCTTAACGTACGGCAGTATAGATTATTGTCATATTGCGTGCTGTCTGCAGAGTGAGCATGGGTTCGCGTGCAAATATATTGGGTGTGCTTCTTAAAGTAGATTGTGTTATGTGATCTACATCCCACTGCGTACGAAGCAGTCGTAATCAAGTGCTTACGTGTTCTATCAATCATAGTGATTGATGGCATGGTAAAGTCCGGGCTTTCGTGCCTCTCCCGGTTCTGGCTCAAACGCCTGCTAATTGCGCGACATGCGCAGGTCTCGGTGAACCATTGTTAGCGGCAAATTGCGCAGTTCTAGCGTTTTCTTACGCGTAATTCATCACTGCTTCCTGTCATTTGTTCTGCGCATATATCCTCTCTCGACCAAACTAGGCTCTAATACTGTAGCGTATCTAAGGCGCTTCTAACACCTTAGCAGTGGGACGTTTACCATGACGCGGTGTGCTGAGCCTGAAAACGTCATAGCTGGCTTTAGACTTGTTGCACCCTCGCTATGGGAACACGTTCCTGAAGAATTGACCCGTTTCACGTGCACCTCTGCAGGTTCTGTCTTGGTTCCTTCACATATTCTTCTCCTATCCTGGACTGGTGCCCGCAACGAACACATCTCCAAGTACACAAATATGTACAGAACTTTGTTCCCGACGGCCCACGTCTTTGTCGTCACCACCTCGACGAAGGATCTCTGTTTTCGAACCCCAAAGCGAAAGCAGGAGCGGATGAAAGCTCTCCTGGAGCATCTCGTTGAGTACGAGAAATGCACAAACCTGCGTATTCTCATGCATGTGTTCTCCGAGGGAGGTAGCAACAAAGCTATCGAACTGGCGGAGGCATACCACAAAGAGACCAGCCACCGACTACCAGTTTCCGCGCTATGTTTGGATAGCACTCCAGGCCATCCTCGCTTCTTGCGTCTTTGCAACGCGTTGAAGAAGTCTCTTCCACCGCATCCAATACTCAAGCACGTGGGCTTTGTGGTGGGAAGTACTATTCTGGGCGGCGTGTGGATTCTGTTCTGCGTCTTCGAGGGATACGAGAATAATCCCATATCTAAAACTCGCCGCCAACTACTAGATCCTACTTATTTTGATCTTCGCGCTCCACGATGCTACCTTTTCTCAAAAGCTGATGCGTTAGTAGCGTGGCAGGATATTCAGGAGCACAGGGACGCATCGATCGAACTAGAGATACCGGTTATGGAAGTTATTTTCAACAACAGTCAGCATTGTAAGCATGCGAGAGCGGAGCCACAGTTGTACTGGGAGGCTGTGAGGCAGACCTGGAGGAAGGCTGCAGCGAGAGACGGCAGCAAGTCAGTGGGAGAGGTGGACACTGGGTACAGCTTGGATGAACCTGATTGGGAAAAGGCGGCACGAGCGGGGAAGTACTGAGTGTAATTTTTCTCTTGGAGAAGTCGCTCTTATGACGTTAAGCGGTTCGTAGCGCGTTCCTATTCTTAGCGCTGCAGGGGTCCGCATACCGAAGTGCATGCCGAGGTGCACCCTAAAGTGTATTATGGGCTACATGAAGCTGGGGCTCTGTTATGACACCAATAGCTTCCGCATGTGTTGATTGGTTAGCTCACGTCCTGATGCTTGAGCCGCGTCGGCGGCCAATCGGTGTGAAAACTGGGCAATAGTAAGTTGACGTAAAAGAAGCTGGGTGGCACGAGCCGTACCCTTTCTTTCCAACCAAGCCATATGGATAATTTGCATCATCAAAGATCTGTGGTGTATATTGGGGTGGCAAGCGGTATATCCTCCCCGGTGTGTCCCATAATAGGTAACCTGAGATCGACTATGTTTCGATAGCGCATTGTACCCTCCGTGACTTCTTACCCTTTGCACTCATCTACGGAACCGTCATTCTCACAGCGCCCTAACGGCTTGGCGACTGGGCCTTTGTCGCATGTCATGCGTGCTCCGCGCCGGAAGCTGTTGGCGTGCTCAATCGTAACTGCCTTATTTCTCCTGACGGTTCCTTTCATCATTCACTTCCCAAAACTGGAAATTGCACGAGCCTTCACTGGCGGAAACATTTATCCAGGGCAGTTGGTCGTCAGTTCGCACGCTTCTGTTACAACAAGCTATGCTGCGAGTATAACCACTGCTAATTCATGTAGGTGGCAGACTGCGATCTACACGGTTGACGACCTAAACACAATCTTACATACAGATGTAACGTTAGATAAAGGGCATGAAGCATACGTCTATCTCACCTACATCATTGACAACTACTCCAATTTACCATCCAGAATGGTGTTTATGCACGGTCATCAGCAGCACAAGCATGGCACTCGCGATTGTGACGGCATTGAATATGACAATCTTGAATCCATCAAAGCCGTGAGGGTAGAATTTGTCCAACGCACCGGATATGCAAACTTCCGGTGCCGGACAACACCAGGCTGCCCAGCAGAGATCCAACCATTCCGACAGGACGGAGAAGGAGACAAACTGAGGCCACAGGAGAAAGCTATGGCTGTCGCATGGGCTGAACTATTCGAGAATGATGATGTTCCACACATCATTGCGACGCCATGTTGCGCGCAGTTTGTAGTCTCACGAGCCCAAGTATTAAAACGACCAAAGCGAGAGTACGAGAAGTTCTTGAGTTGGTTGCATAACACGCCACTCAGTGGTTTCACTTCTGGCAGAATGTTGAGGAACTTTGGCATGTAATTGTTGGGAGAGATCCTGTGTAGTGAGTCGGCGCGAGGGAACTTTGGGAAGCTCGTGCTACGATTGCGGCTAGCTGCCCTGCTATGCAACAATGCTATCAGGATCAATATGGCATGGCATCTTCTGCTGTTCATAGCAAGACGGCAAACTGTCAACGTTGAAACGCTTCATAAGTTAGACCCTCACCTAAATTCTTACGCGAACTAACGAAGCATTTCCGCAAGGTGTACAGTGCTTAGTGAATGCGGCTTCATCTTGCCAGGCAGCAACACCAACTGGGCCCGACCTGCCAGCCAGGGTCCGGCCCATGTAATATTGATCTCTGACTTGTAATATCGTTTGTTTTCTACGCGACCCTTCCATAACTAGCTGAGGACGATGCTGACGGTTAGCGCTTAACTACGTACGGAAGGTGGGGCTGTCAACGGAGATGAAGAAATGCATAGATTATCGTATGAGGCTTATTGGTTTCAATATCCTAGACTGTATCGGAGGTTTATCGCTGCGACTTGTGATTAAGAAGAATTTGTGCAGCATCATCAATAACGAAGAATGTAACAGTCAGCAACAACATCAATAGGTACACCTCGAAGCTTGAGCAGCACGAAGGTCGGCCTTTTTGTATGCAGCAAAAAGGGGGTCAGCTACAGCTGTTTTGATATTATCTGGTGACGGAAAATGCTTTTGCACGCTGCGAGTGTCACATCATGTGGTCAGAATACTCATTAGGCGCAGAGTTTCAAAGTGTTGTGGACTGCAAGTGGTACACCAAGAAGTTAAATTGGCCTGATGATGTTCTGATGGCTACACTATTGGTGAGGTATGGACTGACCTTAACGCTGAACTAAAGTGTTTTTCACACTACCGCGTACTTCTTGTGACCTTCAGTCGATTTATATTCAATCGTTTCGAACTTCTTCTTAATTCTTTTGAACTTCTACCTAATCGTGCTACACGATTTGTTTTCTCAATGTCACGCCTGTCTCCTTCAGCTAACTAACCGTGAAATGTTCGTCGTGTAAACACAGTTCGTAACATCGGATTCGGGACGATTTGGTCTTCGCCAACTCCCATCAACACGTATAGATATTGACCATCACTCTGTAGCTTTTGTATATCTGTCAGATAAGAGGCATAAAAACTGAAGTATACGAATACTGCATCGTGGACGGTATCACCTATGTATCATCGATGTATCAGGTCTGTGTTTAAAAAGGAGAGAAAACAGAACCAACGAAAATACAATAAAATTCTGATCCACGATCATGACCAAAAAGATTCATTAAATTCTGACAATTAAGAGTCTCACTGACCCTATAACGAGCGAGGACCATGTCTCACGCAAATATTACCGGCGTACGCGACGCTACGATCATCCTCACCGACTACACGAACTACACGCCATGGTTACTACAACTCAAAGCAAAAGCAGAGTTCCACGACGTATGGGCAATCGCAGACCCTGATGGAACTAGAGAACCTTTGCTGGAACCGATCCCCCCAGTCCTACCACGATTAGCTGACTACGTACCGGCTGTAGTCCAACGACCGGCACCCAGCGCGTCGTCAAACTCTCGGGGTAACCGGGTTGGATCATCAAGCCAGCCAACAAGATCAAACCCGTCCCGAACCGATGCAACTCCAGCTACACCGACGAAACTATCGGACTTATCACCTGAAAGCCAGGAAACATACAAGGCCGATCGAGACGACTACAAGGTACAGCTCGAAGCCTACAAGATCGACGAGAAGAAATACGACAGAGAACGGGCTAACTATCGGTTACTTGCAACGCACATTCAGAGCACAGTATCAGCGCACATTCAGCGCAACTGCTGCCTCCCTGGTACCACGATTCGCCGATGGATTATTGATATCCGAAGGACAGTAGGAATCAACCCACTCGAAGAACGCCAACGAGCACGAACAAGATATCACAATGCATTGAAGCCAATGAGGACCCCAGTAAACTGGGATATCTGGCTTGCCGAATACGATCGAGCAGCAACTGACGCTGAGACCGAAGGAGTCGCGGAGGTACAACATAATGACGACATTATAGAAGATTTCTTGTCGGCAGTGGAAAAGGTAGCACCTATGTGGGTGACTGCCTTCTCTAGCCAGGTGGCCAGAGGTGACCCAGACCATGACAGAAAAGAAATGATGAAACTCTTCCGGGAGCATATGAGCCGCTCCTACCCACAAAAGGGCAAGCAGAAGAGCGCTTTCGCTGCTGGAGACGCTGCATACCCCGCTGGCGGTGAATCCGACCAGGGCGCACAGAGGGACGCCTCCGGTGTAGCTGAAGAAGCATCATCAGCCTTACGGGGCAAGAACCGTGGTAGAACACGGGGAAAACGCAAATTTGGGCAAAGCAGCACCAGATCCAAGCATTCCTCTCTGGAGGATACGGCGGCAGTCGAAGGCACAACATGCCATGCTTGTGAACAGCGCCACAATCTTTTTGATTGTTTCTATCTAAACGAAGATAAGGCACCTACGTGGTTTACACCAGATTCAAGAATAGCCAAACTCGTTGAGTACAAAAGAAAGTATGACCCAGAGCTAATCAAATTATTAGACTCAAAGCGCCAACGATCAAAGACGCCGCTGATTAAAAATTCGCAAACACCAACACCCGAAGTCTTAAAAGATTGACTAGAAGGAAGAGTTATATCAACAATCGAAGCCGCGTATACCGCGTCAGTGTTCTCAATGAAGAACCAACCGTATCCGCTAAAGAATGCATTCATCCTCGATTCGGGCGCGACAATACACATCTGCAACATGGCGCAACGCCTAACTCACCTCCGTCCACCTATCCCCGGTGACTGCGTGTGGACAGGCGACGCACGAATATGGATTAAAGGGTATGGCACCGTACATATCAAAGTCAAGTCACCATATGGCACAGAGATACTCCGATTAGAGAACGTTGCCTTCTGCCCGGAGATTCTATGCAACCTCGTCTCATTTAGACTACTCAGACGACAAGGAATTTGGTGGGATAATAAGAATGAACCTACGTCGTTAAAGAGATGGGACAACTCCATCATCGCATACCTGACGGAAGCACACAACCAATGGGTACTCGAGCAATCAGATGCAAACGACAGTGCCTTTCACACCCGATTCAACTCTCGAACCAAGCGGTCGCCACAAAGAGCAAGTGCGATACTATGGCACAAGCGCCTAGGGCATCCAGGGCCCGCAGTGATCGAACACCTCGTCCAACAATCTGAGGGGGTGCGCATCAAAGGCGTCACTACAGTCGAGTGCGACGCATGTGGGAGAGCCAAATCAAAGCGCAGGATCCGCAGAGAACCTCGACTGAGCGAAGAAGGACCGGGAGAACGAATCGCGATCGACTTTCACGACTACGAAGTGGGGAGCTACTCAAAGGAAAAGAGCCAAATGCTTATCACTGACCGATTCTCGGCATATAACTGGGATTTCTACTTTACCGACAACAGACCAGCACGATCTATTATTCGGTTACTAGATAATTTCACTTGCTTCCTCTATACGCAGTTTAATATTTCTGTAAAAGTGATTGAGACGGACAACGAGATAGTGACCGTCAAGCCAGAAGTTAAGAGATGGTGCACGTCCAAAGGCATAAAGGTCGAGCCTTCTGCTCCTGATACCCAATCACAGAATGGCGGAGGAGAACGCTCAGGGGGTGTGATAAAAGAAAAGGCACGCACGATACGACTGGATGCTAATCTTCCCTGGGAACTATGGCCAGAAATCACAAGAGCGGCAGTATACCTGTACAATAGAACGCCGAACTACTCAAACCGCTGGAAAAGCCCATACGAGGTATTCTTCACAAGGGTCGCTGCTATGAATGGTATCGTCACTGGACCACGGAAACCAAACCAAGCTCATCTTAAAGCATATGGCTGCAAGGCATTTGCAATGACCGACGATACCCACCGAGGAAAGTCGCGACTGCAACGCTTGGATCCAAAGGCCTGGATTGGCTATCTTATTGGCTATCAATCTACAAACATCTACCGCGTTTGGATCCCGTCACTAGCTAAAGTTATCAGCACAAGAGACGTAGTCTTCGACGAAAGCGTAGTGTTTAGCGGCAAAACGGAAGACCTCATGGACAACCTTATGCACAACACCCTGCAGGAGATTGCAATGTGGGTGAAAACGATTGAACTGCCTACACCACCGCGACAGGAACAGCCTGAGACTGGGTCGTTCTACGAAGACGATACAATAATGGGAGAGAGTTCAAGTCCACAAGGTCGAAAGTCAAGAGGTTGCCGAAGTAGAAAAGCGATGGACTCATACCCAACGCCGCCAGACACTCCGCCACCTGTAGCTCTCCTTAGCCAGGCGTGGACCGACGAACTTGAAGCTAATAGCATGACGACACAGGGCTCGTCAAAAACAGAACCATGGGCAGCAGCATTTATGGCCGGCACTCAAGCAGGGCACGTAGGGGAACACGAAGGCAAGCTCATTGACAAGGCACAGCTGAAGAGAATGCTGGCAAAGGGGGTGAAGCCTCACCGAAACCAATTGCCACCTCTGCCGACGACTTACTCAAAGCTTGAAGATCATCCTCTGTACGAAATGTTCAAGGAAGCAGAACGAGAACACCTAAGGAGCCATGAACAAATGAAGTCCTGGGCTGAAGTGCCAATCACTCCCATCAAACGGAAAGGTCACCAAATATTAGACTGCATGTGGGTGTATACCTACAAATTGGACAAACACCATCGCCTTATTAAATGCAAAGCACGACTAGTCGTTCGCGGCGATCAGCAACGAAACATCACGTCACAAGACACATACGCAGCCACTTTAGCCAGCAGGTCTTTTCGAATGCTCATGGCAATCGCTGCCAAGTTCAACCTTGAACTCAAACAGTACGACGTTACTAACGCATTCGTGCATGCAACCATAGATAGAGAAATCTACATGAGAATGCCACGAGGATACCAGAAGCCCGGAACGATCCTTAAGCTTGAAAAGGCACTTTACGGTCTTCGAATTTCACCGCTCCTATGGCAGAAAGAATTCGTCTCAACCCTCACCAACTTAGGCTTCAAACAAGTGCCACATGAGGCCTGCTGCATGATTAAGGATGGCATTATCATCTTCTTTTACGTCGATGACATTATCTTAGCCTACCACCAGAAGAAGGAGGTAGAAGCTCAACAAGCTATCAAGGCTCTTCAAGAAAGATACACCTTCACAGGTGGAGAAGACCTGCAATGGTTCCTTGGCGTTGAAGTTATCAGAGACCGAGAACAACGATTAATTCAACTCTCCCAGTTAGCCTATGCCGACAAAATCAGCAGACTTGCAGATAGGAAAGATGTCCGACATGATACCCCAATGGCAAGCGTTGAACTCCAGCCACGCGAGGGATTAGCATCACCATCAGAAGTCAACAAATACCAGCGTAAGATTGGTTCCCTACTATTTGCCGCCGTTACAACACGTCCTGATATCGCCTTCGCAACATCGCGCCTTGCACGCTTCCTCGTCAACCCTGGCACGGAGCATCAGGAGGCTGCTGACAGAGTCCTGCTCTACCTTGCAGCGACAAAATCAAGGGCACTCCAACTGGGAGGAGGCGACAAGCTTGAAGTAGCTAGCGACGCATCATTTGGCGATAATACAGTCGATAGAAAGAGTTCGCAAGGTTATGTGATTAAGCTATTCGGTGGTCTTATTACCTGGAGAGCAAGTAAACAGGACACGGTTACTACCTCAACGACTGAAGCAGAACTGCTCGCACTCTCCCAAGTAGCAAAGGAAGCTATCTTTACCTCGCGACTTCTCAAGGAGCTCCAGATATCATTGCCGGAGTCGACCATTACAATTCAATGCGACAATACACAGACAATTCGACTTGTTACGGAAGAGATTACCAAACTTCAAACCAAACTTCGACATGTAGACATCCACAACCATTGGCTACGACAGGAAGTATTGCTTGGACGAATTCAAGTTAAATACGTAGAATCCTCGCAAATGCTAGCAGATGGACTTACCAAAGCGCTGCCCTCAAACAAATGGGAGAACTTTCTTAATCAATTAGGACTGGTAAACAAGAAACCGGCCTTAGCAAAAGAGTTAAAACTCGAAGACATACAGACTCAAATAGAGGATCTGACAATCGCATAAGATATAGGTTGGTGGCAGCTTAGAAGATCACTCTAAGCTGAGGGGGTGTGTCAGATAAGAGGCATAAAAACTGAAGTATACGAATACTGCATCGTGGACGGTATCACCTATGTATCATCGATGTATCAGGTCTGTGTTTAAAAAGGAGAGAAAACAGAACCAACGAAAATACAATAAAATTCTGATCCACGATCATGACCAAAAAGATTCATTAAATTCTGACAATATCACAGCCTTGACATGCTAGGTATTACTCCCATATTTGCTGCCCCGGCTCAAGCCTTCCAAAGAGAATCTCGTTATCTCCTTGCCAGTGCAAGGTAACACAATTATCTCGCAGAAATAGCCCAGAAGGACTGCGGTACTGTCAGAGGAGGAATATTACTTCCGCCAGGACATTGGGACACCGAATATCAACAATGTTCAATGCATGCGTAGACGCCCTGCGTTCTAAATAGATAGCTACGCAGTCTTCAGAGATGTCGAGGACCTGACAGCTATCGGGGTCGTTGGGGAAGGTCCAGGATTCATTAACACGAAAGGTGTTGTTTTCTGTAGACAAACGTTTAATAACCAGCTTGCCGCTTCCTTCACTGTTATAGGGAGCATAGGCAACGAAGAGTAGCTCTGGACTATAGCACTTGCAGACCTTAAGGTCGTACTGTAGAGGGTATGCAATACAACTTTATCTAGGGAAAGAAGTTCCTTGCGCCTTTCTTTGGCTGTGAAAATAATATTTGCTTTGTCCGCCCCTAAGGGGTCGACGCAGTCGTTTTCACACTGAAATGTGCATGTCAGAGCCCATTCGCCATCGACATTGCAATAAACCTGGATTCCAGCTCTCCTGGCGATATAGAGCTCATCGTTATTAAATAGCATAGATTGGATCTGATCCATGTGACGTTGGCATTCAACACCATCAGCGTGAGTATTATAGACTATGAATTCCTCAGTGGAGAGACTCAGTGCGTGGTAAGTTGACGAAGCAGCGAAGTGTTCTATTTGGCTTCGATTGATGCAATACATGAAGGTTAAGTTCTTATGCCTGTTGTTGGGGTATTCTTGATAGAAGTAGGCGGCCCTTAGAGCTAGTCGCCTATGTAATCCGCTGTTAGCGTGTCGTCCGAGCGTTCGGGATGTCAATTACGAGGCCAAAGACATTCTGCAACTGTTCAAGACGACGCCCAGTCGGCTTCAGTGTCTACCGAGCCCATTTCCACCCATTTTGCTGTCCATCTAGCCGTCGGATGAACAGAAGACAGGCTAGTGAGATCGCCAATAGTGATCCCGTGTACGTTATTGGCCTGAGAAAGTCTTCACCGCTCAGGCCTCTGTCTGCCGCTCGGGTCACCAATGCTCCCGCGATAGGGACGCCAACGACATAACCAAACCCTCGTATAGAAGTCATGACTCCGTTCTTGGGATAGAACATGGCATCGCCAAACAGTTCTCTCTGGATCGAATTCATTGTGGTATTGAAGACCCCGCTGATAAGACCGTGACTGATACTCAATCCAACGTACAGCCCCACACTGTTTGTCAGTGCTGAAGGAACCCAGAGCGTCCATGTTGCAAATAAGTACACAACGGTGGCGATTATCAGCGCATTTTGGTGCCCGATCCGATCCGCAAGTACCCCAGCGCCTAGTCTCGAAGGGATACCTACGCCGTTATTGATGGCCAGCAGGTACGAAGCCGGCTTGATAGGAACACCGAGAGACTCCGCGAATGCGGGCCCGAACGTCATGGGAATCGCTAGCGTAAGCGGATGGATGAAGTTCACCACCGCAAGAGAGGAGAACATGGGGTCGTAGAATGCTGTCCAGCCAGTGACTTCCCTACTCCGGTATTGGAACTTTCGTGGCGGAATAGCCAGGACACTAGCACTTGACAACATGACAAGGCTGAAGACAGCAAATGCACCGAGCGTTACCCTCGTGCCAAACTTCTCCAGCAGGTTTGCCGTCACGAACGAAAAGGTCACACCACCCACAGCAGCAGCTATGCTCGTCAGCATACATCGAGATTGTGCAATGGAATCGTACATGCCAGCGTACATGGTTCCCTGCGCAAGTCCACTGCGCTGTGGGAAATACTCGGGGAGAATGGGTGAAAGGATGTATATCAATATCCCCGTCCCAATGCCGACGAGAACACCCTGGCTCCCAAAGAGGTCCCAGGCCTAGTTTTGCGTGAGAAGAGTTTTAGAACGACATGGGGAGATTTACGCTATGGCTGCTTGCTGCTGTTGAGAACCCAAGCGCGACGCAAACTGTGCCAACAAAGCACACTGTATAGATATGTCGCCCAATCTCAGGCAGACGCGGATAGTAGAATATCCCAAAGAGAGCAACCAATCCTCCATTACCGAAAGACCCAATGGAAGAGATCAAGGTACGGTTTCCGATCTCGCTTTCGCGAATTACGCCGTCCCGTACTGCCTCTTGACGTCCATAGTGTGCTTGGAATACACCAAAGGCTTGCACAAACCCTGGAGGAGGTGGCATTAGCTTGGCGCAAGGGAACGGGGCACACCTTTGGCGAAACCCATTAACAAGATGCTCACCTATCACAGTGAACGCCATCAAAGACGTTGATAGCAGGATCCTCCACTGCTGTGCCTGCGTCACGTCCTCTCCTACATTCTCCTGCGATTGCGTCGTGGAGCTGGCCGAGATGCTGCGGCTTAGTGGACTGTCTTTGTCACCGCCTATTTCAGCGCCTTCGAATCTTAGTGAAGTTCAAACAGGAGTTCAGTCCTCATGGCAAAGTGTGGTCATTATGGAGGTACTACCTACCAGCTTTTTCGATATCTGTATTGTCCATATGTTCCAAGCGTTAGCTGGTTTTAACGGTATTGTTGATTTGGAGTCTTATGAATCCACCTGTCCTAGGAGCGCATTTTAGTGGATTTTAGATTGCAGATATACGGTACACTTCTAATTACAAGTCCTCATCTGCCCGCCAGACCTCCGGAAGAGTTCGGCAACACTCTCGCTCTAGCATCATCCAGGATGGCTGTCACGCCATGACCCTTGGAAGAGATGTTGGACAAACCTTCATCATTCTCATCGAAATCTCCCAATCAGACTTGTCAACAAGCAGGAAATGAGCGCCAAGGTGCGTTTGAACTCGGACCTAACCTTATATCTTATCACAGACACCGACAATTTGTATATGTAAGTATAGCTATACCTCTCAAAGACACGTGCAAATATCTCCTTTAGGCTCGTGCACGGAAAAAAAATCTTTGACTTGGTTCAAGTTCAGGAGCTATCAGGAGTTTCCTGTCGTGTTTGTTCACAAGTCTGCTCCCAATAAACCAAAGCTCTTCAGCGGGAAGACCAATACATCACCAATCAACAATGGCTCTTGCAATCGATTTAGCTCGTTTCCATTATGATCGTATACCGTGGCTGTAGTGAAATATCTATCAGCGCCTTGGTGAACGCAAACGGACCAGTCGTCGTTATGACCTCCTGAAATGTGACGATATTATTTTGGCCTCTTCACGTTGAAAAGCTCATCTAGATTCTCTGCTTCAAGGTCTACTAATGCAACGATGGCACAATGCTCAGGCTTCGCGAGAACCACGTATTGGGGCAAGTTGCACGGGGAATGGCGGGCCGGGCCAGATGGCTCGCTTGTTATGATCGTTTTCGATGCCAACTACAAGGCTGAAGCTTTCGCTATACTAACCTGGACCCCATTTCGATACGGGGCGCAGCGGCCGCACGTCGATGTCTGCCCAAAGCTCGCCTCCCTTCATCAAGATCAGATAGCGGAGGAAATCTGCTCTCGTTACACGGTCAGTCATGTTGGGAAGGGACGTGTAGAGTCGACCGGAGAAGCCATCGCGTACGCAAGCGTCTGCGTTGCTGTCGGTAATGCCCTCATAGCGATGGTCAGGATTCATGCGTTGCCAGGTGGACGGAAAATCCGCCGCTCGATCGGGCAGGTCTCCTGAGTCTTTCCAAGTCTGCCAGATTTGTTGCGGGTGGAGACGGTGGTTTTCGGCATTGGACATGTTCCTGAGAAAGATTAGTCACGAGAGTATCACGCAGCTCAAAATGCCTACTCTGATCCAGGCTGGTCGAGAAAGAGTGGTACAACATGAACGTTAGGGTAAAGGCGAGCGCAAAGTTGGCCGCCGGGAAGGCTGCCACCATCGCATAAGCCCCCGAGTCGGGGAGAGGGGGCTCCTGGGAAGGAGGGAAGAAAGCGACCAACTCGTCGTGCTGCAACTAAGCGGCAGGTGCGTGATTCCTAAGGCGTAATAACGATCACCTTTGGCCGCATTTGAGCCGCCTTACATCCGTCATGCTAGCGCAAACTTCATCTTCCATCAAATTCGTTTCGCCTGTAACCCTGCATCGGTTCAGAATGAAGTGCCTCGATTGCCTGGCTCAGCCAAAGCCAGGAACAGCCACTGGCGCTGGTCCGAATTCGCCTATGTGCAGTATGTCGCGGACTCGCACTATCTCTGCAACTCGCTCATGATGTTTGAAGCAGTCAGACGTTTGGAACGAGGACAGATCTCTTACTGCTGTATCGTCACGCCTGGGGTGTGTCTAAGATTAACGGGGAAAATGTGAACTATGAAAGCAAGCTGCTAGCGTAGGCAAGGGATATTTATGGCTGCAAACTCCTTCCTACCCAGATCATGACGTTCGAGAAGCAGAATGATCCGACCTGCCAAGACAGCTATACTGAGCTACTGGCGTGGATTCAGACCCAAAACAAGCGAGTCACGCGACATTGTTGAACATGTGGTTGGAGCTTCGGGCAGATTTCTCAACCCGCCGAGACGTACGTAGTGAGGATCGAACATGGCTGAAAGGGCTGACTGTACCCAGCGCGTAGGTAGGCAAGCGTACGATGGCCCCGCCCACGCTTTCGGCCCTGCGAACGGGTTCCAACGCCGCCCTTGATTGCGGTAGGTCAATTCTATTGTGCTACTAAAAAACTTTCCGTAGCAGGCTTAGTCTTAGAGGTCTTATCCAAAGGCCAGCTATAGGAAATGCTAATAGAAATCGATTACAGAGGCTATATATTCAAATTTTGAGCCCGTTGCGCCTCAGTGGTAACTTGTTGCCTAAAATTGCGGAGTGGACGAATGAGGCACCGTTTTTCGGTTGTATGAAAGCACCAAAGAGGCGAATCGTATATCGACGAAGGTCGAACCTGTTGCAAACATATTATGGTGTATTTACTTGCTGTAGAAATTCTAAGGAGCTAATGCTACGGATGATGGATGGGCTATACACTTGTCAGATATAAGGAGAAGCTCAGAAGTACGGCATAGGAAAGAGCGATAAATAGTAGGACCGATAACTATTGCTAATCGACGGAACCTCCGGAAGCAGAGAAGATATAGAAGAAAGCAGGAGATAGAACTCCAAAAAAAAAAAAGACATAATCCATCATCGCAATCATTAATTTCTAAAAAGCTCATTTCAGCATTTTATCTGACAACACTAGTATTAACACTGTCACGTGACACTGAACTTCCCCTCGCGTTGCGACCAGGGCGGCGAATACATCTGTCCCTGTGTCGCGAGCGGCCCTCTGTAGCGAGCCGAATTATAGTTACTTTATGCATAGAGCACTGTTAACCCCGCATAGGTGTTTATTTAAATCTACACGAGTTCTACAGGTTAGCCACCCAAGGACCTTTAGAACGTCGGGTAACTGGAAATTTCGCCAAGGCCTTTCGCGCTGCCGCACAGTCTGTGAAGAGGTGTCAACCTCTCAACGCTCCGGATGGCCATGGTATGGCAAATAGCTTAGCCTGGGGGCCTGACCCTGCCCCAATAAGCCCTCGCCAGCCCTGTCAGCGCCAACATTATCTAGGAATATAATCTGTCTCAGCAAGACAAGCGAACCTTGTAAGCATGTGGCTGCGCAGGCAGCGTGAGAATGCTCAGCCCCATCCACGGTAGTAAGTGCCCCACGACAATTCAGCAGAGCGTCTCTCAATCCATCTGGCAACAGATCGCGACAACTTAGTACATGCGACCTGTCAGCAGCATGCCATAAGCTGCTTTGTTGGAGCTGCGCTGTTCTTGAGCCCGCCCGTCCTCGCTTTCCGCTATAGGCCTTCTCTTCAATCGGCTGTCGTCCGCGCGCGTGATACTGGAGAGTAGTGCGAGGGACATTGCCACGATCTTGTCTAGCACAGAATGATTTAGACACACTAGGAGGAACGCCTTATGCCAATATCTGACTGGCCTTTGTCCATGTCACCTACTGTGGTGATTGGGGTGATAGCGTTAGGATGCTAAAAATAAATACGTAGCACCGGCCCTGCGAAACTCTCGGAAGGTACCTTTTTACATTGAAATAGTCTTCAAGACTTACTGCGATATTCTTCCTTAACCTAACTTTTCTTCTAGCGCTCGTAGCTTATAGGAGACCCCTTCAGGCATGATTAAGCAGGGGTAGCAGCTGAATTTTGTTACACTCCAGTATCTTAGAGAAGAAAGGGCAATGGAATAGTAAAACATTGCCCAGATCTTTATGGCCTTGAGAATGGGAGAACTTAACTGTCTGAGCTATCAAACCGGCTCGCTGGGCTCGCGACACACGACCAGAAGTTACTGATAAGGCTTTTAAGCACAAGAGTGTCCATTAGTCATACCACCACTCTAGTTCGGCCTGAGAGGGAATACGGATTCGTTGAGCTGATACTAAGTTTGCACTCACTGCTACATCGTTCCGAAAACGAGTCGTGTTGTCAGATTACACAAGTGCTGTAAGGCCTGTTAAATATAAAAGATAAACTCAAAAGTACTACACATGAAAGAGCGATTAATAGAAGGACCGATACTACGGCCTTCGGAACCTCCGGAAGCAAAGCAGTCATAGAAAGGAGGGGAGAGAACACAGAATCAATCAATCACGTTCATCATCAAAAATTCATAAAAGATCAAGCCAAATAGTCCTTGAATCTGACACGTGTTATGTATTGGCAGGCGATCACGCGTCCAACTTGAGTGATAAGACTGCCAAATATTTAGATAAAGATCACTATCTCGTTGATTCACAAACGCAAACACAAACACAAACACACTCACACTCATTGTATGTTAGCGCTACCATTGTGAATACACTTGATGTTTTTGATTTACTTTCGCCGTAGTCGAGAACAAGACCTGATCATTGTCGTGCACCACGTCTTTTCTCACTGCTTGATCTACAACAGGAGACACAAGCAGCTGGTGGTGGTTTCGCTGTCACCAACCCCTCCCCCTCCCCCTATCCTACCATGTTTTCAGCTGGGACTCGAGAACCATCTCGCAACACTCCACACATCCAACTCGAGGGGTACAACTTCCCTGGTTGCCGGCAGTGTTTCCGCAAGTTTTCAAGCCAGATCGCAACACCAGATGCCCGTGAGATGAGCGCATCCAATCTTGGTGTAGTCCTTGGACGTTAGCAACTCGGCGTGACCAGTTTGGCCTTGATAGTCCCAGCCTTTGGACTGGACAGAGCAAATGTCGCCTAGTCCTGGAAGGGAAGGAATTTCGCAGAGCCAGCCACCAACGAAAACGTGCTCGAAGTCGTCGGCATTGCCGGGCGCGAGGACCTGACCGAAACTGCCATCGTTGAGTTTGTGGACCATCTGGCCATTGCCTGAGTTGACAACATCTACGGCGTTGGACTCGAGCTTGAGGTCGTTTGTGAGGACTGTCTTGCCCATCCTGACGCGCCACTTATTCACAACGGCCATATAATTAGCATTAGGAGCAGCGGGAACCTCGCGATCAGGGAAAACGGTCGGTTGGGGCGCATCATAGGTAGCGCTGATATAT